>JAJJWW010018367.1:0-494049 GCA_023531295.1 Papaver armeniacum
CCAACGTCCCATTCACATCTCATAATGATGCCGGGTTGATAATCGGACCGAGTCCCCACGCCTGGCCGAGAGAAGAGGTGATTGGGTGCAGAAAGGGTTTTTTTTTTAACCAGGCTTACTTGTGCTCGGAATATGCGGATGAACATCGACGGGATTTCTCCAGGAAATTGAGTTACATTGGTAAGTTGTTGATACGACAACATGTAATCTTCCAAGTTGGACGGCTTGTTGGAAATTCTTTCGGGTACCGTCATCGGTAGAGGGGATGCTCTTAACTTCGCTTTGTTGTTGTGTACCCATGTGCGCCCTTAATCATGTTGTAATTTGAGAGTTCTTTGACGATGTGGAATTTTCCATGTGTTAGAGTGTCTCCCACCTTGATTTCAAGGTTGATGTAGCTATATGCTTTCATCGCCTTCCCTTCCAAGTTTTTGACTATGGTTGGGGAACGGGTATCCTCCTGCTTCGAAACTCCCGCAGCTCTCAGAGTTTTGATGGTAACGATGTTGAAGTCAGAGGCCGCGTCGATTAATGTGTTGTCGAGCTCGGTGTCCCTCAGGTAAACCGTGGTCAGTGAGTCTCCGTTGTATTTTACAGTACCGCTTCCCGAGAGAGTTTGGGGTTCTAGAGTGGTTTCTTCAGTAGGAAAGAGTCGCTTGCCCGATACAACACGGTTAAGGGATGTGAAGATATCTTGACGCTGTGTCTTCGAGAGATAGAGAATTTCGCACACATGCTGCTCATGGATTGCACAGTCTAGTGTACAGAGTCCCCGAGAGACCATGCAACTCCGACCGGGAAGTGGATCTCGTGAACTCCTTCATTGCCCAAATCGAAGCTCCCCGCTTCTATCTTTTCTTTGAAGACACGCTTTAGCTTATTGCAGTCACTGGTCGGGGGGTGGACAAATCTGTGGTAGAGGCAATATTTGGGGTTTGCCATTTCCACTTCGGTTGGTAGGCGTCTAGTATGAGGTAGTCTGATGGCGTCATCTTGGATCCATGCTTCCAAGAGTTCAATCACTTCCTCGATTGGGAACGGGAAATCCAAGACGTTTTCTCCAGCTTCTTGATGTCGCATGGGAGCTTTAGCGGTGGTCTTCCGTGACGGACCTGCTGTCGCACTGCGCCGCGTTTGGATTCTTGTTCGCATTGGAGCCTTCCTTTTTCCTCCTTCGTCTACCACGTTCACAAAGGAGGGACCAGTATTGTATTGACGAGGCATCTAGTTTCTCGAGTTTCACGTGCGTCCTCGTTTCTGGTTGGCCTGGTTCTTTCTAACAAAATTTCGGTTCAATTGAAGTTTATTCCATTATGTGTCTATGGATGTATGTGTGATTCAATTGGTTCTGGTTAAGAAAAACTATTGTTATCTTGCTTTATTGTGTAGTATCAATTGTTTAGGCTTACAAAATTTCGGTGCAATTGCGGTGCTTTTAATGTCTATGTTGTTTCAATTGCTTCCAGTTGAGGTGAATAATTATGCAAGTTGATTTATTTGGTTTGTATGAATTATTTATGGGTTAACGAAATAAAAGGTGTACGGGATGAGTTGTTTAGTCCAATTCAATTCCGGATAAGAGAAACTAAGTTAATTCTGATCTTAGTTAGACTTATCGAAGTGAGGTTTCGGTTATTCAAGTCTAATCGAATGCCTTAACAAGAAATGCTAGTTAACTAACCTAGTATTTGTCTTGTTTAAAATTGAAAGGTCCAAGTTTATGGATAACTAGAACCTGATGAGAAAAATAGAGTTATCTTTATTTTGGTCTTATCGAATTAAGCGATTGTTTTTGTACAATCGGTTTAGCAAAGGGACTAAGGTGCTTAGTTGATTTTTGGTTTGCTAAACTAACAAGGAAAAATTGTTTAGGACAATTATTTCTTTGGTAACATATCAAAATAAAACTACTTATAGTTTCGGATTTGATATTGGTTATCGTAACATGATGTGTGGAACCCTCGTGCCTAACTCTACAGGTTGCAAGTCTATTGAGATTTGTAAGATTATTTTCGTGTTGTCCTTTATTTATTTTTGTTTCTTTGTCATTTTGTGACAAAAAGGGGGAGAAATATATGGAGTAAATAAGTGATACTGGCATTGATTTTATATTGATTAGTATCGCTAAGGAAAAGAACATTGGTGCTTAAACGTTTTATCTAAACGAAATACTCAAAGCACAGACTAAGGGGGAGTAACATATCATATGAATTGGTATAACAAAGACGTGCGGATTGAATATCTACCTATCTTCCTTAGGGGGAGTATTTTCTTTGTTATTATAATGTCAACAGTGGCATTTTCAAGGATTGAATGTAAGCGTTCTTGTGTTGTTGAATCGGGGAATCAAGCGTATGTGTAGCTAATTATTGTAATTTGTTTATCCATATGATGTAAGAGTTTTGTCACTAAAATTGACAAGGGGGGGAGATTGTTAGAGCATAGCTCGGTTGAACCCACCAAGCGTTGGTATGTCAAGTTTGGTTGTCATATTTTAGTGAATCAAAACTCATGTTAAGAGTCGCTTGATTATGTACTAGAGTCAACTTCGTATAGGTTAGCTTGAAAGTATTAGGATATGAGACTTTACAAGTATTGCGAAGACTTGAAGATGTGAATAAGCAAGGAGCTACAACGACAACAATCATCCTTCCACTTGAGGCTAGTGATATTTGACTTGAACTGTTTCATTCCCTAACGTATCTTTCAAGTCGTACATATTGAAAACAAAAATGCGAAGCATATTTGAACTCTAGATAGACATAGTATTAAGGAATACAATACGAGGTTTATTGCTTAACCATTAAACTTTGTAGATAAGACATCGCCATAATCATTTGAATGCTATTGTGATTATGCATGGGTATGAGGTGAGGATTTCATCCTAGGGAACAATGTTTTACATGTGTTCTAAGGAAGTAAGTTCATAAACTTGTTTGTGAATCAAAAAGGAAATTGCCAGGCATTATTGGTTTTGTTATTCATTGCATATCGTATGAACAACCAATATGTGTGATTAAGTATAACCGTTCACGACTTGTTGTGTTCTTGGTAGAACTATTCACAAAGGCGTTACTTATGTATTGGTATGACTTTTATTAGTGAAACCGATCTTAAGTAATCACCCGAGATGGTATGATCGGGTTTGTGATTTTAAATACGACCAAATATGGGAAAGGGGAACCGATCCTAGTAAGAGGTGCAGTACATCACAAAGGGGAACCGATCCTTGTATGAGGTGCAGCAAGGTTTATAATAGAAAGGGGAACCGATCCTATGAACATAAGCAACACGTTTCTAGGCAAAGGGGAACCGATCCTATGGACATGTGCAACACATATAAGTTAGATACCATATATATGTGGGGAACCGATCCTAGTACCTAGTCAACCGAATTTTGGAAAGCTAGTGTGACTATGCACAGTACTCACATGGAAGGTAGAACCGAAACTTGTTTTGGTAGAACCGTTAAACCCATGATTGTGATTGAATGTTATTTCATCAATCGCATAGTTCTTGAAAGTCAGATGAACCAATTCTAAACTTGTTTGGAAGTGTGGCAAATCGGTTTCAAGGTTGTAAGTGTGAAAAAGAACTTACAAAGTTAAGATGTCGACATACTTTGAACACGTGTTATGAATGTTTATTTCTTTAATTGTTCAAAGTTATTCTTTAATATCTAAGGGAAGAGAATCCCAGGATCGAAACATAAATAAGTTAAGAATCTTTTAATTAAGGTATTTAACTTCATTTTGTAGGGAAATAAGAATTAGTAATGTGCATTTACTAATTAGAGATTTTCCGAGAGATTTCAATCATTATTTTTGGACAGAGCATTTCCAGGAATTATAGAAACCGAATTTGTGCTTTAATGAATATCTTGAGAATATTTTCGGTTTTGTAAATTCCTTGGTGTCCAAACTTCCTTGTCTATAAATACTTGAAGTTTGCCTTTCTAGCAAACTAATCCTTCGTAACAACAGACTTCCTCTTTGTTGTGTTCTTACTGGTGTAGCCGCCTATTCGGAGAGGAGAGTAACCTAATTAGGAGAAATCTCTTACGGCCGCTCAGTTTAAATTCTTCTTTGGGATTGAGAAGCTCTACGAGTACCGTTTGTGGGAAACTAGATAATTCCTGTTTATGTTTTGTTTTCTTTGATTTGATTGACTAACGGTGGTTTAACTTTGATTGCACCTAGTTTGTTTATGCTTGAGAATATTATCTTATGATATAAGATTCACTCAAACTAGTTCAGAGTTTCGACAGGGATCTTTAGACTGTTGTTAGTTCTAAAGACGATCTTGTGATAATCCATTGTTACAGACTCCGTTACGTGCGTGATTGATCACAAGAGATTCAAGTGATTGTGTGCAGGTGTTTATTGAAGATCTAAGAAGATTTGAAGACAAAGAAGATATTGAAGATTTCTGATTTGTGGGTTCATAATCTTTGGTGTGCACAATACTTGTTTCGGTAAAAGAGGATCCAATTAATAATCGGTTTATCTTTGTGATAGATTGGATTGATTAATTGAGTAGATCGGCGTCAACACAATTCTTTGGATTAATAGTGTTGTTGGCTTAATCTTAAACGATTACTTCGGTAATTGAATATAAGATAGATCTAAGGACCTGACGAAGGAGTTTATGTTAAGATAAATGGAAGATCCTTTGTCCAACTCATATCACTTGGTTGAATAGAGTTGATACCAAACAGATTTGTTGTTCCTTTACTATTTGGAATACGAACCAAAGGAATTGTTCCAAGTACGTGACTAAGGTCGGAGGCGTGGGAATACAGACGGAACTAGGTGAACTATAGGTTTAGTTGCTTGGTCTCAACTATACGAAGTTAGGTATAATTTTGTGTAGAGGCTTAATCCTGAGAGTATTCAATTCTGGACAAGGTCTCGGGGTTTTTCGCATTTGCGGTTTCCTCATTAACAAAATCTTACTGTGTCATTTACTTTATATTTCCGTATTATAATTTTTTTATTATAATTAAAGTAAATTACACAAATGTTAATTCATATTTACTTGATAAGTGAATCCTATTGTGTTTGGTTAAGTCTGAACCTTTTTATCAAGTAACATACTTCGTTGTTGTATTGTCTCGATATCGTATCCATAGACGATCACACGAAGTGTGAACCGATTAGTTATATTGTCTCGACTCAGTCCATAGACAATCACTTTCGGAGAAAGGACTTATAGGTAGGAAAAGTTTTAGCTTGAGGTATATTTGGGTACCCTCGCCTTTTCAGAAAACATAACTGCGAAGCTGTGTATGATTATACTCTAGTTAGACGTAGTATTAAGGAATTACAATATGAAGTATAATGACTATCTTTTTAACTTCGTATATAAGACATCGACATAATCATATGAATGCTATTGTGATTATGTATGGGTATGGGTGAATATTTCGTCCTAGGAAACAATGTTTTACATTCGCTTAAAGGAAGTACATTCATAAACTTGTTTTGTGAATCAAAAGGGAAATCGCTAGGCTTATTGGTATTTAATTCATTGCAAATATTTGGATTACCAATATGTGTGTTTAGTAAAGCTGCTCATAACTTGTTTATGTATCTTGGTAAAACTATTCACAAGGCCTGACTTATGTATCAGGATGACTTTTATTAGTGAAACAAATCTTATGTAATCACCTGAGATGGTATGATCGATATTTGTAATTGGTGTGATCAATTCTAGTCATTGGGTAACCGATCCTAGTACTTGGTGGGAATAATCACAAGATGTGTAATAGATCCTTGTAGTAGGTTAACAAGTTTTAGTTATTGGTGTAACTGATCCTATAACTTATGCAACCGATCACAAGTAAGTACCATAAATAGTGGTAATTGATCCTGGTACTTAGTTAGACATTTTATGGAAACTAGTGTGACCGATCCTAGTAGCCACTTGGAGGTAAAACCGAAACTTGTTTTGGTAGAACCGTTAAATCCATGAATGGTGATTGAATGTTTTTGATCAATCACATAGTTCTTGGAATTCAGATGAACCAATTCTAAACTCGTTTGGAAATGTGGCAAATCGGTTCCAAGATTGTAAATATGAAAGAGGATTTACAAAGTAAAGATGTCGACATACTTTGAACACGTGCAGTAATTCTTATCTATTATTGTTCAAAGATATTCCTTCATAACTAAAGGATAATCCCGGATCGAAATAAATTGAGAATCTTCTAAGTAAGGTTTTTAGTTTTATATGCTTTTAATTTCCAGCAATTAAATGCATATCTTTAGAAAATAAAAATTGGTAATGTGCATTTACTAATTGGAGATTTTCTACTGAGATTTGGTCAATATTTGGATGAGCATTTCGGGAATTATGAAAACAGATTTGGGCGTTTATTGCATATGTTTGAGAATATTCGGTTTTGGAAATTCCTTGGTGTCCAAACTTCCTTGGTCTATAAATATTGAAGTTTGCATTTCGAGTAAACTAATCCTCAGAGCCAGCAAAACTACCTTGTTGTGTTGTTACTGGTGGAGACGTCTATTCAGAGAGGAAAGTACCCTAATTAGGCGAAATCTCTTACGACCGCTCGTTTTAAAGACTTCTTTGTGATTGGGAAGCTCTACGAGTACCGTTGGTGGGAAACTAGATAATTGCAGTTTATTATTAGTTTTCGATTGATTTGATTGACTAACGGTTGTTGAACTTTGATTGCACCTAGTTTGTTTATGATTGAGAATCTTCTCTTCTGTTATATCATTCACTCAAACTAGATCGAAGTTTCACGGGGATCTTTAGACTATTTGTAGATCTAAAGACGTCTTGTGATAATCCATTGTTAACAGACTCCGTTCTGTGTGTGATTGATCACAAGAGATTCAAGTTGATTGTGTGCAGGTGTTTATTGAAGATCTAAGAAGATTTGAAGACAAAGAAGATTTCTTATTTGAGTTCATAATCTTTGGTGCGCACAAAACTTGATCGGTTGGGGATCCAACTATAATCGATTTATCTTTTGATAGATTGGATTGATTAGTTGAGTAGATCGGCATCAATACATTTCTTTGTGATTCATAGTATTGATTGCATAGTCTAAAAAATTACTTAGGTAGTTGTTGATAGATTGATCTAAGAACCCGACAAAGAAGTTTATTGGGATAAACGGAAGATCCTTTTTTCAAACTCATATCACTTGTTTGAAAAGAGTTGTTACCAAACATATTTGTTGTTCCTTTACTGTTTAGAATACGAACCAAAGGAATTATTCCAAGTGCGTGACTTATTACAAGTTGGAGGCGTAGGGATACATACGGAAGTAGGTGAACTGTAGATTTAGTTGCTTGGTCTCAACTATACGAAGTTGGTTTAGATTTTGTATAGCGGCTTAATCCTGAGAGTATTCAATTCTGGACAAGGTCCCGGGGTTTTTTCTGCATTTGCGGTTTCCTCGTTAACAAAATCTTGATGTGTCTTTTACTTTTCTATTTCCGCAATTATAATTGTATTTATTATAATTAGAAGTAAAATACACAAACGTTAATTCCTAATTACTTGATATCAATCATAATGTGTTTGGTTAAGTTCGAACCTATTATCAAGTAATCATACTTCGTTGTTGTATTGTCTCGATCTCGTATCCATAGACGATCCACGAAGTGTGAACCGATTAGTTGTATTGTCTCGACTCAGTCCATAGACAATCACTTTCGGAGAAAGTACTTATAGGTGGAAAAGTTTTAGTTTGAGGTATATTTGGGTACCCTCGTATTTTCACTAGTTAAATTACATCTTGAGTGATCTACTACTAGGAATCCAGTAGGCAAGAACTTCTGTATCCGGTGACACTAGGAATTTAAGAGTTCGCATTTATCTAGCTCATTTCCTACGGTCGGTGATAATTTATGACTAATAACAAGTGGATGAAAACATAACTTGAATCATTTTTTATGACGAAGGAACGATTCCTAGATCTTATTTCTCTCATTTATTTTCAACTTACAACTTTAATTGCTTATTTACTTTCTTTTGCTTTTCAAAACTAAAAACAAGAAATCCCTCTTTGTGACATTGTGACATTATAAGACAACTAGAACCTCCTGCTTCTCGTGGGAACGAACTTAACCACCACTATATTACTTGTCAACTAAGTGGAAAAATATTCACTAATTTTTTGTGGATACGACGCGCATCACCTGGATGATAGGTTTGTTTGGCACAGACACTTGCGATTGCGAAATGGATTCAAACCATTGCTTGTATTCAACAGTTGCTCCGGGAAATTATGCCAACCCTTCCACATCCAAGTAACTTCCGAGAGTCTTGACCCTGTCAACCCATTCATATGACTCTTCTTCCCGGTTGTACCAAACCAGGCCCTTACACATATTTTATTTTTCTTCACATCTACTTCAAACTTAATATACAATTTCTTCTGGTGGCAAGAAAACTAGCACATGACTCTATTAAGATTGTAGAGGATGTAACCACCATAATAAATAAGGGTCCATGTTGCAGAGGCATTTGTTATTTTTCATAAGCATATCTCAGATCGGCATAAGGGTCAAATTTGACATTCTTGTGTCGTCCCACTTCAAGTGATCCAACGATACCGTTATGCACCAAGTCTCGAGCTTGGTGGTGCAAGGTCACACCCTCTTCTTGGTACTATTTGTCACGAACCTCTTTCTCAATGCTGAAAAATATTCATATATCTAAACTTATGTACAAAGGTAATTAATTAGTCCATATATTACATAATTACTGACCACCTATAAATAACCAAATCTAAAATTACTAATCAAAATTGTCCTAATCTTAACTTAATCAAGAGTTAAACAGTATAAAACCGTGGTATTATTATCAAGGGAATCAAAGATTTCTTACTTGGAGAAGAGTTATATTATCACTTATTTGTCGATACTTCCTTCGGGAAGCTTCTCTCAAATTCTTGACTAAAAAGGAAAGTCAAGCAATGCCATATGAATTCCTACTAACAACATGGACATTTTGAAGCAATTTAAGGTTTTTGGCATCCACCAAGTTCCATGTTCTGTATGGGAATATCGCTATGCCAAGTATAAAAATTAAGAACGCCGTAGCAGTCCACTTGATTTCGCATGGGAATAAAAGAATGGTCTTTTCTCATTCCCCTTAAAACAGTGCTTCAATTCTGTTAGTCTGGAGAATTTTAATCTCTTCACTTTATTCTTAGGTTCTCCATGCGGGCCTATATTTAGGTAATTTAGCAGCAGCTTGAACTGAACCTCTATTTTGGGCCATTCCATCCAAACAAATTCAAACCCAAGTCTTTCAAGGGTTTCTAATCAATTTTTGGGTCGTAACCAGCATCTACAGAATGTCCAACCACGGGTAAACCAAAAATATGGATAACGTCGTCTAAAATTATTGCCATTTTGGAAATTGGGAGATGAAATATATCAGCCTCGAAATAAACCTTTCCATAAATGCAGATATGACATCTCTACAACCTTCTGATGAGCAGCTCTAACCGCATTGTATAATCCCAATTTGTGCACAATATGTTGAACCTCCATACATTTCTCGTCTATTGGCCAACTTGACATTGTTTTATGTCAATTGTAGAGCTTCAAAATTCTAGCGTCACGTTCAGGATTCTAGACAGTAAAAATACGTTAGTGAACACGTGTACTATGCCTAATTAAACAAATTTTACCAAAAACTACAACATCGCTATAACCCGTGGTCTTCATATAAGAATAATACTTTACCATTAGCCCTGGGTAACTCATGACCGACCTATTCAATAGGCAATAACTGGTTAACAATGTCTTTTTTAGTTTGTTTTTCTTGTTTTTATTTTTTCCTTATCCTTCTTCGTCCCCCTCCACTACATCCAGTTATTACTCGGTTTTTGGGGGTAAATAAAAAATTCTCATTGAACTAAGTTTAAAACTTACTATTTAAAAAAAAAAAAAAGAGTTTATATTAAAACGAAAAAAAAAAACGAGGATCAAACCAAGGTCAAAACAAGTTACATATACATTATAGTTTTTGCAATTACTCCAAATTAGACTAGGATCGACATACTTGAAAGTATCATTATCGCAAGACCATAAAACTACCAATTGATTAATCAAATCAATATTTTCTTGCATACACTTATGCCGACCTCCAAAGACCCTTCCATTCCTTTCCTTCCATAAAACCCAACAAATCGCATAGTGCAATATTTTCCAGACATCTCTTTCTTTACCACGCAACACGTTGGTGGCCCAAGCTTCAAATAATTGAAGCAACGTGCTTGGTATAGGCTAACCGATTATGAAAGCTGCAATGAAGTACTTCCAAATCTCAAAAGAGTACGTGCAATGAAGAAACATATGATTCGCAGATTTCCTGACATCGTTGCATAAGACGCACTGCTAACTTTCTATGTCAGCACCACGAGGGCGCAACATATCCCTAGTTGGAAGAGAAACATGAAAAGTAGCTGATAAGAAACGATTTGTTTCTTATTCAACGGTCAGCAGATTCAAGCTCAAAAGGTCATGATTCGAAGAACCAATAAACGAAACAGTAACACTTTTCTCAATATTTTTCTTGATATCATTATATAATGGAATAGTGCCTATTTATAGGCTACAATACTAGGAAAATAAGAAAACAAACCCAAAACCAAATCCTATGAGAAATCCTAATGATAATAAAATATTTATTTTAATTAATTAATAGGGTGTTGGTGCCCAGCTTGTTGCCAGGCTACCCACCAACTGTTTGTATAATAAATATTTTGGTACTAATTTTTTTTAATAATAAACTCATAATAAATCTAATACTCACGTTCCGCAGTCACTAGCTAAGGCGGCTTCCATAATTTGCTAGATTTGACCCGTATAATGGACCAAGAAGAACAAATATGCTTAACCGACGTACCGGGTCAGGAACGTCGACATAGCCGATAATACATGGTCTTATCATTCCACCCTCCTTAAATGGGACTTTGCCCTCAAAGTCCACGATATATGCACACATAGCTCCGAGCGTGGTCTTATCATTCCACCCTCCTTAAATAGGACCTTCCCCCATGGTCCGATCTCGATACAGCTACAACTTGGCTTTCTTCTGTCTTCGACTCGATGCATGTTACTTCGGTAGTATCATTGGAACAAACATCTTCCTCAACCTCGACAAATATGTTTGATGATATAGAGTTGAAATCATGAACTGCTTCAATTTTCTCATATTTAACTGCTTTAGCCGCTTGATATTTCTCGTAAGTTATCTCTCCAAACTTAGATAATATGCCACACAAAAAATTATACCAAGATCCATATAAAGAGTTTCCCACTTTTACCTTCTTAAATCTTAATGCATTCCCTTCGAGGTGTGCAGTGGCTATTGCCGTTTTCCGATGCGATGCAATATTATTAGATTCAAAATATAATTCCACTTCAAACAACCATTCTACTGCATCCGTACCATCAAAAATTAGAAGGACAGTTTTTTTATTTCGGTATTTGCTGTACCAATTAGGGCTGAACATGGTTTCGGTTTTTCGCTGGAACCGGACCGAACCAGACCAATAAGGAAGAAACCTAACCAAACCATTTACTAATGGATTGGTTATGGTAAAAAAAATTGAAAACCGACATTATTGGTTCGGTTTTGGTTTTACCTGAAAATCGAACCAAAAACCAATGGAAAAACAATAAGTATAGGTCGTTGATTAAAATCGGATAGATTTAATCTACCCGTCCATCTCACACTTTGAATATGGAATTTGGAGCATGCGAACTTAGAGTTTATGTATTTTGAATCGTAATGTTTATGTTTTGAACTATGCTTATAAACTTGAGTTATGAACTACGCTTATGTGTTAATAACATTTTGCGGGTAGGTTAAAAAAATTCAACTGTGTTATTTTTTTAAAAGATTTGAATTTGTCGGTTTGAAAATCGACATACACTCGGATTTTCCATTAACCCAATGGAACAAGCGAACAGCTAAAACCATTAAGAAACGAACCAATGGTTAATGGATTGGTTTTGTTTATATTTTTAGAAACCGATAGTATTGGTTTCGGTTTTGGTTTGGCTAGAAACCGAACCAAAACCGACCATGAACGACCCTAGTACCAATACATATTAGTGTAGAAATTGGATCGAACTGGGCTATTATTGGGCTCCACTCTAGGATAAAACAAATAGTGGGATAATACGTAACAGTTGGGTTCGGAAAAGGTTGAGCTCAGGTTTTAATAGGTCTTGGAAACAAATGGAGATGGACTAATTAACTAATGGGCATGATGCTGGCTGCCTAGAATTTTAACAACTAACATGTAAAATTAAGAGGAGATATGTTAGATACGTGCAAGATGCAACTACTGGTGATCTACTATCTAGGGTTATAGTTCTCTAAATATTGGTGATGATAGGCTGGCATGCATGTGATGGCATATGCGATAATGCAGTAGATTAATGTGGATAAAGGGAAGAAAACTCCGACCGTCGGTCGAATCAAATAGAAAAGGGACATAAAATACCTGACGTCTTTATGGGCGACCCTTAAAGAATTAGGGTCGACTAATAAGACAAAATAGGATTACCCAAACTTAAAATTAAGTCATCCCTTATCGGTAATTTTTCGAAATGGAAATTATACCCTCCACAATCGGTAGTTTCCCTCCATAGTCTGTGGATGTTAGGATAATCGGAGGTTATTGTGTACATCTGTAGTTTGAAAGTTCTGTTATTTTGAAAAAAACCTACAATCGGAAGGTATGAAGTTTACCTAATCTACCGATTATGGAGTTGCCCCAAAATTGATATTTGAAAAATTTGGGAAAACCTACAATCGGAAGGTATTTAGTTACCTTGTCTCCCGATTATGGAGTTGCCCCAAAATTGATATTTGAAAAAATCTCAAGATTTTCGAATGTGGGAACTACCCTATAATCGGAAGGTATTTAGTTACCATGTCTCCCGATTAGGGAGTTGCCCCAAAATCGATATTTGAAAAAATCTCAAGTTTTTCGAATTTGGGAAATACCCTACAATCGGTAGCTTATGAAGTTCACATAATCTACCGATTTTAAACCCCACGTTAATTGGTAGACAATGATAAAATGTTGTGTCCGATTATAAGGCTATTTAGGTTCAGAAGAACAATAAAAATGAAGCCACCATAATCGGTAGAAATGGTTGATAACATTACTACCGATTCTGAAATATCTCACAATTTTTGGAAAAGTCACTAGAATCGGTAGTTAAGGTTGATAACATTACTACCGATTCTGAACATATCTCACAATTTGGCTAGTTAAGTTACCAGAATCGGTAGTTAAGGTTGATAACATTACTACCGATTCTGAACATATCTCACAATATTTTGGAAATTTACCAGAATCGGTAGGTAAGGTTGATTTGTAACCTCCGATTATTGAGAAATTCAGCGGTTTCAGACAATCAAGTAATAAACATAGCTCAAAATACATTCCTAACCCATAAACTTAAGAACATATAATCCAAAACAAGTATTTAAAACACCATAATCCAAAAGAAACTGTTAAAACAACATAATCCATAACATCGAACACATTATCACCTAATTCTTAGTTTTCTTCTTAGTATTGTCAGCTAGAGTTTTAGAACGGTTCGGACGACCCGCACGACCCGCATTATCACCAGCATCACCTTCATCTCCCTCAGCCTAAGATCTTTTGTTCGCCTTTGATGCTTTTTTCTTGGGCGGGTTCTTCGTCACTTTCTCCCCAAACTAAGCTGCATACTCTTCATTATCAACATTACCAATCATCTCTCTATGCTTTTTTATCTTCTCAATAGGCACAGGATGTCCAGCCGTTATGCAATCAGCGTACCATTTGGACAAAACCTTGAACCTATTCACCTATTTTTTTAATTGACAAAACATCAAATGGAGTTCACCTAAGAAATTGAGACGTAATATTAGAGAGAAAAGTCATAACCATACGCACTAGTTTATCATAGCCTGGGGGTTTTTCTTTGATGATACATCTGTAAATGGAAGCCGCCGAGGTCGACTTTGCTTTAAGTTCACGGATTACTTTTAGATGTGAATGCTCCCGGTACCACTCCATATAGCCTGGAGCATTTTCATGACCTCGGGTGACAGCTATCCCAGTGTTCACCATGTGGTACTCCCTCTTATCCTAATGTTCAGCAACAGATGGATCACCGGAGTAAACTACCTTGATGTTGTCCTGGTTAGACTCGCTATGTTGCACGTCCAACTTGAACTTGCCATTCATGTGATGCCATGGTACTGTTTGGCAAGCACCATGTTGTCGCATCACCCTGGAGCCATTGTACATCACATAACCTGTGTGGTATCACAATGGTCCAAAATAATGGGACAACTCGGAACGAGGCGCTATATGTCCACTTGCTCGGTCTTCCTTGTATGGATCAAAGCATACCTCCGAGGCCTTAAGTGAGTCTAATTTCTCCCTCAAGCTAACCAACTGCTCGTCCTTTGACCTTGAACGGTTCTTTGTGAACTTGTACTTTTTTCCTCTCGGTGTACCTCTCTGCCACGTTGTGTTCACCTCTGTCAATTCCAGATCGGGGTAGTGGTCATAGATCCATGTCTACATATATATAAAACCAAGTATTAGAAATTGATTCTTAAATTAGAAAAAAAAAAACATAACGATCAATGGATTAATAAAGTTGAGAAAATACCTGGAATAGACTCACGTTCCCGGAAATTTGGCTAGTTCTAAGCCCTCGATGCTTTTCTCAACTCTGCCATCAAGAATGCAATGGTTGTCGTGCCCCAGGAGTAGTCTGCGACCTTATTGAGAGGATGCAATAGTTGTAGAAGGTTGGAGTCTACTCGGTTTCCACTGGTATTGGGGAATATGACACATCCCAATACAACCAAGAGATAGGCGGTGGCCGCGGCATCCACTTCGGCATCACTTAACGGTCCTTTCTGTTCTTTCTCGGCAGTGCCTTTGAACATCTTGATCAACTGGCTCATATTAAACTGTCAAGTTTTGTAAGAGAAGCACGTGTTGAACTCAATGTATGTTGTCTGTTTATCCCAACCAAAACACTTTGTACACAAATCATAAAGTTGTTCCCAGGTTAACCGCTTTGTGTACTCATACTTGACAGCTACACCATGGTCATTGACATTAAGAATCTGCTTTGCATCATCTGGAGTAATGGTCATCTCCCCAAACGGCATATGAAAGGTGTCAGCCTCGGGATATAATCTCTCCACAAAGGCCGATATCGCGACCCAATCATGGTCCAACATTTAGTTCTCGGCAGCACCAGCTAATCCAGAGTTGGTTATCCTTCTCTTGAACCTCTCACATTCACCGGATAAAGGCCAATCTTTGAATACTTTTGTTGGTGCGGCAGTGGGCTTGAGTAGACAAATTGCATCGGAATGATACTATCAAACACACATCACATTACAAAATTAATAGAGTATTATTACGAATAAAACGAAAATACGTTAGTAAAAAAGAATACGATTATTACCTCGGTTTCGTAGATTTCTCTGGCCCAGGAGTCTTTGTAGCCAAATAAAAATGCTCCTCCATCTCTTGGCAGCCCAAGGACTACTTCTTCAAAACCCGTCTTCTTAAAAGAGATGGGTACAAGGTGTGATGCTTTCTTCGCGATTGGATTCCTTGTAACTCCTCCTTCTCCTTGTGCACCACTTGGTTATCCTTCATCTTGAGTGATTTCTGGTGCGCTTGCTTGTACTTCTTCTTGAGTTCCTTGTTGAGCGCTTGGTTCCACTTCTTTTTGGCTCCTCTCTCTCCGCGCACTAGCGCTTAGTTTCTTACCCCCTTTTTTGACAAGGCCCTGTAACAGTTGTATCTTTGCCTTTCTTACCTCGCTTGTCCCTAAAAAATAAATTGGTTCATAAGAATCACATTACAAACTCTACAACCGGGAGGAAAAAAACTAGGATATGACTTCCGATTACCCAATCGGAAGTCATATTCTAGTTTTTTTCTCCCGATTATGCATCAATTTGGGTTCAGAAACTGATATAGTTATGAGACATACATAATCGAAACAAAACAATATAACATATCAACCGATTATCTATACTCGGAAGTAAAGAAATAGCCTTTGGCTTCTGATTAAAACGTAGCCCCGAAATAGGATTTTGTTAAAATCACAAAAATTTCAAATTTTAAAAATTACATAATCGTTAGTGTGTTGAATTTGTCTAACCTACGATTATACACAATCGGAAGACAAATACTATATAGTATCTTCCGATTCTGGGTACCAATTGTGTGTCCCTACATGTTCTAATTCTCTGTTACAATCGGAGGGCAATATATAAACTATCTACCGATTATGTAAGTTTAATGGTTCGGTGGAAAATAGCTTTGTATAATCAGAAGCAATCTATAAAAATTAACTCCCGATTCTGGTCGATGTAACCGAAACCCTAGAAAATTGACACAATCGGGAGATAAATTTTAGATCTATCTACCGATTCTGGGAAATAACCGAAAACCCTAGAACTTATTTTCATGGATTCCTCTAATTGAAGCAACATAAACACATAAAACGATAGAAACTTACCTAATTGGGACCATTTCCTAGAGAGTTTGATTATCAGAATCACCACCACCACCTACACGAGCGGCGTCATCCTCTTCATGTTCTTCGTGTTCGTGTTCTTCGTCGTTTGAGTCAGTTACTATCGATTTGTTCTTTAATTTTTCTCGATCTCTCGAGGGTTCATTAGTATCAGTCATCGTTTTATAGAAGAATCGACGATGTTTTTGATTCGGCGATGAACGAAGACGATGAATTGAAGTTTGAATAGGGGGAATAGTATTTTTACTATCCACAATCGGAAGGGAATAAGAAGAGGAGAAGAAGACTTGAAAAGAAAAGAAAGAAAATGAAATGAAATTATGTTTTGGGTGGTCTTAATCATTCAAAGGTTGTGTCGGAAACTATAATCGGTAGTCATATGATGTTATTTTGCTACCGATTATAGACGGTTGCCCCAAATTCATTTTTTCTTCAAAACAGATAAAATTGAGTTTTTCTACTTTAACAATCGGTAGATATGATATGTTAGTATGCTACCGATTATGACAATAACCCAGTCTTAAACAAACTAGTAATTGGTAGACATAACTATATTCTAGACTACCGATTGTGAAGAGACATATAAGTATTTTCAACCTATTTTGTCTTATTTAGTCGCCAATAATTCTTTCAGGGTCGCCCCTAATGACGCCAGGATAAAATATGCAAACTAAAACCAATTAATCCAACCAAACAAGAATAACTCCCAGACCAAATATACCTAAGTAATGATGAAGTCGTGTGATTATACAGATGATGACGCAACTTGATAAGAGTATACTTCGTTGTAGAAATGTTCAGATGTCTTCAGTTTTGCTCTGACTTGACCGTGCGCACAAACCGTTTCTTTTTTCTTTTTTCTTTTTTCTTTTTCTTTTTTTCTTTTTTTCTTTTTAGTTTTCCTTTTTGATGGATATGGAAAGATAATGGTGGTGGTGATGATGAATGGATGGAGGAGATAGTAATGGATTAATGGTTTCATGGAAGCTAGATAGGATAGAACTTGTTCTGATACCAACTGATAAGAAACGATTTGTTTCTTATTCAACGGCAAACAGATTCAAGCTCAAAAGGTCATGATTCGAAGAACCAATAAACCAAACAGTAACACTTTTCTCAATATTTTTCTTGTTGTTATTATAGAATGGCAAAATGCATATTTATAGGCTACAATACTTGGAAAATAAGAAAACAAACCCTAAACCAAATCCTATGAGAAATCCTAATGATAATAAAATACTAATTGAAAAAGCAGGGGTACAACAACCACACCCAATATTTTTTTCGGCAATCTGTATGTACTAACTCCAATATAATTCCAAGAGAATCAACTAGACAGTAAGACTCAATCAAGGAAACATATCCAAGAGTTATATCTCAATTTCTCAATACAATCTGCAATCGAACAGATAGAGATCCTTGAGCATGATTAATATGAGAAATAACTTGAACGGTACCAAAGACCAATGTTCAAGTGTCAATCAATTTCAATCAAAAATCAAAGGTTGGATTTAACAATTGATTGAACTACGCACAACCTGTGATATTTCAATTATATAAATAAATATAATGCGGAAAAGAAATAACACATACACCAGAATTTTTGTTAACGAGGAAACCGCAAATGCAGAAAACCCAGGGACCTAATCCAGATTTGAAACCACATTGTATTAAGCCGCTACAGACACTAGCCTACTACAAGTTAACTTCGGATTGGAATGTATTTGAGCCCTAACCAAGTCTCACACCGATTAAGGTACAGTCGCGTTCCTTACGCTTCTGAAACCCAGCAGGACTCTACGTACTTGATCCCCTTAGGTGATCTCACCCACAACTAAGAGTTGATACGACCCAAAATCGAAGACTTTATAAACAAATTTGTCTCCCACAGAAAAGTATATTCTGATAGATAAATTTGTCTCCCACAGAAATACCTATGAAGTTTTGTTTCATCTGTTGATACATCAAGGTGAACATGAACCAATTGATAATCCAGTCTTATATTCCAGAAGACCAGCCTAGAAATATCAATCACCCCACAATAACATAACTATATGGTAGTAGAAGAATTTATTGTGGAATCACAAAGAATGAGACGAAGAGCTTTGTGATTACTTTTTATATCTTACCTATCGGAGATAAATCTCGAGCAAATCTTAGGGAAGATAGTACTCAATACGATAGAACAAGTAAGATCAGAGCACGCAACTACAGAGAAAATAGTTGGTTCTGGCTTAAGGATCCCAATGAATTCTTCAATTTGTTAACCTATAATGGTTTTAGGAAAAACCTAAGTTAAAGGAGAATCGACTCTAGTCGCAACTGAAAAAACGGGGGTCTAAGAACCACACCCAATATTTCGTTCGGCAATCTGTATGGACTAACTCCAATATAATACCAAGAGAATCAACTAGAGAGTCAGACTCAATCAAGGAAATATATCCAAGAGTTATATCTCTGTTTATCTGTAATCAGCAAATCAAACAGATAGAAATCCGCGAGCCTGATTATTATGAGAAACAACTTGAACGGTACCAAAGACCAATGTTCAAGTGTCAATCAATTTCAATCAACAACCAAGGGTTGGATTTACCAATTGATTGACCTATGCACAACCTGTGATATTTCAATTATATTAACAAATATAATGCGGAACAGAAATAACATAGACACCAGAAATTTTGTTAACGAGGAAACCGCAAATGCAGAAAAACCCCGGGACCTAGTCTGGATTTGAACACCACACCTGTATTAAGCCGCTATAGACACTAGCCTACTACAAGTTAACTTCGGACTGGAATGTAGTTGAGCCCTAACCAAGTCTCACACCGATTAAGGTATAGTCACGTTCCTTACGCCTCTGAATCCCAGTAGGACTCTACGCACTTGATGACCTTAGATGATCTTACCCACAATTAAGAGTTGCTACGGCCCAAAATCGAAGACTTTATAAACAAATTTGTCTCCCAACAGAAAAGTCTATTCTGATAGATAAATCCATCTCCCATAGAAATACCTATGAAGTTTGTTCCGTCTTTTGATAAATCAAGGTGAACATGAACCAATTGATAATCCGGTCTTATATTCCCGAAAAACAACCTAGAAATATTAATCACCTCACAATAACTTAACTATTTGACAGCAAAACTGTTCGCATACAGGTATGCATACTTGGTTCCCGGACCTGAATCATTCTACAACAGTTTGCATACTGGTATGCATACTGTGTTATATCCAGACAATGGTTATTTGTTCTAAACTCCCATTTCAGTCCCTGAAATATCCTTAGAAGACGACAATAGCTGTATCACACAAACTACTAGCTTATAAGAAATTTTTGAGTGATCGAATGATCAATACGAAACATTCCGAGTCTACATCAAATGACTGTCTCACACAAATCATGTAAGATATTACCATGCGATTTTCACATAATCATATTTTGACTTATTATTTAGTTTCCAACAATTAAATTGTTTCCAACTAAACTCGTCAAGTATAATGATGAACGTAGTTAAAGCAAAAAGCTTTCCAACACATATTTCGAGAAAGATATAAGCGAGTTAAACTCAACTCGAAATATCAAATGTGTGTAATGTAAAAATCTATATAGCTATACGACTTAGTCTCAATAGGAGATAAAATAGAATAGACTTCTGAGTGATAGATGAGTTCAAGTCTCCACATACCTTTTGTTGATGAAGTTCCTCCAAGCTCCCCTTAGTAGATCTTCGTCTTCAATCGATGAACGTCGTGAAGTCTAAAGCTCAACTACACATTCTATCCTAATGCAAGACATAACTATAAGTAGACTAGAAACCAAGACTTAAAGTTTTGATACCTAAACTTTACAAACAAGCTTGAGATAGCAACGCTTGCGAGTTCGACCGAGCAGTACTCTAAGAATGTCCCCCTTTGTAAATTTTAGTGACAAAACTATCAATATATATGGATTAAAAAATAAATAAACTTTGTAGCTTCTCATCCAAATGCTTGATTTGCTTGGTTCTTCAACATTCCTTGAATTCTTCGTCACTCCAAGTACTTCAGTGATTCTGAACGTGTTCAACTCAGCATCATAGTTGTTGAAGATACGTAGCCATAACAATAAGAAAACAAATGTTCTCAATTATTGTTATACAGTGTCATAATATTATTACACAACATCAAAGTTCAATGTATCATAACTTTGACAATAATACTATGGTGATATGTATCACTCCACCTTAGTCAATACTTCATCTCACAATGAAAACCACCGCCCCTTACATAATGATCCGTAAACCATATGTATGTAGTGTGAACTACAAAATAATTCTCCCCCTTTTTGTCAATATAAATTGGCAAAGGTACAAAAACTAGCGGGATCATAATGAAAATCTCAAAGAGATTATTCATGACTAAAAGAGAACATATCAACTTGGTTTCGATGATTTCACATAGTCGAAACTTAGTGTATTCATCAAGGAGTTTATAAAGATATAAGATAACTCCTACAATATTCCACAACCGCACTCCCCACAAAGATTTGGCAATCAAGCACAAGTTCAATTAAGAACTCTCTCTCATAAAATGTCATTCCCGAAAGAACAACAAGAGCGACCTTACTTTTACAAGAAAATAAGGATTTCTTTGGACATTAAGAAAATACATGAAACATGAATTTGTATCCAGTAAACTCGAATAAATTAACCCCAAGAGAACCTTAATGATTAATCTAATCAGAATTTCTCAACATAAGAAAACTTATGGAGCCATACAGTACTTTCACATAGAAGTGGATCAGGGAAAGATCAATACTGCGGAATATATAAAAGTTCATTATATCTTTTATTAATATTTGCATAAAGACATAATTACTTAACTTTTGACATATATGGGACAATCAAAGTTCACGGACATAAACACACATATCCCATAAAAATTTTTTGCAATATATAAAACCAATAAAGATTAATAATGCAAAATCATATTCCAAAAAACTTAGATTTTAAATAAATAAATCTAAAACATTGCAAGATAAAAATCTTTGGAAATAGCTATTTGTAATCACAATATTTGCTATTCCAAACCCTAGTTATCCTTCTTAAAACACAAGAATAAATTTTTATAGGAAGTTTCCTAAACATCAAGACAAACTCGTAATGCACATACAAGGTGATTTGTCCTTAAAGGGTAGAATCAATCTTTTTTCGCACGGATTTACACCAAGAATAGCTACCAAAGGTGTACAAAAAGATTTTCTTAACAAAGAAGAACATACAAAGTCATTAACGACCATGCACCATAGTTCACATAAGATGATTGTGACCATTCAAGAATCTCATAGCAATGCGTCCTACTGCCCATTCTTGAACTTCCTTCTTTGTGATTCACGAACAACATTCTTGTAAAAGCTACAAATGAGCTTAGAAGAGGATTACTCCAAGAATCCAAGTGCCCAAGTCCAAGAGGAGTGGAACAAGTGCGACGAAACGGAGCAAAACACTCAAAAAATAAGAGACAGGACAAAGACAAACCTTAACTCATCCAAATTCAGGAATTCTCATCACCATTTTGAATAGAGTTCTAAAAGGAAGAGAATGCAAAAATAATGAGGTCATTCCGATGAAGAAGTTACGGACAAAACAAGATTTTTATCAAATACAGAAGAAAGAAAAAGTTTGCATACCGGTTTGCAAACGAGATTTCGTGAACTAGTGCAGTTTGCAAACTGGTATGCAAACTGAAGTCCCTAGATTTTAATTTTAAATGACGGTATGCATGTATGTGTACCATGAAGGCCAAACATCCCGAACTACTATTTTCAAGCCTAAACATTTAAGAACCTTAAACAAAAATCAAGTTAGGGAGACATGAATGATACACAAGGTACATGGATCATTATAAGTACTTTAAATAAATAAAAAAACATAAATCTTGCTCAAGTTTATAGACATACATTTTTAAAGGAATCCAAACGAATTCTATGGCCTTATCAAAGATTCAAAATCATACCTAACACAATATGTGCGCTCCAATTCTCGTGCTTCCCTCACCGTATATATAGTAGGGCATTCCTTGGTGAGGATGCACTTACAACACAATCAAGTTGTGCTGAGGTGAGCAGGGTCTTGCTCACAACAAGTGACTGAAAAAGACTTTTCCACAACTATGGATTTTTCACCGCCTATAGTTTTTTGGCTTATTCCGTTTCACTTTTGGATTATCATGAAAGAGATCGCTTTTAGAACCTTTCACATCCAAATCCATCTTTCCAAAGAACTTTTTAAGTTCCAGCATGCCTTCTCCATAGTCATGGAATTTTTTGGGAGATCATTCCTTTTCACACTCAAAGCATCATTGACTTACTTTGGTATCCACTTCTGAGTGTATTTAGGAACAACCGTAACCTTCTTCCCATTAATCTCTTCTAGAAATCTCGGAATAGAATTGGATTGACTATTCTTTTGCAAGTTAATCTTTCTCCAATTGGGAGCATCGGATCTTGTCTTTGTATTTATGAAGTTATCCTAGTGATAACCAATATGATTGTGAAAAGGATTCGTATGACGTTTATAGGCAAATCTAGGTTTATCACAACACTGATTCCTTTCCCTAAAGGTTGGATAGTTACAACCTGTAATGTTAAGGGGATTAACCTTAACATAAGATATTGGTTTCACAACTTCTTGTGATGCCCAAACAAGAACATCATGAAGTTTCTCATTCCTTATATGAAAACGACATCTCCTTTCCAGGTGACTGTTTCCACAATAATGACAAATATAAGGAACGTTCTTACCCGGATTCATGTGTGCTGTTTTTGGAGGTTGATATACTTTGCTCTTTCGAACCTTAACTTCCGGTGAAGGAATTTCACTTTTTCCATCAGTAGAAACCTTTTGTTGAGAAGAATCACAAATTTTACCTCTTTGCTAATTTTTGGAGCATCTATTCCCTTATAGCCCAATCCTCGTGTATCACGATGATTTTTACTTGCTCATATCATAGTGGTTAACTTGCTTGAACTAGTATTAAACTTTTTCAAGTCATCTTCCAACATCTTGATTTTATCAAGAGTAGTAGCTAAATCAGCCTCAAGGCATTTTTCTCGAGCAAGATAAGCGCTTTCTCTGTCATCAAAACTTGCTTGCGTAGAGTTAATCCTTGCTTCAGTTTCTACAAGTTTCTCTTCCAACAAGAAGTATTTTTGATAAACGTTATCATATTCAAGTGACTTTCTACTCAGGTTTTCCTCATAATCTTTAAGGATGAATTCGCAAGAGCGATTCGAAACACAAAGACCTCCGTAAATCCTATTCAATTTCTTGTTTTATCGACAGAGAGGAGTCAGAAGAGGTGTGGCATGAGAAATTCTCATCATCATCATCTTTTCCAACGAATTAAATAGCTTAACATACTCTGAGACTTCCTCATCAATGTCTCTATCAATATCTGAATCACCTTCATCAGAAAGTTCATCCAACTGTTCTTCTAGGCGTGTTTCCCAATCAACAGCTTCTACATCAAGAGAATGTTTAGATATTGACTTAGATGTGACAGTTCTTTCAGGTGATTCCAAGCTTTCAGAATCATCTGGTAATTTTTGAACTGGTACGTTATTAGAGATAGACTCGTCCATAATAATCAGATTGCTAAAAACACCGACTTATGAGGTCTTAAACGTGTTTGCCTGCTCTGATACCAATTGAAAAAACGGGGGTCTAAGAACCACACCCAATATTTCGTTCGGCAATCTGTATGGACTAACTCCAAAGACAATTCCAATAAAATCAACTAGACAAAATGACTCAATCAACGTAATATATCCAAGAGTTATATCTATGTTTCTCAATGTAATCAGCAAATCAAACAGATAATAATTCGCCAACCTGATTATTATGAGAAACAACTTGAACGGTACCAAAGACCAATATTCAAGTGTCAATAAATTTCAATCAACAATCAAGGGTTGGATTTACCAATTGATTGACTACGCACAACCGGTGATATTTCAATTATATAAACAAATATAATGCAGAAAATAAATAACATAGACACCAGAAGTCTTGTTAACGAGGAAACCGCAAATGCAGGAAAACCCCGGGACGTAGTCCAGATTTGAACACCACGCTGTATTAAGCCATGACAGACTCTAGCCTACTACAAGTTAACTTCGGACTGGAAGTAGTTGATCCCTAACCAAGTCTCACACCGATTAAGGTACAGTCGCGTTCCTTATGTTTCTGAATCCCAGCAGGACTCTATGCACTTGATTCCTTTAGCTGATCTCACCCACAAATAAGAGTTGCTACGACCTAAAGTCGAAGACTTTATAAACAAATTTGTCTCCCACAGGAAAGTCTATTCTGATAGATAAATATGTCTCCCACAGAAATACCTACGAAGTTTGTTCCGTCTTTTGATAGGTGAACATGAACCAATTGATAATCCGGTCTTATATTCCCGAAGAACAACCTAGAAATATATATCACCTCACAATAACTTAACTATATGGTACTCCCTCTGTTTCAAAAAGATCGTCCTCTATTCCATTTTGGTCTGTTTCAAAATTGTGTCCAGCTTCTGTTTATAGTCATATTTTTCCAATAAACTCTCTAACATACCCTTATGGTTTTATTTTCACAAATTCTTTTTTAATGGGCCCAATCTAAAATATTAATGAAATTTGTATAGTTAAGGAAACAAATATATCCTTCATTCCTTTTAGCTTTCTTTTTTCATTTCCTATTTACAATCCCATAACAATTTTTGGTAGTTTTTATTACTAACGTTTTTATTGAAATAAATTAGGAAAGTAACTAAGGGTATGCATGTAAACTTCTACGGTCTCCTTAATATTTTGACAAAGTCTAAGCGGACTGTCTTTTTGAAACGGAGGGAGTACTAGAACAAGTTATTGTGGAATCACAAAGAATGAGACGAAGAGCTTTGTGATTACTTTTTATATCTTACCAATCGGAGATAAATCTCAAGCAAATCTTAGAGAAGATAGTACTCAATATGATAGAACAAGTAAGATCAGATTACGCAACTACAGAGAAAATAGTCGGGTCTGGCTTCAGAATCCCAATGAAGTCATTAAGTCGTTAACCTATAATGGTTTTAGGAAAAACCTAGGTTAAAGGAGAATCGACTCTAGTCGCAACTAGTATCACACATGAGGTGTGGGGGATTAAGTTTCCCAGTTTCTAGAGTTCTCCCTTATATAGTCTTCAAATAAGGGTTTGATAGCTTTGAAACAAAGCAATCAATATTCACCGTTAGATGAAATCCTGATTTTAGATTCAAGTTAAGTTTGCTTTAAAATAAAGCAATATCTCTCCACCGTTAGATGGTATTAGCTTGTTACACACAAATGAAATATACCTTCATTTAGATATGGGTAACCGTACCTAAATGTGTATATTGAGTTGGTTCAATAACGTTAACCGAAGTTATCCATATGAACACTTTTGTATTAACTACATTCATCTTAACACTTCTATATCAAATGAATCTAATTGTGTTACTGTTGATGGTGGATTTTCATTCAAGGTTAGATTTGTAAAAAACCAGAAAAATCATGCGCTGACATCTTGTAAAAGATAAAGCCATTTATAAGTGTTGGATATTCCCTCACTTAATTCACCAAGAATGGATCATGTAGCAACAATCCCTTCTTGTGAATTTCATATCAGACCTTGTATTTCTGTACTCATTATCAGTGTGGCATGACGACTGAGTGTTACTCTTATAGAGTAACATGAACCTCCAAGCACTATGATGAATCATTATCAGCGTGGCGTGAGACTGAGTGTTACTCATATATAGAGTAACACGAACCTCCAAGCACTATAATGAAACCATGTACGAAATACCCGTATGTGCCGATGCTCGGTGTGTTATATTAGCCCGAGCCCTCTCGGTGTGTTATATTAGCCCGATTGAGCCCTCTCGGTGTGTTATATTAGCTCGATTGAGCATCCCAGGACTTGATCAGTATCGGTCTCCGGATATGATTCGATCGCAGATCATCCAACTCCACAAGCATGATTGGATGACCACATCAATTCCATCACCCTAAGCATGGTATGGAATACCCACGGCCTTAGCTTGCCGATATGATTCGATCAGTCATCCAACTCCACAAGCATGATTGGATGACCACAGATCAACTCCATCACCCTAAGCATGGTATGGAATACCCACGGCCTTAGCTTGCCGTGATATGATCTGGATCGATCAGTCATCCAACTCCACAAGCATGATTGGATGACCGGATCAATTCCATCACCCCCAAGCGTGTATGGAATACACACAACCGACCCCGCATGGTCGACCATTGGCCTTCGCTTGCCAAGAAACCGTCCATACCAAGCATTATGGACGGAAAACCCTAAATTAGGGTTTGCGGCATATTACATGTGCCGCAAAACGTCTCAACCGTCCACATTCGCAGCATAGATGGAGGGTGTAGATGTAGACTCAAAGGGCCCTGAGCATGTCGACACAATCACCATGTGACCGCCTATACACTCGACCAATCGGTCAAAACCAACCATGATTGGTTACAACAAATTCGTCCTTTGAAAGAGCATGGTCGCGCGGCTTTGAAAGCCAAAATTAGGGTTCAAGACATCGCGCGCGTCCATCTTCTCCTAAGACGAATGGAGGGTCACAGATTAGATTGAGCAAGGGTCGGTCACACCAGCATGACCACCGTGGGCCCATCTACCTCCTCACGCGGTCGGCCAAGGCACATCATTCCTGGCCAACCCAAAACGCACGCCCAAACTCGTGCGGTTACACCTCCCAAATCCTAAACTGATCTCGACCGCTCAACTTCACCGGACGAATTGGGTGGCTTAGATCACGTTTCATGAGACGGTAAGACATAGGCATGAACGTCAGCCTACCGTCTTCACGCCAAACCAACCGGCCAAGACCGACCAAGCTAGGTCGTCTTGGAAAATGCGCGGAAAGGAGTATGGCGCGCGGCTTCTTGCGGTATCAAACTAAAAGTCGCAAAATCAATCTCGACCACTCCCCTTTGACGGTCAAATTGAGTGGCCCAGATCGCGCTCTCATGAGGGAACGGAATACAGGCGCCTACACCATCATGCCGTCAACACGCATGTATGGTCGGTCCTCTCCAAAATCCTTCCCATGCTTGGTTTCGACCAAGCTGAAGAGTGATGCTTGCGCACCTCTTTAAAAACCCTAATTTCATCAACGGTCGCAGATGAGTGTCTCAATCATCATCTCATCCGTCCGACTTCACCAGCTTGGTTATACAACCCTGGTCAGGAGTTATTTGGTTAGTGAGCAGTCATTACACATCACTTTACCACACCGTAATGCAGTACCTGCATAAAATACACACGATACTGCACAAGTATCGACTTTCTGAATAACGCAGTTATTCAATTCAGCATTACATGCTATCTTTCGTGGATCCACGATCCACATTCCGCACATCAATCATGTCACAAACCGGGGATACTTATCGGGGTATTGGTCTCGGCGGTTTACGGCGTGCGCGTGCAACGCGCCATCACAAGAACGTGTTAGGGAGTCATGGACGGTTAGAGATGAACAGGAAAAGTGGGCAAGACTGGTCGTGTATTACCGACACACAACTCCACTACTCCATCATTCCACTACCTCCACTTCCCACGAGAAACGTGAATGAGGCTCAATGACTTGTATAAATAGGTTCTCCGCCCTATTTTCCAACAACAAGGAAAGACAACAGAACAACACAAGTTCAGTCGACTGAAAATCAACATCCAGAGCCTCCTTACATTAACCGTAAGATCGCTCACTTTTCTGTCACAAGTCATAAGCAAGCCAACATCTTTCACAATCTCAACACCTTCTTCGCTTCCCTCCCTAAGATCAACCCCATCTCCTTCACTTTGTGACCGAAACAAGTCCGGGAACGCCATTTCTTGGTTTAGGCCGGACTTGCACAGATTGATCTCTCGAATCTACAAGCACTCACCGCGCAGGTGCATTTGTTGTAGGTTTAAATTCATTCCTCATCACACCCCAAATTACCAAATTCGGCAGGAGTAATTTTCACCCATCAACAATTGGCGACCACGGTGGGAGATTGATCTATCGGTTGCATAAAATTGAATCCTCAATTTTTCAGTTTCCATCTCGCAATGTATCCTAGACTACAAAGTGTTCGTATATCATGGGAAGCATAGCCGAATCTCGGAGGATGTCTTGGCAAATCAAGCCGGTATCACCAGGAGGCAGAGCGAGACATTTCGCCTTTTGAATGACATAGCAGCACAATTACAAGAAGGATGCATCCACTCCGCAAGAAACGGTGAATCCTTAGCCAGGGATCACACCTTTACCAAGTGGGAGAAACAAAAGAGCGCGAATCGCAGGGACTCGGGAAAGATGAACAAAGCAGGTCCGGCCGACGATGAGAATCCGAGACGACTCCACGGGAGAAGAGACTTGTCCGAGCACTACAATGTCTCGCCGATAAAGAAAGGGAGCCTGCAAGCCTATGGAACCGTGTTAGAAGATTTATATCTCAAAACCTCGCCAAGCCCTAAGACTGCTCGACCCGCATCAACCTTTCAACCGAGTGAAGAAATGCTTGAGGAAGGAGAGATCAATCAAGGAATGCGTGAGTACAGAGGATGGGAACGTTCAATTCGATCACTCGCAGGTGACATTACGACACCTTCCACATCACTGTGCCTAGGCAAGGGATCCACAGATATGATGACATCCGCGAGTCTTACAACTTCATCTCCTATTCCACATCAAGGCCACGGAGAGACATTGCAACGCCCGCTAACGCAGAAAAGCTAGACTCAAGGTACTTACATTTCCCCTTCCCAGTGAAGAAGATCCGGAGCTACTAGAGACGTGGGTGCGAAATGGAGAGTTGAAGCTACCCCCGACGGCGCCCACCTACCGATCAACAAGTAATGGATCCGAGGTACTCGTCATTACCATCGGTTCCTTCATCACCCCACCGCTGAATGCAACGCTTTGAAGCGCATTGTTCAGGAGAAGCTCTGGTTCGAGAGATAGCCATGAGGATTTTCTTAGAGAGGCTACTCCTGGCCCGATATGGTGAGGCTTCAAAAGGCAAGTAAGTTTTACTCAACAACTTTACAAGAAAGATAGTTTAGAATTCACTTTGGGGACTTAGCATCCCGCACGTGGAGAAAGAGGCTCGGTGATCAAACGCCATGTTTGTTTCCATTCGTACCTCCCTTTTACATAACATTTGCAACTTCATATATGTGCAATCATTCATGACCAAGATGCAAACCTCATTTAACATAATCTCTTTCAAAAAGTTTGTTCACAAAACTATCTCAAAATAAGCCAATTCAATTACCTATTCAAGACCTAAGTCAGAAGAAAATCCTCACTATCACAAAAAAAAAAAAAAAAAAAAAAAAAAAAATCTAAAAGGAAAACAAGTCGGTAGCTACAATCTTTCAAGGGAAGTCCTTCAACAAGAACTCATCCTTCCGGGCAAGAGAGACTTTCATCCTTTGAAGTACAACCCGTCAGCCTTCGGTTCCTTAGGCAACTTTTCAACCTCTTCTTCCCGGCGAGTAACACAAGATACGTAAGGGGCTGGTCCTATAATTTCGGAGCTACCGTGGTCAATACACCTTATGCACCCGTCGGTTCCACCGGTGCCAGCGTAGCAGAGATATTCCAACAAGTGTAACACCTCCCGTCACCGAGTCGAGCAGACTCGCAAATCCCAATAACTCCTCAAGCGTAACGCCTCCAAAGAGTCACCGAGCAACAACTTTCACTCCCGCATCGGGATGAGGAGCCGGAGGGACGAGAGGAGGACCACCATCCATTACCATTTCAGACTTGATGGAGAAAGGTGAAGTTCTTGCTAAGACTCAAACGGATATGGCCGCAACTCGTAAAGAGGTATTTCACCACGCCAGCGGACCTACGTGGACCCGATCAAATGAGCGACATCGATTGAACGGTCCCTGTCATGGAGATTCTACACCTGGGACCGATCCTCACAATGATCCTCCCCAGTCCAGATTTACTACGAACAAACCATGTAAACCACGCTTGGGGATCGAGGCTCAAGACGAAGTTCCCTCACCTTCAGCCAAAGACTTCTTCAACACGAAAGATGGTCGGTCAAGAAGCATGGAATTCGCAAGGGTAAATCGAATCAAGAGCCGCTCCGCTTCAACGCTTCCTCCGCCAGAGCCGCTTCAATGGTCTATCCAAGAGCCGCCTCAATGCTCTCTCTCCGGACCCTGTTCACTTGAATCCCGCTTCAACACTCTCTCCAGATCTACCTCAACGTTCGCACCAGAAGCCACTTTAACATCCTCTCGAGTCGTTTCAACACTCAAGCTACACCAATAACTGCGCTCCGGTCAAGTTGTCTTTGATGTACTCATTGCTCAACGTCGGCCTCATTCATCCTTCATGAGGATCCAAAGCAGAGCATGAAAAACCTCAAGTCGATAGGAGGAGGGTTATCCTGTGGAACGAATATTTTCATATAGTAGAGAGAGCGCAGTGAACAACTCATCATCAATGTTCGGCATGTATTTGAAGCCGCCAACACTTCCACCAAAGATTATCTTCTGAAGATATATCAACGGGAGTTCTTTTCTTTCTACCGCAATGAAATAAAAGACAGGAGTTAGAACTTCTATGAAAGCACATGAGAAGTGTAGTCACACACGGCAAGACACAACTCACATCGGAGCACACAATGACCGGTCCAAACATCGTTCAAGTATGTCTGGTATTGATTTGATCCCGGTATAAGTTTCAAGACCGGTGTATTGCTCAAGTCTCAAGTCCGGCGCACACAAAGCAAGGCGGTTTGTCGAAGCACATGGCCGACGTTTGAAGCATGTACACGGTGGACCCACTTTCAACCGAAGCAGACACAACAAGCCCACGTTCGATCAAAGCAGCGCAGAACCCCACGAACAAAGCATGCGCAATGGTCGGTCGATTAGGCACATCCCCACGATTGAACGAAGCGGCGCAATAGCCCCTCGACCAAGCGGTCATCGCAAGGTCGATCGAAGCAGTGCAAGACCGACATCATGCTAGGGGAACACTTTCTGGACGTTTCTTGAACGTGACATGCTCGAAGGACTCGGGACGCACCCGTCTCTCCCGGTAACATCTAACTTTGTCTCATAAGTTTTATCTTTAATCTGTCACCATCTCATGCCTACCACACAATAGTGTAACCATTATGTGCTAGGCGGGGACTTAATGTTGATGGTGGATTTTCATTCAAGGTTAGATTTGTAAAAACCGAGAAAAATCATGCGCCGACATCTTGTAAAAGATAAAGCCATTTATAAGTGTTGGATATTCCCTCACTTAATTCACCAAGAATGGATCATGTAGCAACAATCCCTTCTTGTGAATTTCATATCGCCTTGTATTTCGTACTCATTATCGGTGTGGCATGACGATCGAGTGTTACTCTTATAGAGTAACATGAACCTCCAAGCACTATGATGAATCATTATCGGCGTGGCGTGAGACTCGAGTGTTACTCATATATAGAGTAACACGAACCTCCAAGCACTATAATGAAACCATGTACGAAATAAAATGCATGTGCCGATGCTCGGTGTGTTATATTAGCCCGAGCCCTCTCGGTGTGTTATATTAGCCCGATTGAGCCCCTCTCGGTGTGTTATATTAGCCCGATTGAGCATCCGGACTTGATCTGATCGAGTCTCCGGATATGATTCGATATGATCATCCAACTCCACAAGCATGATTGGATGACCACAGATCAATTCCATCACCCTAAGCATGGTATGGAATACCCACGGCCTTAGCTTGCCGATATGATACGATCGCGGTCATCCAACTCCACAAGCATGATTGGATGACCCGCAGATCAACTCCATCACCCTAAGCATGGTATGGAATACCCACGGCCTTAGCTTGCCAGATATGATTCGATCGCAGTCATCCAACTCCACAAGCATGATTGGATGACCCAGATCAATTCCATCACCCCCAAGCAGGTATGGAATATACACAACCGACCCCGCATGGTCGACCATTGGCCTTCGCTTGCCAAGAAACCGTCCATACCAAGCATTATGGACGGAAAACCCTAAATTAGGGTTTGCGGCATATTACATGTGCCGCAAAACGTCTCAACCGTCCACATTCGCAGAGGCATAGATGGAGGGTGTAGATGTAGACTCAAAGGGCCAGGAGCATGTCGACACAATCACCATGTGACCGCCTACACACTCGACCAATCGGTCAAAACCAACCATGATTGGTTACAACAAATTCGTCCGCTTTGAAAAGAGCATGGTCGCGCGGCTTTGAAAGCCAAAATTAGGGTTCAAGACATCGCGCGCGTCCATCTTTCTCCTAAGCACGAATGGAGGGTCACAGATTAGATTGAGCAAGGGTCGGTCACACCAAAGATGACCACCGTGGGCCCATCTACCTCCTCACGCGGTCGGCCAAGGCACATCATTCCGGCCAACCCAAAACGCACGCCCAAACTCGTGCGGTTACACCTCCCAAATCCTAAACCGATCTCGACCGCTCAACTTCACCGGACGAATTGGGTGGCTTAGATCACGTTTCATGAGAGACAGTAAGACATAGGCATGAACGTCGGCCCTACCGTCTTCACGCCAAACCAACCTGGCCAAGACCGACCAAGCTAGGTCGTCTTGGAAAATGCGCGAAAGGAGTATGGCGCGCGGCTTCTTGCGGTATCAAACTTCCGTCGCAAAATCAATCTCGACCACTCCCCTTTGACGGTCAAATTGAGTGGCGAGATCGCGCTCTCATGAGGGAACGGAATACGGGCGCCTACACCATCATGCCGTCAACACGCATGTATGGTCTGGTCCTCTCAAAATCCTTCCCATGCTTGGTTTCGACCTAAGTGAAGAGTGATGCTTGCGCACCTCTTTAAAAACCCTAATTTCATCAACGGCCGCAGATGAGTGTCTCAATCATCATCTCATCCGTCCGACTTCACCAGACTTGGTTATACAACCACAGTCGGGAGTTATTTGGTTAGTGAGCAGTCATTACACATCACTTTACCACACCGTAATGCAAGCACTGCATAAAATACACACGATTTGCACAAGTATCGACTTTCGAATAACGCAGATTATTCAATTCAAAGATTACATGCTATCTTTCGTGGATCCACGATCCACATTCCAGACATCAATCATGTCACAAACTCGGGGATACTTACTGGGGTATTGGTCTGGCGGTTTACAGCGTGCAGCGTGCAACGCGCCATCACAAGAACGTGTTAGGGAGTCATGGACGGTTAGAGATGAACAGAAAAGTGGGCAAGACTGGTCGTGTATTACCGACACACAACTCCACTACTCCATCATTCCACTACCTCCACTTCCCACGAGAAACGTGAATGAGGCTCAATGACTTGTATAAATAGGTTCTCCGCCCTATTTTCCAACAACAAGGAAAGACAACAGAACAACACAAGTTCAGTCGACAGAAAATCAACATCCAGAGCCTCCTTACATTAACCGTAAGACTGCTCACTTTTCTGTCACAAGTCATAAGCAAGCCAACATCTTTCACAATCTCAACACCTTCTTCGCTTCCCTCCCTAAGATCAACCCCATCTCCTTCACTTTGTGACCGAAACAAGTCTGGAACGGCCATTTCTTGGTTTAGGCCGGACTTGCACAGATTGATCTCTCGAATCTACAAGCACTCACCGCGCAGTGCATTTGTTGTAGGTTTAAATTCATTCCTCATCACACCCCAAATTACCAAATTCAGCAGGAGTAATTTTCACCCATTGTTGATTACTCATAGAGTTGTTCAATTGTTTATATTCTCATAGAAGTATACAAGACACAATTGAAGCAAAACAGGATTGATTCAAAAAAATCCATTCATGAACACTTTAGCCACGGTTTGCAAAGATTGCATTCCTTAATATATAAATGTATTTATTCATGAGTATGAATTCATACTTAACCGATTTTAGAACTTAACCTCTAAGTTTGCAAAAGGGTACACAAACTTAAGTTCAGGACTTTGATCTTTTCCGAAAGTTCGCAAACGGGTATGCAAACTTGGTTCCCGAACTTTGACAATTAAAACTGTTCGCATACGGGTATGCATATTTGGTTCCCGGACCTGAATCATTCTACAACAGTTTGCATACTTGTATGCATACTGTGATATATCCAGACAATGGTTATTTGTTATGAACTCCCATTTCAATCACTGAAACATCCTTAGAAGACGACAATAACTGTCTCACACAATAAGAACTCACAACCGTGAAGGAGTATCTACGGCTAGGTTCCTCCAGCCGTAAGCTATTCTGATAATCACATTAAAAAAATAAAAACAGAGGTCTAATTTCGGTTAGGTTTTTCCCGCCGAAAATGCTTACTGTCGGCTAGGTTCCCCAACCGTAACTTGAACTTTCAGCTTGGAAAACCTAACTGTAACTGTTTCTGGTATTTACAAAGAATATAAGATAAAAAAATGGGTTGGGAGTTCTTTTCGACCCAGCCGTGAAAGTATTTACGGCTAGGAAATCTTTAATTCCGAGTCGTAAATTATTTCACGGCTGGGTCGACAATATTTCTCAACCGTAACTACAAAAAAACCCATATTTTTTTCGGTATTGATTTAACAAAATTTTTATTGGGAATCAAGTATAAGGTTCTCCCGAGTGTTTTAAAAAATCTCAATAAAATTAAAAAAAAAAAAATCAAAATCATCTTCCTGGATTAAAAAAAAAAATTGATGAAAGAAAATTAGTCGAATGATTAATCATTATTAATTTGATTAATCACCATAATTAACACTAATCAAATTAGGGGTACTTTAGGTATTACTGAAAATAATTGGATAAGGGGTTATAGAATTACTACTAATGACCCAAAAAAGCCCCAAAAAAAATCATATTCTTCCAAGCCCCAATAATAGGATTCTCATTTTGATCTTGGCTAAAGAGTCCCCCGAGAAGTCTTCCTTCCTAGACGTCTGTCTTCCTTACGGTCCCCTTTGTGTCCAAAAGCTAACTTGCCCAGTGATCGTGACGATGACCCAACCAAAGTTTTTTTTCTTACAGTTTCGCGTCATGACTCATGATAGATGATTATAGGTAGACTATGACATCCAGCTAGAAATAGGCAGCATGTTCTTTTGAATTAGATAAAGCCTGTGATAAGTTACTTAATTAATTTTTAATCATTTAGGAAATGGAATTAAACGTACTGCTTTTGCACTGCAAAATCTGAGAAAGAATCTAATGATGCTAACGTGGTTTCTCGTAAGCCACTTATTTAATCGTTTAGTTAATCCTCAAATCGGATAAGAGCTTACAAAAGTGATGGTCATCAAAACGAAGTTTTAATACACAAAATAAGTTCTACATGGGTGCATTCTGCGCAAGATTTGGTAATCTTACTTTATAATTTTGTTAATATAACCTAATTGAGACATTGATTCAAGTAAACAAAGAGGAAAGCCATCTGACCACTAGAATGCTGCATGACACAAAAGCATAAGATGCATTATACTAATGCTGCTAACATGTATGTGGCAAACAGTTTAAATATCAGGGAAGAAATTTTATTATAAGTTGAGTTTCGTGTGTTCTAATTGGATGGGCTTCATATATCAAAGAGAAATACGACCGTATTTTTTTTTTTTTTTTTAATAACAAAGGAACCTTTCATTAATTCAAGGTTACATTGGGTTTAAAATGGAAAATTAGAGAATACAAAGTAACAAGAACATGCAATACAAGTACAACACCGAAAAATCCGACAAGAGAAAGACAAGGATCAACGGAACATGACAAATATAAGCATGAATAAGAACCGATTAAATCGGTGGAATAATGGTTTTTCTCAGAATTAAAATCCAACCATTTTGTTTGTTTTTCTTCTTCATAAAGAAATGCTCCTAAAGTTTGAGTGATTTGCTCAAATCTCTTAAAGCTTGTGATGAAATTAAAGTAAATCAAGAATATCATTGATGAAGATTCCGTCATTTGGATAATCTAAGGATGAAGATTGCGTCGTCGGAGACAAAAATGATGAAGATCTCGTCATTAGAATGCATCTCAAGTGATCTTAAAACCCATATATAGTAACCAAGAACGACCATTAAAGTCGAGATAAACCTTTCTAGTAGAGGAGATAAAACCACCTTCAAGGTGCAAAAAACTTATCAAATGATAATAAACATAAATAAACCTAGCTATAACAAAGATCTAATGAAAAGCAAGGAAAGGAAGTAAAAATCCCGCTCAGATCCGGCCCAAAACGGACCAGATCTGAGCAGGTGATGTTTCCGGCGGGTGTGTGTTTCTTTTTTCTGTAGAGAGAAGAGAGAGGAGAGAAGTTTGGTTTTATCTTTTGGGTGAAACATGTAGAAATTTTTATTATTTCAAGGTTTCTCTTTGAGTACGTTAATAGCATGCAATTGAAAAGCTAGAATCGATAGGAGCTTCGGCTGCCTTTTTTTGTTCCATGGTAACTTGATGAACTCTGCTAATAAAAGTTTAAGTTTACTTTTCTTAAAAAAAAAATAAAAAAAATGACAAAAGAACACTTAAAACTGACGTTTCAGCCCAATAAATACAACTGAAGAGAAAAGAGAAATCGAAAAGAAATTTGGCAACCACTTGCGCGTTAGTTTCCATATATTGTGTTGATGATTTTCTTGACAGTTCATTTAAATTATTAAATATTCATAAACCCAATCATGTTTCTTCAAAATTCTTGCATTTGTTCGATCAAAATTCTTTCAAAATACATCCGAATATTTTTGAAAAACAAATTTCATACTAGTAAAATCGTGAATTAACTGACAGCATAATGTGTCGGGTCTTAGCTTTGGTGCTGGTGGATCAATTATGCTCTAGGGCAAGTTGTTTTCCCTTTATCTTCAAGGTGTGCAAGATTTTAAGTTCCTATTAAGCTTAAATATCATTTTCAAAATCATACTGATGATTTTCTTGGCAGTTCGTACCCATTATTGAATCAGAAATGATTGGTGTACCGGGAGATAATCCCGCAGCGGACACCGTGTGAGAAAAAAAAAGGTGGTGGACCCACCCTTAATCCCGCCCCTACAATTCTCCAGTGGGGCTGTCCTAATGACCCTTAGATCTTTCCGCGGTGCAGATCACGGGAGATTGCTTCGGTGTGTGTATCATCGATGTTATTGAATATTCAGAAGCTCAATTATGTTTCCAACTTTAGTGTGTATTGGTGTCATCTTACTAACAAAAACAAAATGGCCTACTATTAGCTTTTCACGTGATAACATAAAACAACAAGAATTCTTTCGGTTACTGACTTGGAAATTATGGTGAAAGTTGCACTAAAAGTACTTCCAAAAGAAAAGACTTCGAATGGCCCCTTTCATTTTGGCTCATTTTCATTCAACTTTTACTTTCCTCTAGTCACTCTAGAAATAATTGGATAGTATAAGTTTCCATTAGAATAAAATAGTTTGTTTGTAAATGTTGTTATTAAACAAGCATTATTATTGAGTTTTAGCACTAATTAAATCCCTACCACCAGATAAAGTTAATTTACACGTGTGTCATATGTGGATCGATGAATTCTGTTTTTAACATTTTACTACTCGGGCACAATTCCGGAAGGCTACCAATAATGCCTCAAAACCATGCTAGTATTATTTTTTTCGGAAAATGGGTCATTTGTCCAAAAAAAAATTAAAACACGGTTTAAATGGACGAGTAAAAAATTTTATGGGTGAAATGGACAAAAAAAAAATAGCAAGGATGAAAGCTTGGATTCATTAAGGCTTAAACTTAAAAAATAAGCGAAGGATGAAACCTGGATGCATCCTGTGTAAATTAAAAATAAGAAAAAATATTTGAAAATGGGACAGGATAAACCGTTATCATCCCTATTTTTAAATTTTTAAATTTTTGTCCATTTAAACAGTATCTAAATCTGACTGTCCTTTTCACCCAGGAAATTTTGATTTTGGTCTTTTTAACCAATTTTGTGTATTTTTTTTGAAACATAGAGAGTACATGGAGCCATTTGTGAGGAAAATTGTGAAGAAATAGAAAAAAAATCACGACTTATTATTGTGTGTTTAGATGCCAGAAATAGAAATATAAAGTAAAACTATTTGGCTTTACAAAATGTTAACTTTTCGACTTCTAACAGTCATTTTAAATTTCAATATCCAACCTGATTTCTTTTAGACTTTAAGAAATTAAAAAACAAATTCTCACATACCATAAGCGTAAAATTGTCATGAAATTTCTCCGGCATTTTCTATGAACATCATCATCATCCTAATTAGTTTTGCTCCAAGAAAAAAGATAACCCAATCCGAAGTATGTGAATTGTGAAGTGAAAACCCAAAGTGCATTTGGATTTTCTGTTTGTCTGTCGCGTCGTGCATGACTGTTGGTTTCTCACTTTCAATTGTACCACCACAATGAAATTTCTTTGCATTATAAATTGGAATTGGAACCCACCACTTTTAACTGTCTTTATACACTTCTCTTTTACTTAATGAAGAATTCATTGAATTTGAGCCTACAACCCCCCCATCTCTCTCAATCAAGTATATAAACATACCCAATACATCAGACTAAGTACACAAGAAGAGACTTAAAGCTAAACCCTAAGAAAATCAGTGAAGATTGAAGAACAAACCCCCACTTCAGGTTCCTCTTTCTACCTCTATCTTGAGATTAAAATGAGATTTTGAATTACCCCCTTTGTTCATTTTTGAGTGTGTCACAAATCTAACTTTCAAAATTCTTGCATTTTTTTTTCACAGATCAAGAACACTAGTGAAGTTGAGAAAAAAAAAAATGGAAATTCTGTTGGATTGGAAGTCAATAGGTTCACTACTAGCAACTCTAATGTTTGTTAGGACTGCTATCAGAGATTTCTTACCACCAGAAGTAAACCAAGCACTGAAAAGATTTTTTGCAAAAATCCTCACATATTTACAGCCAAAACTAGTATCAATTCTAATTGAAGAGTTTGATAATTCTTATAACAATGATCTCTATGATTCAGTCCAGTGTTACTTAGGTTCCAAATGCGTTTCACAAGCACAGATTTTGAAACTCTCCAAACCCAAAAACTCCAAAAACTTGAGCTTCACAATGGATGCAAACCAAACCTTTGATGATATTTACAATGGGTTTAAACTCAATTGGTCTTTTCATACAATTGAGAAGAAAAGTGACATAGGGTTCTCAAGGTCTCATGAGTGTAAGTATTTTCAGCTTAGTTTTCATACAAAGTACAAGGATTTAGTGCATTCTCAGTACTTACCTTATGTGATGAAAGAAGCTGAGATTATCAAGTTCAAGAACAGAGAAAGAAAACTGTTTACGAACCGATCGGCCGATGAGAATGGTCGGCTTTGGTCTTCTGTGCCGTTTACTCATCCGTCGACGTTCGATACGGTCGCGATCGACCCGGTGCTTAAGAAGGACATTAAAGATGATTTGATTAAGTTTGTTAACAGAAAAGAGTTTTACACTAGAGTTGGAAGATCTTGGAAAAGAGGGTATCTTCTTTATGGTCCACCAGGAACAGGTAAGAATCTTGAGTTTGTGCTTTCTTTACAGCAAAAAAGTTTAGACTAAATTTGTGCTTAAAATTGTCTTACAGGAAAGACTAGTTTGATTGCATCCATTGCAAATTTCCTGGAGTTCGATATCTACGACTTGGAGCTAACGGCTGTTTCGAGTAATTCGCAGCTACGAAAGCTATTGATTTCCACTACAAGTAAGTCAGTGATTGTCGTTGAAGATATAGATTGTTCACTGGATCTTTCTGATCGGCAGAAGAAATGCAATAACAGTGATGCGGAAAATGATAAGTTTAACTTTGGTAACAACATTAAGAAAAGTAGTCAGTCAAGTTTTGGTAGCAGCGTGAGCTTATCAGGGGTGCTGAATTTTGTGGATGGACTCTGGTCTTCATGTGGTGGTGAAAGGTTGATTATATTCACAACAAACCATAAAGAAAAACTCGACGCCGCGTTATTAAGACCCGGTCGAATGGATAAACATATTAACTTGACGTTTTGCGATTACAAGTCGTTTAAGATTTTAGCCAAGAATTATTTGTTAGTCGATGAGCATAAGATTATGAAGCAAGTTGAGGAATTGTTAGGCACAGTTAAGATGACACCAGCTGATGTTGCTGAGATTTTTATGAGTTGTGACGAAGATGTAGACATGGGTATGAGGAATGTAGTTGAAGAAATGAAGAAAAGATTGAAGGCGAAAGAAATGAAGAAATGTGAAGCTGAAGAAGATGTGATTCATGAAGAGAAGTTAGAGAAAGAGGAGGAGATTGTTGAAGAGGAATTATTGGTTAACTCCATTGTTGGTTGTGAGTGGTAAAAAAATTGACAATTTTAGGAATTACTTAGTTGGGTTTTCATTTGCTTTCATTTTGTTGTTGTAATTGTAGTACTTTGAATATTGTTTTGTTAGGTTTTTTCCTTGGGACTATCTGTTCTCCAAGGCTTCATCATCTCACATTGCCATCTATTATCAATTTTCTTTCAAGCAAGAGCCATCTTAAGCCGATTTCGGTTTGTTTAAATTTGTAGCAGGGGGTTCTCTGCATTGCAGAGTTTTCCTAGCCTAGTTTTATTTTGTGTTGGGGTTGTGGCAATTTGTTCTACTACTTCCCTTTTGCCTTTGCTCTCTTGTAGTTTTTTGTTTGTTTTTTTTTCCCAGTGTACACTGTTTTTGTTCAGTTTGGCCAACTAAAAAATCTTAGGAAAAGGTTTCTATGTACGGAATCATAATTGAACAAACATTGGATTTTAAGAGATTTCCGATAATTTCTCTAAATTTGGCTGCTTGTTGTGAGAGCAACATCTGACCAAACAATCCTGTCAATAAAAAGAAAGAAACATGCTAGAAAAAATATTGAACGGTGAACGAAAACATTCAGATCTTTTTAAATTTCTCCACTTCATGGTGTGGGGTAGCCGAGTCTTGAGCTCCTGATAGTGTATGTTGTTTGTGGTGCTGGAGATGGGAGTGTAGGTAGGAAATTCTCCTGTAAGTTTATGCCCATTGTCCAACTTCATGTTCTCTTGGTGAACCTTGGGGCCTGGCCTTTGTTCATGGTTAAATAATTTTTTTTTTTTTTTTTTTGGTTTATAAAGAATTCGTTTACCCTAATAACTTTACCAGTATACTACTAGGTCGAGCCTTTAGCAATTATTTTTCAGTTTCTTCAAGGTTATCGTGGCAACGGCTTCTCTTTTCTTCATTATTAGTGGAATTATTTTTGTTTCAAAAAAGAAAAAAAAAAGTAGAGTTTTTTTTCGCCCGATAGAAATCCCAAACCAAATAATTCATGATTTATAAGGGCTGATACCAGCATTACTGGGGCTGATACCATTTAGCCGATCCAACGGCCAGGATCGCTTAAGATCTTGAGATGATATCAGCCCTTAGTAATGTTGGTATCAGGCCTTATAAATCGTGAAATAAATGAGCCCGACAACAGAGAAGAAGTTGATGCGAAAATGAATTTTTAAAAGTTAAGACGAAACTTTTGAAATTACCGAGAAGAAGAAGAGTGAACGCTAGATTCCTAATCCTAGAGGCTAGACAGATAATGGAGAAGTTCATTGTGTCTGGTAATTAATTAGGCGTTCAATCTTCCCCATTAATTCATTCAAACCTCTAAAAATTTTGTTTATATAACCTAGTGATATCTCCCTCTACCTTTTCATAATCTCTAAAAACCGTTGTTGAAAGATAAATTTTCTAACTTCTCCATTCCGTAAACAAAATCAAGTAAGACATTTTTCATTCACCCCATGTTTCTTTTTCTCCCTAACCCCTTGTCACATGAAGTTACTCCAGCAAGAGCTTTATTCTGATTTTCTTACAGAACTAACGTGTTCTTTTTTTTTGCTAAATGTTTATATGATCTTGCTATGTTAGGAAAAAATGGCTGGTGGAGACATTAAGATTAAGATTGAAAATGATTGGGAGTTGGCATCCGTGACGTCAGGTGCTGATGATGCTGCTAAAACGATTGTATTAGTCGGAAGAACTGGAAATGGCAAAAGCGCCACAGGAAATAGTATTCTCGGGGAAAAAGCGTTCAAATCAAGTTTTGGCTGTTCCGGAGTTACCAATACTTCGGAGTTGCAAACTACATTCCTAGACGATGGACAAGTCGTTAATGTGATAGACACTCCTGGTAATTTGATTATACCCGCTTTTTTGAGCAATCAAATATTGACAATTCGTTTTTGGATTCTTTTGTTAGCTAGCTTCATTTTATTTTAACTTGTATCAATGACTAATTCTGTTCAGGGATATTTGATTCCTCGGAAGGAACTGAACAGTTGCGAAAGGAGATCGTGAAATGTATCCGTCTTGCCGAAAATGGAATCCATGCATTTCTTTTGGTTTTTTCTGTTAGGACTCGATTTTCGCAAGAGGAAGAAGCTGCCCTAGAGTATATGAGGCATTTCTTTGGTGAAAGAATTAATGAGTACATGATTGTTGTATTCACAGGAGGAGATGAACTCCTCGATCACGGGGTTACGCTAACCGACTACTTGGGTGACAAGTGCCCTCAATCACTGCAGGTTTGTTGCACAATTCACTAATTTCTTGCTATGTTGTGTGCATTTGTTTTCCAGATGATCTTAGTCATACTTGAGTTTTTGAATAATACTTGTATATCTACTGTTCTAGTTGGTGATCATATATGGACTCTAATATATTTTAGTTTTTGTAATATGGATTCAGGAGGTAATCAAACTTTGTGGAAACAGAGTTGTTCTTTTTAATAACAAGACTAAAGATGAAAAACAACGTGTACAGCAGGTTGAAAGTTTAATGTCACTTGTGAACTTGCTAATCGCACATAATAATGGGCTACCTTACACAAATGAGCTCTTCGAAGAAATGAAGGTGATTATGATGTTTATGATTACACAAATTTGTTGTTATATTTCTAGCTCTAGAGAACTGACTAGTGGAGCAGGGGAAACACCATTCTCAATATTTCAGCGTTCCTGTTTCAAGGCAACTCTACTGTGCCAACTTCACACACTCGCACTTGAAAATAATTTTAAGATATGGATATGCCTGTGTTGCAAGCAATATGTACATATACCATGCACGAAAAAAAAATCATGCAGTCCTGAATGATATTTGTTTGCAGAGAGGAGCTTCTATGAAGCCAGAGATAAGTAACCAAAACGATCAACTAGAAGAGCATGTTAATCGAATAGCTGAGATGGTAACAAAAGAACTCATTTTCTGTTTTATGTCCAATTCAGTGTAGTCAACATCAGAATCTCCAACCTTTTGTCCTAATTTTAATTGTCTAGGTTGAGATGAAGCTGAAGCTGAAGGAGACGACCTTACGGCTTGAAAGGGAGTTACAAACTGAACGAGCTGCCAGAGAAAAGGCAGAAAAGAAAGCTGCTGATGCAGAAAAGAAATCGGCTGATGAAAGTGGAAAGATGAAAGCAAAGCTGAAGGCAAAACAAAGGGAGGTTGAGCAGGCTCATGCCCGGGCTGCAAATTTTCCGCAGTGCTCAATATTATAGTCTTATAGGTCTAGTTTTTGATATTTTTGACGATGCTTTGATATGACTGAAACATGTTTTCTGATATTACCAATTTACCTTTCCGTTTTTTTACTAGTCATTCGAAATTGCTATTTTTAATCTCTCATTTTTACTGTACATCGTGTTTGCCTCGTTGGATTGTGATATCCATGATTTACTATTGCCTGTGAAAGGCCGTAATTAGGTATCAAATACTTTTTCCGACTCACAAAAGATAGTTTTTCTAAATTTATTATGAAGTCATGAAAAGGTCCGATTAATATTTTGCAATTAAAGATCCATATATTAATCTGATCAAACCGAACTCACAACAAGTAGTTTTCCCAAAAAAATATTATTCTTTGTCGCCCACAATTAATGACATCCATAATTATATGAAATTATTAAAAATGTCTGCGTGATGATGGATTATGCATCATGGAGTTATGCATCGAGGGTATAATTGGCAACGCAACTTAAATATAACATATCTAAAAATCCGCCTTGGAATTTCACAAATTTTATATCGTTGGAAATCTTTTAAGAGAGCTACGCAACGAGTACAAACAAGAATATCAAATTTTTTGTTTTTCACGAAAAAAATCGGAAGTGAGCATCATTTTAGGCAAAATTTTGAAAACTTGATACATAACACCCCACCAAAAAGATGCATTGAATTATGTTAACAAATTATGCATTTGGATAACAAAGTTATGCATCTATAACAAGTTATGTAACCATTGTTTTGGTTGATCATAAAAAATTGACTGCATCCATAACATAGTTATGCATCTATTTCTCGATGCATAATAGATTGTGCAACAAAAAATGCATTATGCGATCATATTTTCGGAAGGTTATGCAGGCATAACATGTTATGTAGATATTATTTTGCATGACAAGTTTGCAACTTTATTTTTGTTGGTTTCAATACTAAGAAAAAAGTTTCGCATAACAAGTTATGTGCGAACGTGTTATGCAACCTTTGAGAATGCATTTAACAAATTTTGTATATGCATCGTTATGCATCACTATTGACACCTCCATTTTCTTTTAAATGCACGTTACACGCACACAAAATCCATTTGCACTTCCATCTCCTTTGCCTTGCTGATGTGCTTCATTGTTGTGCCACTATCCAATGTTGCACACCCATATTACCTGGTCATAGATGACCTTGGCTTAGAGAAACATTAGAGAGTCGAAACATTATGTTGCGTAACGTTTAGTTTCTAACTTCTATTAATAAAGAAACAGATGCACCAATCGAAGAAAAAAGAAAAACAATGGCTTCCCCAGTAATACAACAAAGAACATCAGTTCCATCATCTGCCCCATTACATAGACTATCAACATTTAAAGATAGATCATCACAATCACCGTTATCATCGTTGCAACTTTTTATTCATCTACACCATTTACATCAAATTCCACTACTACTACTATTACATCTTCTCCTCTTGATTCATTCTCTCTGAGATCCCTCGTTTTTTTGTCACAAGATTTTGATTCTCGCTCGTTTCTCATCACAAGCCCTAAGTTCGGGTTCTGCTCGTCTTGAGAAATTAGAAGAAGGATTCGTCTTCTTGAGAAACAACTAAGATCGAAGTTCTATCCCGTCATCATGATCTTGTTTCTCGAGTTATCATCACTTAAAGATGTTGAATCCAACTGGTATTTCTACTCGACGCTAGCTATAATGGTGGTTGGTGTTGCTGCTACGGCGATCTTTGGTGGTTTTACGATGATGATGGTGATGATCTGGTGGTATGGTGTAAGGAAGAGATTTTTGTTTCTCTTGTGTAGAAAAAAAATCGAAGAAGAAGAACAAAAAAAATACCGAAACCTAATTTTATAAACTATGGGTTTGGGGGAAATTTTTTCACCAAAATTGGGTGCGCGCCTGAACTTTTTTTGTCGGTGGGTTTCACAGTGTAGAAATCTTAAAAATGGGTGTGGTTGTAGTTTTCACTTCTCTTAAAGATAAAACATGATCAAACTGAAAACTAGAAACATAATTTAAAAAACTATACGAGCTTGTTAGATAATAGGAAATTTTAGTTTTATTTCCTATTGAAATCTTTTTTTCTGTATATAGCTTTGGTTTAGTTTGTTATATCGTGTAAGCCAAGTCACGGCTAAATGTATTACAACCTTTGTAAACACTACATATATATAAACGGGTTTTCACCTTAGGTTTCTCACGTTGAGAAATCTACCCAAAATCAATCTGTGTTTTGGTATCAGATAGGTCGATCAAAACTACGACCTGTTTTAGGGTTTTCATCTTCTTTTCTTACCTAAACTACACCCGCTTTAGGGTTTTCATCTTCTTTTCTTACCTATGTTCTCATATGCCTTTTCTCAATCTTCTTCTCACTCTTCTTCCACCACTTATTCTATGTCTTCTCAATCTTCTCGGGTCTTTCTCTCGCTACGTCCTCGGTTTCTATGGATCACGCACCATTTGAACGTCTTCATGGTGCTATCTCTCGAAAAAATTAACCTAGGTTCCAACTACCACCGTTATGGAGAGCTCGGTTCACACCCTATTTACTGGGGATATGATTTGGAGAAATTCGTTGATGGTTCCTTTCCAGCTCCTCCGGCCCCGATTAATGACCTTCCTAATCCACTGTTTCGTCTTGGAGGCGCACGGATAAGTTACTTCTCGGATGGATCATGTCGTCTCTCACTGCCCCTATTCTCGCCAAGGTTAAAACGTGTGATACTTCTTCCTCTATCTGGACAAAACTCGATGCTCTCTTTGCATCTAAAACAGATGCACACCTTATACATCTTAAGGAGTCGCTTTCATCCATCAAGAAAGGAAGCTCAACCATGTCGATTATATTCAACTGTGAAGAATATCGTGGATTCCCTTTTCGCTAGTGGTGTTGAAGTTTCGACAAAGAATTTCGTCATTATGTTGTTAAGGGTCTTGATTCGTCATATGAATCAATTGTTAGCTCCTTAATCACCACAATGGGTGTCATCACAACTGATGAATTTGAATCCATGCTTCTCTCCTATGATCTCCGTGTCACTACACAAAATCAGGTAGCTCTTTCTTCACCGCTTGCTAATGTCGCCAGAGCAAAGACAGAGAAGGAAGCTACTGATGAAAAAAGGAAGGCTAAGCAGGATTTAGAAACTAAACGAGTTACCAGGGCAATGGCTGAAAATAAAGCTGCCGATGCAAAAAGGGAGGCTGAGCAGGCTCGTGCTCGGGCTGCAAATGTTCCGCTTTGTGCAATAGTTTTTGATTTTCACGATGCTTTGGCAAGGAGGCTTTGATGTCTGAAATTGCATCTTTTAATCCCCGACTTTCACTTTACATCGTTCTTTGCCTCAATGGGATTGTGATATCCATGTAAAAGGCCGTAATTAGGTGTCAAATGTTATCTCCAATTCCAAGAATACCACAGAAGGTAATTTTTTTCATATGGACTTTGTGTTATAATGCAACTCCTACATTGGACTCATACAAGAATTCTTTTGTGGTGAATGGTTGTCTTTTGTGCAAAAAGGCAGCTGAATCCAATCAACATATTTGCTTGCATTGTGAAACCACAAGATCAGTATGGCATTATTTCTTGAAATATTACAAGCTTCAATGGGTGTTTCAAGATTGTGTGAGGAATACTATAAGGGAATGGAGAAGAAAGAAAGGTGGTGTTTTGACCATTAGAAAAAGAATTTGGGACTTGTATCCTTTTGCAATTTGGTGGGCAGTATGGATTGAAAGGAATGATAGAGTTTTTAATGGCAGATACAAACCTTTAGACTTAATCATTGATAGTGTGAAGGTTTTCATCTTCAACTGGTGTGTGGGAACTGACATTTTTCAGGGTTTCTGTTTAAACACAGTTTTGCAAAATTGGGATGTTGTAATGCAGTAGATTCTTGTTTCTTGCTTTCTGCTTAAGGGGAGTTTTTTAAGCTCTCTGTGTAACTTTTCTTTCAGTTTCTACACCTTCTTGGTGTTAAACTGTTTTTTTTTTTAAATAAATTGCCCATTTTGAGTAAAAAAAAAAAAATTATCTCCAATTCACAATTTTTGTTTTTTAAAGAGAGTTATGGAAGGGTCTAATCATGATGATACAATGAATGCATCCGTTGTTTTTCTCTTGCCGGCCCCCTCTCCCATCAACCAATCAAATCGCTCAAAACCCGCCACACACCCTTTTAATAAAGATTGGAAGTTGGTAGGTCGATGCGCCTAATTCCATTAGGAATCTAATCTAGACGGCCCAAGACAGTCTCCAAAAAAAAATCACGTCCATACGATTTGGCCACTTGATTTATTAAGTTTAGTCGCTCCCTAACGCGCCCAAATAGGCATCACCATGCCACCACAAGCAGCGTGCCAACACCGCTGCTACAATTCGCGCCAAAGTGCTGGGATTGCCTACAAGCCATACCAAACCGCGCCTGGTAATCATCACAGGCGTCATGCCAATTGGCTAGCCAACATGCCAAATTGCGCCAGAATGCCAATTGGCGGTCCATGCCATTCCGCAGCAGCAATATGCCAATGGCTTTGGTCAAACCAAAGGGAAATCCTATTTTTCTAGTCGTTGCCCAATTATGCCACTCTGGGCCCACAACATGCCACAAGCCATGTGGGACCCAGGAGATCCTAAAGAATGGCGCCCGCACCATATTATGATTACCCACGATCGTCCATGGACATGCCTACGTTATGGCCTTACCATGGTTTCTTTGATCAAAACGGCTAAGGCAGTATTTGTCAAGATGCCACCACGCCGCGCTACCTAGCCGCGCGTGCCACTTAGGGTTTTGATATGCCAAACCCTAATTTTGCCAGGGCCATTACGCCGCCCCATGCCAAATAGCATTACCTAGGCATTAAGTTCGATGTGGCAACTAGAGGTAATATCATTAAGACATATTTGGATCCAACACCAATATGCCAAGATGTAGCAGGCGCCACTTTGACCGCTACGCCATTGGCAGGCGTCACCTTTCCACTACGCCATTGGCAGGCGCCACCTTGCCACTACGCCATTGGCAGGCGTCACCTATCCACTTAGCAACTAACAGGCGCCACATTGCCATTATGCTGCTATGTAGGCGCCACTACGCCATTATGCTTCCTAGCTTGCGTGCGATTGATCAGAATAACTAGGTCTTGCACATTAGACCCACTCAGCAACTTGTTGCACATTTTTTCACGAAACACTCGAGACATCAAACACGTCACAAACTGGGGGTTACTCATCAGGGTATTGATCTGGCGGTTTATAGCGTGCGGCGTGCAATGCGCCCATTACAAGAAAGTGTCAGGAAAGAGCGGATGGTTAGATAGCAGTAAGAGAATAGTGGGTGTAAGGCTGACCAGTTTCCCCTCACAATGGGAACGTGATGGTAAACCGCTTCTACACAACCCCACTTCTCCACTATTTAACTGTCTCCACTTCCTACGAGATCAAGGGTCTCAATGACTTGTATAAATAGGTTTTCAACCTATTTCGACCAACATGACAGTTTGGGTTAACAACAATACAATATCCAGAAAAACATCAAGAACTGATAGCTTACATTCCACAAGCCAGTTCCAAATTCTGATACAAGTCATAAAATAGCCACACCCTCAAAATTCAATATTTTGATCTCAACACCTTCTTCGCTTCCCTCCCTAAGAACAACCCTTCTCCTTCACTTTGTGACCGAAGCAAGACTGGAACGGCCATTTCTTGATTTAGACCAGGATTGTACAGATTGATTTCTCGAATCTAAAGTACTCTCGTGCAGTGCATTTGTTTAGGGTTTAGATTCGTTTCTCGGCGGCACACCCAAATTTACCAAAACCAGCAGAATCAATTTTTACCCCAAAACAACTTTATGTTATGATGGTGCACCAACATTGGATTATGTGTTGATATCGAGCTGAGATAATCAACTTAAATGCATATTTGTTACGTGGTACAACTCAAGAACTAACCATTGTCTGTTTCTGCATTGCATAATGACTTTGAATGTTTGACATCATTTTCTTGACAACTTTGGAAGCAAATGGGTATCTACCGAATCCATTAAATCCAATATCTAGAAATGGTTTTCAGATTGAACAAAATAAACTAACTAAAGGAATTTGAAAACTGCTTCTTTTTGTGATATGGTGGAATATTTGAAACAAGCGCACATGAAAAGATGCTTCAATCAACTTCCTTCTTGTTTCGGTAAACCGCATTTCATTTAGTTGATGTAGGACGCAAATATTTTTGCGGGTTTTTCTTTAAGCATTTTGGTTTGTAATTGGAATATTACGATGAAGATTAACTAAATTTTTGTTTTTCGCTTTTTTTTTGTTTTTGTTTTTATTTTTTTTGTTTTTGTATTTTTTTGTATTTTTTTATGAATAAGATATTTCATTAAAAAGACTAAGAATCAAAGTGAGTCATTGTTACAATAAGAGTAGAGCCATCTAATGATTCTAATATGGGATCTCGAGGATATCTCCCAATATTAATGTATCTTCTAAAAGTTGATTCAATTAAAATACATATATGGGTAAGTTTTCCCATTCTAAAACTGTATTTAGAGGCCTTACAAACTTTGGTAATATATCTGAAGCCCTATTTCCTAGTCTAGGAACAAAATGAAAACCCAAAAAGTTAGAGCATAAATTAGTTATTCTGATTGCCTCATTGAGACAAGCTTTATCACGCCAAGAAATGTCTGAGGTCTTCCCATGAAAGAAGTTAAAAATACTTTCACAGTCACCTTCAATACTAAAATTTTGAATATGCTTCTCCTTAGCCCAAACTGCCGCCCGGAGCACTCGTATTGCCTCTGCTTCTTGTGGGTCTGAGCCTGCTGACTGTCCTGCTCATCCTCCTTCACAAATTCCTGCATCATCCCTCATAATCAAAGAGGAACTACATCTTTAACCTTTCCAAAAAAATTAGAATTTGTAGGCAGTGTATTTGGTAAAAAATTTCATAGAAACAATTTTATTCTTTCCGAAATATCTAGCTTCCACATTGATTTCCAAAAAAAACTCCGACAGGGATTATATCAAGTTCAGATTCATTTACTTTATCATACATGGATTTAACTATATATTCTCCCGATCTAGTTAGTGTCCATCTATTGATCCTTAATTACGAAGAGATATATTTTACTAATTTTGTGCACAATATCAATTGGAAAGGTGGAATTGATAAGAGAAAGATTCTAAGAACAAGTATCTGAATTGATCAAGTATGAGACCCATACTAAACTGCTATTATTTTGTATCTTTTTTTGCATAGCTCTCATCTTGCTGATAAGAGTTGAACTTCACTTCGATTAACCTTTTACTTTTCAAAAAGAAAAATAATTTGGTGAAAAGAGTTAAGTAGGTATGAGCACTTAAGTTTTGTTCTCATGCTAATCCAGGATGACACATGCATCCTCGGTGACTGGAATGGTACAGAATATATTCCCTGCGTTTCTTCCTTTTAGGGACATCCAGCTGGATAATGATTTTCCTTTCTGATACAAGGAGGTAATTAAAGGGTACAGAATATATTCCCTGCGTTTTAAAATTCTGAACACGCCAATACGAAAGATTCCGGGAAAGCAAATGTACGTATAGTAAGATGACAGACGCATATTGGGTTGCTGGAAAGATTTGTCTTATTAGTAACTAAGGGTATCTCGAAAATGACTTTTAATCCGAGTACCCCTACTCGGGGATGTGACCTTTCGGTTGCGAATCTTGGGATCGTTCCAGGCAGCCTCCTCCATGATCCAGGAACGAACGTGCAAAGATTTCTACAGTATTATTTATACCATTGACATTGACTTGCTTTTTTGGACTTAATACTCTTGCCCTCGAAAAAATTCCACAGTTAGCGCCGCATAGCCGTTGGATGGTATTTTAAACTAACTTTCTTTATTTATTTTTGGGAATTTTAAAAAAATGACCATGTGAGGAAATGCATTTAAGAAAATGTCCACGTTTTTTCCATTATTTATTTAATGCCTATGCTGTTAGCTTTTTCGTTTGAGCCCACCAAAACAGTAAAATCTCGTGGACTTAGTCAATTTCTAACCTGACGAGATGAGATTATGGTGGGCACAATTACTAAACTATCCATGAAGCTAGAAATGTTAAAAGAATCCCCTACCATCCATGTGTAAATTATCCTGGCGAGATTGGGGTATACCCAATAAGACAAAATCTGGTCATTATGAAGTAAAACCAAGCCACCCCTTAACCTTGTATTTTCTAAATGGCTAATATGCCCTTGTTCAATTAACACTAAAAAAATCTGATTAGGTTAATTAATTGAGTTTAGATTAAAATTTTGAAATTATGAATTCAGTAGATTAAACCTTTTATCTGTCTTATAGTTCGATTTCGATCAAAAAATTTAGTTTTGAAAATATGAAAGGTCGGCAAGGTCCAGGTTTGAATAAGGTGCCGACTAAGATCCGTCGGCTTGGTCTGCGTTTGAATAGGATGCCGACAAAGTCTAGCCGGCATGGTCCGCGGATGAATAACACGCCGACAATTTTCAATAGGAAGGGTCTTTGAATGAATAATATGTCGACTATCTTGGGCCAGCAATCTAACGTTCGGCATGTAAATATTTCCTACCATGCCGGCTATAACGTCGTCGGCATGCACATAATTACAAACATTGTCGGCATGCTAATGATTTATAACATTCTCGGACCGTAGTTATACCCAATAGAAAACAGAATATGGGAAGATGTAATTCACTTTATTCATGCAATTTTGGTTACTACATTGATTCAAACATAAAACCTAACTCCTTGTCGACGGAAAAACGAATGCACTTAGCATGTGCATCAAGCCTTTGAACCCCTAGGCGACCCTAGTGGACGAGTTATAGTCTCGTGAGGGTTTACATAGAGGTCTACCCACAAAACCTATACAAAAACTTCTAAAGCCATTAATCTTCCTCCTCCGAAGACGATACAGCATCCAAGTAATCCGGGTTATCCTCCAGAATTCTTTCTCCCAAGAAGTGATAGCTTGCATCGAACGCGAATGCTTCCCCCTTTTCCTCCAAGTAGCGCTCTTTCACGATTTCGTGCTACAAAAATACAAAAACAAACTTACATTTGTTAGTGTTGTTTCATTGGAAGATAAACCAACATGGGTTACGTAAAAAAAACCACAAAATTGCTTACAAATTGTGCAATGGACAAGGTAAAGGGGCGAGCGTTAAAAATCCGAGGTTGGAGAGCTAAAAAAGCAAGTATCGCGTTTTCGATGACAAGGTGCCTATCGTGCACTTGTTGAACACTTCTTGCATTAGGATTCCTAAACTCTTGTCTAAATTTGTTGTGTACCCTAGCCCAAAAGGTTGTGGAATCCACCCTTTCGGAGGATTGACGTCTAACTCGAGTTTCCGCATACCAAGCTTTGGTGATTTCCAAATCTTCATTAGAATCAAATGAATCCATTGGGTGAGTTAGATGGAGTGTATGATGATATGAGCTTTGGAGAGTATATGCAAATAGTTGTGTGTTGTTTTGTGGAGATAAGTAGTGTATTTATAGGATGGTGCCCAAATTAGGCCGTTATAGTGCACAAGTACAAGTCAACCAATGCAATTGTACTTGCAAAAAATTTGAATTTTAAAATTTCCGCCGAGGTTTTTATTTGTCAACTATTCCGACCAAGTCCGGCCGGCATGATCGTGATTTTGTTACCATGCCGACCTTATTTGATTTTAGGCATCAGAAGAACATTTTCTTCTGTGTATCCGTCGGGAATGTATTGGTCATTACCATGCCGGCTATGATTTTGCCGGCGTGGTCGGAATTTTGTTACCATGCCGAGCTTATATGATTTTAGGCATCAGGAGAACATTTTCTTCTGTGTATCCGCCGGGAATGTATTGGTCATTACCATGCCGGCTTTGATTTGGCCGGCATGGTGGGAATTTTGTTACCATGCCGACCTTTGATGATTTTAGGCATCAGGAGAAGGTGTTTCTTTGCAGTGATTAGCCGACAAGGTCTATAATATAATACCCCGCCGGCTTATTAACAATAGGATAGGTTTTGATCGATTACCCGAGCCGACCCCCGGTATGCAAATAATGTGCAGTGTCGGGGCCGAAGCGATCGAAAGTTCAAAACCCTGCCGGCCCTGGTGTGGTCGGAAATGTAACCTAAAATAAGCATGCCGGCATAAGTATTGAAACATAGCTAAACAAACCATTCATTCAACAACTAGAAACCAACACTTGTTGTCCAAAATACGAAAACATGTCCCATAAACCTTAAAAAAAACATTTGTCCAACCGTTAACCTTAGCATTTGTCCAACACAACTTAAAGAAATAAACTAGAGACTGCATTCATTCACGACCACGACCACGTCCACGACCCCGTTTAGGAACACCACCACTGCTACTACCTTCACCACCACGACCACTACAAGCCCTCTTTTTGTTAGCATTCATCTTGGCTTGTGCTTCCCTCCTAGCTTTTTCTTCTCTCTTTACTTCAGCCTCAGCTTTCCTGAACAATTCAGTGGCATCCTCATTGTCAACATTGCTAGCAAAGTCAATTTGCTTACTTTGCTCTTCAATTGACAAAGGCTCTCCTCTTTCTCTCGTGCAACACATCACCTTCACAAGGGTCTTCAAATGCTCATTCTATTTTTAATTAAACAACAAACAATTAATAGAATGATTCGATAATGTAATCTTAAAACAATAAGAGCGAGCAAGTCTAAAATACTTATAATGCTCTTAAGACTTGTTGTTGGGTCTTTCGATGCCATCTTCTTATTACGAGCCAATTCTTTAGCAGTCGGTTCCCTAATCACAGTAGGACGAGCCCAACCCAAGTACCACGTCATGTATTTCTCACTAGCTTCATGACCGGTGGTCACCTCGTCCAAAAGACTCACATCGATTTTACGGCCACGTCTATCGCTCTAATGTTCTTGAACTGGTGTTGGAGTGTAAGAGACGTTAATAGTTTTTTGGGACGTGGTGCATTCAGCCCTGTTCACAGTAAAGAACGGCTTTTCTTCATCGAAATGAGGTTCTTCTTGGACGTAACCCAATTGTCGCATTACCCGATGTGGATCGTACATTGAATATCCATAGGAGCACAATAACAACAAGGGTCCATAGTATAATGCAACTTCATCTCTCCTTTAGATTAAACCTTGATTTCTAGCATCTCGATACAGATCAAATATCACCTCCTTTGCGATCAATTTGTCGATGGCGATTCGGAGTTTGATAAGATTTTGTGGCATTTTCTTATCTTGAGTACCCTTAAAAGCGTACCTTTGCGCTCTTGGCTTATTAACCGCAACATTCGCATCCACTTTGATGTAGGAGTTAGCTTTCACCAAAGAAGGGAAGTGCAAATATATCCAAACCTATGCAAAAAAAAAAAAAAGTTTAGTAAGAATCTTATCTTACGAGAATTTTGCAAATATAAATGATTTAGACAATAAAATTACGGAAGAGACATATGTTTCCGTTAACTTGCGCAGTGAGTGTCCTAGAACCCTTTGTCAACTCATTGTTCAAGAAGGCGACCACCGCAGTACCTCAAGAATACTCATGCATCTTATCTAAGGGATCCAATAGTTGCATATAACGGCATCGACCAAGCTTAGGAATCGTCGGGAAGATACATTTGCCCATGACGTATAGCAAATAAGTCGACGCGGTAGCATTGATTCGCACCGGGTTCACCCTTCCTTCCTTATCAAAGATTTTCTTGGTCTCACATAATGTGTCCCTCAACCTTTTCAGATTAAACTTCTTGCTTAGACGACCATCCTTCTTCTCAAGTATAGCCTCCGTCTCAATCTGATTCTAACCGAACAATTTCTGGCTCAATTTTTGTAAAAACCTTGAAATCAAAATTATCATCGAAGCCCTCACTGACTTCTTTTCCCTCAACCTCGAGGCCTAGAATTTGATGTGCATCATCGGGAGTTATCACCATCTCACCGAATGGGAATAACATTGTATCGGTCTCTCCGTAGAACCTCTCACAGAATGCAGATACGGTAACTCTATCATGCTCAATATTCCAACTCTCCACCGCAGGCCACAACTCGGAGTTCTTGACGATCACTTGCACCTCCTCACATTCATCCTTAAGATCCCAAGTCTTAGTCACTGAACATGAAGCTTGGCGCCTCATGAGACGGACGACATGCTTGTGATCCTAAATACCAAAAAAACAAAATGAAAATAAATACAAACACTTGACGCAAATTTAAGATAGATACACACTTGAATAAAAAACAAAGACGGATTGATATTACTTACGATAGTATTATGGATCGTACATTCCCATGAGTCTTTGTATCCAAAAATAACATTTCCACCATCTCTTGGGGTCCCCATTGGAGACTCATTATTTTTCAGTGTAACCATCAAGTGAGGGGCATGCATGTGGGAATTAGATGGTTTAGTGATCACCCTCTTCTTCTTTCCGGTTTCAGTTGAAGTTGAAGCTTCGGTTTGTTGAACAATAGCTAGAGTTTGTCCTCCTTCTTCTTCTTCTTGTTCCACTGCCTCTTCAACAATTTCATCTTCGATATCCTTATCTTTATCATCATCATCATCATCATCATCATTACCTCCTCCAACATTAGGCATGTCCTGATTACCATCATCATCATCATTGTTACCTCCTCCAGCAGCCGGAGTTCTTTCATCAACATCATCATCGTCACCTCTTCTACCAGATGGAATTGATTGGTCTTCATCTGGAGTGTCGTCTGAATCACTGGGTTCCGATGGTGGTTCAGAATCATTCGGTACACGGATATTGAGCGTTCCCGGCATAACGTATGCCCCTCGATGTGTTGAAGTCAAAAGTTTTTCACCAACACGAGGAGGTCTTGAAGGAGGACTAAGAGCTTTCAGAGCTGCTTTCTTCTTTTCCTTTTGTAACCTGAACAAGAACAAATAAGAAAAAAAAAATAGGTCGGCAGGGTCGTCAAATACAACCAACCCGGCGGAACAACGACCGGAAGGTTCGACTAAAACATATATGCCGGCTAAACAATAGCCGGCGGGGTATCATTCAAATAACCTGTCGGTTTATAACAAATATGACACAAGGATTTTCCACATTACAGGTCGGCAAGGTCTATTACCCATACATTGCCGGCTAACATACAGCCGGAATGGTTTTGACAAAATACCATTCCGACTTTCATACTTAAAGGCATCAGGAGACGCAACAAAAAAATTGAACACAACCGGCAAGATAAAAGTTCACAACCGATCCGGCTAACAAAAAATAACAGATGCCGTCAAGTGCTTCAACCTAATACCTTGCCGGCCCTACAAGTAGCAGTTATAGATACTAAGCAGCCGACAAGTTCTTCAACCTAATAGCTTGCCGTCCAACCCTAAATATGAAATGTCGGCAGGATCGATAGCATTATACCATGCCGGCCAAATAACTACAAATTCAAACATTCGATTTTTCTAACCTAATTTGACATGCAAACATGAAATTGAAATCTTTGGAGTGAGTTTGAAGAGGCTCTTACTTTCTTAATCGCACCATTTCTCGTATTTCAGCGACTGCAAATTCTCCTTCTTCAACCGTTTTTTCCTTCACTTTCTTTTGAACCAAACTTGCAATTACAGGGTTATACTCATTGGGTTTTCGATTAACGTCTTTCATACGACTTGCTCTAGGTCGTGGCGGATCCATTTTTGAAATTAATCGGAACTTTAGAATCGATGATTACGACGAATTAATCGACGAGTTTCGGTGGTGGGGGGTGGAGGAGCCGGTAATGTGTTTGAGGAGGAGAAGAAGAAGAGAAGAAGATGAAATGAAGAGAATGATGAAAATTGATTTAGGGTAGTAATTAGAGTTATAATGGGAAAGGGTAGTTTTGTAACTTTACCCATAGGCCTCCCCCTTTGCCCTTAAAAAAGAGTCCACTTAAAATTGGATATACCCCAATCTCGCCAGGTAAATTATCGACGGCTTAATATCAGTTGGCTTAAATTGTTACACGTGTTAAGAAATCGACGGTTCAGAACTAATATTTACCGGATCCATACACCTGTTTAGATAGATTCTCTTTTTTCTTTCGTCTGTCTTCTTTTTTTCTCCGCCCCATTATCACAAAACCAATCCCCCCGTTCGTCCCCTCAACTGATTCTTTATCCATCTTCTTTAATAGAAAACAACAGATGCTACCGCTAAACATTGATTTCTTCTTTAATATTTCAATAAGAACAAGAATCACGAGTACACATCTGAGCTCAAAACATCTGGGACGCCATGAAAGTTGCAGGGCAGAAGCTCGACGCCATGAAAGTTGCGGAAAAAGCTCGAGTATCTTTTAATTATAGTATTCCTCCATCTTCTCACTAGGTTTCCTTTCCCTAAATTAAATATATATATATATATATATTCAGATGGAGACTTGATGTTCTGATGGTAAATATTATTAGTTTGTTAGTTTGGGGTGTAAGGATCTGTTTAAGAAATAGTCAATTTTAGAGGATTCTTGTTTTACAGTGGGGACTGATTCTGGTGACATAACTAATCTATTATTTGAATTCAATCGATGACTTAGGGGTTTATTAAGTTTTGGTTCGTAAAAAAAATATGGGAATTTAATCTGCTTGTTTTTCTAATTCATTAATTGGGTTGTTGTAATATTATATGGATTAATGATTTATGATTTTAAATTGATGTAATTTGATGTTTGGCACCTTTGAATTTATAATATGAAACTAGGGTTCATGTGTTCATTAATGGAAGACTGGAATATTTGGGAGGAAGATGAACAGTGTTTGAGTTTACACTGAGTCACGAGTACACTGCTTATACTGTACTGAGTCGCGAGTTGAATATAAACTAACCGACTGTTTTAACTCGGACCTAACCAAACGATTCAGGGACTTGAATGTCTTTTGACATGTCCTATTTATTGCCACCTATACACTAACGTCTGTTAGCAAAAACGGGATGGAAAAGGTCAAACCGTGGTCATTAAATAAATAATGAAAAAAATGTGGGCATTTTCTTACCTGGCTTGATTGGGGTATACCCAAACTAATTGGGGTATACCCAAATTTAAATGGACATGTGCCCTTACTAAGGGGAGGCCAAAACGTGGTAAAGTTACTTTAATACCCCTACACTAGTTAACCTAAAACTAAACCCTAAACTTAAAAACTAAAAACTGATTAATCTTCCTCTAATCCTTCTTCTCTAAAACCTCTCCTCTTCTCTTTCATTCCAAAAACCTAAAATCAACCAAAATTTTCAATTTTGATTTTCTACAAAAAAATGGTTGATTCTAAACAATCCAGCAGCAAGAGAGATTCAACTGGTAACATGAAAAGATCCAAATCGGAGGAAAAGGTAAGGGAAAGGTTGGAACGAGTAAACCCAAGAATGCAATCCTTGAAGATCTTTGAAAAGAAACCTCTACAAAGCGAAAAGAAGATTGTAAGTGATTTATAAACTCAAACCCATTATTATTTTGTTTTATATGATTGTTAGATTAGGTTAGAAATCGAAAATTATGATTTTCAGGTTTTTTGGCCGGCAAAGTCGATAGTTGAACAACACGCCGACCATTGGTATTTTCAAAGAGCCGCAGGGTCTCATGATGAATAACATGCCGACTTTTCATCAGAGCCATGGCGACTGTTGGACAATAACCAGGGCCGGCAGGGTATAATAACCTACAATGCCGGATTATATTTGGTCGACGTGGTTTTCGACTTGTACCATGCCGACGTTAGGCATCAGAAACCTTAATTTCCTTAGTTATTAGTCGGCATCTTTCATAAATAGGACCATTCCGGCGGTTTATTCATTGGAAGGGTAGTTGGTTAACACCTTCCCGACTCTATTGTAGTCGGCAGTGTTTAGTTTATCGGACTTGCCGGCCAGTGGAAGAAGATCAACAATGTTGTGTTGTTTGTTTTCATATATCTTATTTGTGCATTGTTTAGGTTCCCAGAGGAAACAAAATAAGATCTACCTTGTCTTGTTAACAATGCAGAAGAGCTATTTGAATATTTGGACACAATTTATCCTAATTTAGAAGATCCTAAAGATGAAACTGAAGAGAATTGCCCGTTTAGAAAGTTATGTTTAATGGGTAAGGAAAATCCAGAAGAATTTCTAAGGTTTATGAACAGTCCTAGCAATCCCCTCAACTATGAAGAATGCACATCATCAGAGGAGGTTGATCCAAGAACTTTTTTTCGGGGCATGTGACTTTTCCAGAGTGAACCCCTATTACAATGAGGATGGTGACTACATAGGTCCAGTGAAGGGGAAGGGAAAACAAAAGTTGATGCCGGTGAAAAAGCTAGTGATGGGGAGGAAGATAACAACAATGAGAAGGATCCTTGAAATTCTTAAAGTTTATTATGTTTACTTGCTTTAGAAACTTTATTGTGGTTTGAACTATTACATTATGTTTTGAACTCTTAGATTGTGGTTTTAGACTTGTTAAACTTATTTTAATTTTCAGTTTTAGTTGCTTTAGAAGTTATTATTTTGTTTATGCAGTTTTAGACAAAGTACTTTAGGCCGGCATGGTATGAAATATATACCTTGTCGACCTAATGTTAGTTGCACCTTTTAGGTAAAAAGTACAACCCATTGAATGCTCAACGTCTAGAAATTTCAAAATCAAGATATTAGGTATGTTGTTATTATAAAAGCATTCCCAACTTCATCTTCAACCTTGCATAAAGAATGGAAGTTTCACCACCAAATATTTGTAGTCTTTGTACACTAAGTGGTCATTTTGCAAACGATTGTCCCTTTGAAGGAAGCAAATGCACTATTGAAGGTTGTAAGGGATTCTTATTTCTCATGAAAGGCCGCAATAGGAGGTTTATATCAGCCGTATGCTTCAAAATGCACTTGTTGTGGGTTTTTCTATTGGATAGATGAGCATGTAGCTCCGTATGAAGATGAAGTTGCTAAAATCAACCTTCTACCATGCACAGATCCATGTTGCGACGGTAGGATGAAGCTAATTACCTCTCCTAAGAAATTGTTTACCGGAAAAAGATACTATCTATGTCCCAAATGTGTTAGGGTTAAGTTTTTAACGTTTGTATGCTTTAATTTAGGTTTGTATCCGATGTATAGTCGGCATTGTCCTAAATTAGAATCTTGCCGGCGCCTTCATAGTCGGCATTATCCTATATTAAAAGCTTTCCGACGGTTGTTCTGTCGGCATGGATATTATAATACACCTTACCGGCTTTATTGAAAATAACATTCATGAACAATTTTTGAGGGAGTTCTTAGCCGGCATTGTTTTTTTATCTTGTCGATATCATTATTAGTGTACTCATGGATAGCATGTTGCACCGTCACAATCCCATTTTGACTCGTGAAAAGTAGACCTTTTAGTTTCCCATGAGCTTGCTCTACCATACTTGTGGATTCAAGTTTGAAATTTTTATAGTCGTAAGTATAAGCATACACAAACCTCTCTTTGTGTGGCCTCAACCATTGTTTCTTGCAATATTCCACTACTTTGGGGTAATTAGTCCCCCAATCATCCTCGAAATCCTTCAAGTTTAACTCATATCTTCCCACACTCATCGACCAAACCACCTTATCCCACGCTTTCATGAATAACCCAAACTTAATCTCACCTTCTTTCCATTCTTCGTCTTCTTTCTCTTTCTCCTTCTCTCGCTCCTCTTTAGTTAGTTTGCTAAGACGTTCATCTTCCTCTTTTTCACGTTTAGTTCCTTTCTTTGCTTTCGGTTTTTGGATATGACTTCTACAATTCTTTCTAAGATTGCATTGTATATGCCAAGTGCAAAGGAAATTTTGTGCATTGGGAAAGACTATCCTCACGGCGTTCATTATTGCTTGCTCATTGTCGGTGACTATAACCCCCGGAGTTTCGTCTTCGTGGTAGAGAAGCTTCAAAGTTTCCAATGCCCAAATATAACTATCATCATTCTCACGATCCATAAAACACCATGCCACCGTGAACGATTACTTATCCGAGGTTTGTCCTACAATGTTCAACAAAGGCATGTTGTACCTATTCGTCTTATAAGTACAATCCATGAACAAAACTTGGTAAAAGCAACGCGCCAATTGAATCATATCGGGATGCGCAAGAAAAATACGATCCACCTTCCCCTCCGATGACTCATGGTGTCTCACCGTGTAGTTGTATTTTTGTATTAACCAGTGTGATTCTTCCATCACCTTTCTTCCATCCCATTCAATTCTTTTAATAGTTTCCTTGGCCGCATAAATTGTAGACAATGAAGAGAGGTTGTGCGGGTCGTCCCTCTTGAACTTACTTAGGAGCTTACTTGGTTTAATTCCCCAACTTGTTCTTACTTGTTCGAACTCGTGCGGTTTCAACTTGGCAACTTGACAATGCCCAACAAGAGTTTCCGGATCTTTATGGTTATGCCAACCAACATCAACTCTACTCATTCTCCACATGTGATCGGTGTGTTCGTTCCTCCAAAAAATAATCTTTAATGTGCATCCACACTTCTTTGACTTCGTCTTGTACACCCTAGTCGTCTTCTTATCATACACATAACCCTTCCTCTTGTGACTTTCCTCCGTGCAATCTATAACACTTTCATACCATTTCAAACCGCGTATCTTTTTGTTGGGTGTTTTTCACTAGAACACACATCTTCTCTTTGGCTTTCTCAACAATCCAATTGGCCAGCGTCGTCTTTTTCCTTCCATTCAAAATCATTAGCATAATGTGAGGAAGTATCGGGACCCTAATTTTCTCGAGCTTGAGGCTGATCCTCCATAGGTACCAATGCCACAATCTACAAAACATCAAAAGTTTAGTTGATGTGTATTACTACGGTCGGCATGGTCGACATATAAAACAATGCCGGCTAGAAAATGCCGGAACGTAATAGAATATAAACATTGCCAACATGGAAACAACCGACAAGGTATGAAAACATGAAAATGCCGGCGTAAGCATTTTCAAGTAAAGGCTCTTGTGTTTCAAAAATGGACGTCGGCAAGGTTCAAATTTTCTACATTGCCGGCGTGGTACTGCTCATTAAAAGTCGGCACGTTGTTCAAAGTAGAACCACGCCGGCTTTTATGGACGGCATGATCGACAAGCGTCGACCTTGCCGACCCTGTACAGCAGAACTGAAAAAAAAAAAGCAAAATCGATCATTTGCATGGAAAAATCACAATCTTCACCACCTAGGTTGTCTACCTGATTACTTTCAGCTCCATTCTCTTCTTCTTGCTCATTGGATTCTTCGTTTGGCTCAATACATTCATCACTTCCATACCCATCATGAGTTTGAGGAAAGTAAAAGTGAGGGTCATGCATGTAATCCATTCGATCATGGTCTGGTAGATCATCATACAAGTACTCATATGTAGGAGGAAAGTTAGAAGACTCCCCCACTTCAAAATCAGGATTAGAATCACTCATCTCACTCATATCACAAATTTCACAAAAACCCATGCCACCGTGAACGATTGCTTATCCGAGGTTTGTCCTACAATGTTCAACAAAGGCATGTTGTACCTATTCGTCTTATAAGTACAATCCATGAACAAAACTTGGTAAAAGCAACGCGCCAATTGAATCATATAGGGATGCGCAAGAAAAATACGATCCACCTTCCCCTCCGATGACTCATGGTGTCTCACCGTGTAGTTGTATTTGTGTATTAACCATTGTGATTCTTCCATCACCTTTCTTCCATCCCATTCAATTCTTTTAATAGTTTCCTTGGCCGCATAAATTGTAGACAATGAAGAGAGGTTGTGCGGGTCGTCCCTCTTGAACTTACTTAGGAGCTTACTTGGTTTAATTCCCCAACTTGTTCTTACTTGTTCGAACTCGTGCGGTTTCAACTTGGCAACTTGACAATGCCCAACAAGAGTTTCCGGATCTTTATGGTTATGCCAACCAACATCAACTCTACTCATTCTCCACATGTGATCGGTGTGTTCGTTCCTCCAAAAAATAATCTTTAATGGGCATCCACACTTCTTTGACTTCGTCTTGTACACCCTAGTCGTCTTCTTATCATACACATAACCCTTCCTCTTGTGACTTTCCTCCGGCAATCTATAACACTCGCATACCATTTCAAACCGCGTATCTTTTTGTTGGGTGTTTTTCACTAGAACACACATCTTCTCTTTGGCTTTCTCAACAATCCAATTGACCGCGTCGTCTTTTTCCTTCCATTCAAAATCATTAGCATAATGTGAGGAAGTATCGGGACCCCTAATTTTTTGAGCTTGAGGCTGATCCGCCATAGGTACCAATGCCACAATCTACAAAACATCAAAAGTTTAGTTGATGTGTATTACTACGGTCGGCATGGTCGACATATAAAACAATGCCGGCTAGAAAAGGCCGGAACGTAATAGAATATAAACATTGCCAACATGGAAACAACCGACAAGGTATGAAAACATGAAAATGCCGGCGTAAGCATTTTCAAGTAAAGGCTCTTGTGTTTCAAAAATGGACGTCGGCAAGGTTCAAATTTTCTACATTGCCGGCGTGGTACTGCTCATGAAAAGTCGGCACGTTGTTCAAAGTAGAACCACGTGTGGCTTTTATGGACGGCATGATCGACAAGCGTCGACCTTGCCGACTACTGTACAATGAAAAAAAAAAAAAAAGCAAAATCGATCATTTGCATGGAAAAATCACAATCTTCACCACCTAGGTTGTCTACCACGATTACTTTCGACTCCATTCTCTTCTTCTTGCTCATTGGATTCTTCGTTTGGCTCAATACATTCATCACTTCCATACCCATCATGAGTTTGAGGAAAGTAAAAGTGAGGGTCATGCATGTAATCCATTCGATCATGGTCACAGTAGATCATCATACAAGTACTCATATGTAGGAGGAAAGTTAGAAGACTCCCCACTTCAAAATCGGGATTAGAATCACTCATCTCACTCATATCACAAATTTCACAAAAACCCTAACCCCCCCCCCAAAAAATCTCTCTACTCCGTCATACTAATTCTCTCTCTAAATGATTTTTAAAACTCAACTTATAACTAAATCAACTAACTAATCTAACTAATTTAATCATTTTAGTTAAATTAGAGTTAATCATTGTGGGGCATTTTAGCCATTTACAAAAATATAGGTTAAGGGGTAGCTTGACTTTACTTCAAAATGACCCTATTTTGTCTTATTGGGTATACCCCAATTAGATTTTTTTTTTTTTTTTTTTGATAAAAGATCAACTCTTCATTAATAATTCAATGTAAGTTTACAAAGAGTTTCAAGGCATCAAGATAAAGTAATAGATAAACACCATACAATACTAGTACATAACCAAGTATTCTAGAAAGAAAAGAGAAAGAACACCGGAAACAGACTAGAAAAATGTATGTAAGAACCGATTGAATCGGAGGAGAAATGGTTTTCGGATCACAAGTCCAACATTTTTGTTGATTTTCTTCTTCTTGAGAAAGAGATACTCCAAAATAGGAGTGATTTGCTTTGAGTCTTGAATATACCGATGAAGATTCCGGCCATGGGAGTTCGGTCAACGATGATCTTGAAACCTATGAACATTAACAAAGAACGACCATGAAAGTCGATAGAAGATGCTATAAAAGCATAGAAAGAACCACCATGAAGATGGAGACAACTTGCCGCCGGCAAGGGGGAATAGATCCCAAAACTAAACCTAAATAACATTAAAAACCTAGCTAATCTATGAAATAACTTGCTAAAACTAAAAGGAAAAGGTGGGTACTGCTCAGATCCACTCCAAAAGGAGTAGATCTGAGCAGTTAGAGGTTGTCGGAGTTTGGGTTTTGGTCGTCGGAAATCACCTTTGAGAAGGAGAAGAAGAAGAGAGAGAGATTGCTGTTTAATATGGGCATTTTATTAAAATCCCAATCTCGTCAGGTTTTCTTAAATGCATTTCCCCACATGGGCATTTTATTAAAATCCCTTTTATTTTTCTTTTAAGCAAGACCCAGTGAGGAGTGTGGACTATATGTACTAAATCAAAGAAGGAAAATAAAATAAAAGAGGAGCATCATAGACTGACCTCCGGAAAGAGCACTAAATGAAAATTACAACATGAATCGTACCAAGTGGATCAGACTACCATTGGGAAATAAGAGCAGTAACATTAACATGACATCCCCTCTAACCTATCCTATCACCGATCTGCAAGAAACCACAGACTTATTAGAGAAAAAGCTAAAAGATTCTATTGATTGAGTCGCACGCAAACCAAATGCGACCAGTTGGACGAGCTTCCGCTGCAATCCTAAAAGGAAACTTTTTGGCCAAGTCCTAAAAGGCCAAAAGCTTAAACCGACCACAATCTCTCCAAGTCTTTTCCTCTTTCCTCGATGATGAAGTATTACTCCCCTATTCTTATTAGATGACCTAGTTGAAGTTTAAACCCGTTATAAGCAATGAATGAAATGAGTGTTTTTAAGTATTTTTACAACTATCCCTTATTGATAATAATTTGTAAATTTTAGAAATCATTTATCTTCAAACTATACCATAGATTTTTAGTAAATTTTTCGTTGAAAAATCATTTTAAAACACCTAAACTAGTATAAACATGAATATCAAATTATATATATTTCTTATGATACCGAAAATCAATCAAAAAGGGTAGTTTTAGAGATATCCCCGTGATTAGGTCAGGTAATGATGGGAACAAAAACATCCAATGGTGGGACGGAGGGAGTATTATTCTTAATTTCCTTAAACCCGTTATAGTATATAAAAGGTAAATCCCACTAAACATTGCTCATTTTTTTAAATTAAGTTTCCTTTCCATTACAAAACTAGATCCCATGCCAAAAAGGAAGCCGTGATTTCAACAAAAACCGTTTCTTCATTTTGAAGTTTAATTCCAACTTTCTCACAGATCAAGAACACTGAAACGCTAGTACTAGCCACTATAGGTGGTACACAGAGAAGTAGAGAGAAATGGAGATTCTATTGGATTGGAAGTCAATAGGTTCATTACTTGCAACCCTTATGTTCATTAGAACTGCCTTAAGAGATTTCTTACCACCAGAAGCAAACCTAGTATTACAAAGATTTTTCAAAACCATACTCACATACTTGCAACCAAAAACCATTTCCATGTCAATTGATGAGTATGATGATTCTTACAGTAATGATCTTTATGATTCAGTTCGAACTTACTTGGGATCTAAATGCTTCTTTTCAGCTAAAGATCTCAAAGTTTCGAAACCCAAAAACTCGAAAGAATTTGCTTTCACAATGAATACAGATCAAGCATTTGAAGATGTTTATAAAGGGTGTAGAATAAACTGGTCTTTTCATGTCGAGAAGAAATCAAGTGATGAGTATTCCGGTTCTGATGATGATAAGAAGTATTTTAAGCTTTGTTTCCACAACGATTACAAGGAATTAATCCGGTCGGAGTATTTACCTCATGTCGTGAAGGAAGCTGAAGTGATCAAGTTCAAAAACAGAGAACGGAATTTATTCACAAATCGGTCAGTTGATGATCACGGCCGACTTTGGTCGTCTGTACCGTTTAATCATCCGTCGACGTTAGATACGATCGCGATCAGTCCAGTTCTTAAAGCAGAGATTAAAGGTGATTTGGAGAAATTTGTTAGCAGGAAAGATTATTATACTAGAGTTGGCAGGGCATGGAAAAGAGGGTATCTTCTTTATGGTCCACCAGGAACAGGTATGTTTAATTTAACTAATCTTTTTGATTTAGATAAAATTTTAGACAAATTTGTACATAAATTGGTATTATTGTTAACAGAATTTGAGACTAATTTGTGCTTAAATTGTTATTTACAGGAAAGACTAGTTTGATTGCATCCATTGCAAATTTCTTGGAGTTTGATATCTATGACTTGGAACTATCATCTGTTTCAGACAACTCACAGCTAAGAAAGCTACTGATATCTACTACCAACAAGTCGGTAATCGTCGTCGAAGATATCGATTGTTCGGTAGACCTATCGGACCGAAAGAAGAAGGATATGAACACGGATGATGATGAATTGAAGCTTAACTTGAAAAAGGATAAGAAAGGTAGTTACTTGAGTATGGGCAATAGTGTAAGTTTATCCGGGGTTTTAAATTTTATTGATGGGCTGTGGTCTTCTTGCGGCGGTGAAAGATTGATCATTTTCACGACGAATCATAAGGAGAAGCTTGATGCTGCATTATTAAGGCCAGGTCGAATGGATAAACATATTAATCTATCGTTTTGCGATTATTATTCGTTTAGGATTTTAGCGAGGAATTATTTGTTAGTCGAAGAACATGAGACTATGAAACAAGTGGAAGAGTTGTTGAGTGTTGTTAAGGTGACACCAGCTGATGTTGCTGAAATTTTGATGAGCTGTGATGAAGATATAGACATGGGTATGAGAAATGTGGTTCAAGAATTGAAGAAAAGATTGGTAGTAACTAGAGAAAAGAAAAACGCAGTGAAGAATTTTGAAGATGAAGATGTTATCCAGGAAGAGAAATTGGAAAACGGGGAAGAAATAGTTGAATTGGATTGATTGTCCGTGATTGTGAATGGCAAAATTTTACCAGGGTCTTCTTTTTGGCCCAATTTCCATTGTAATTTCCTCTGTTTTCCATTTCTTGGGTTGGGGACCAAGGGTGTAACCGGGTAGGATATAGGTGGCATACTAGCCATTAGGTATTTTCTCCTTTGGTTGTTTTTGTATTTATTAAAAGATAACTAAAACTATTGAAACGGAATTAAATTAGAGGAAGATCCCCTCACACTTTCACCATGACACTATCTCACACGTTGGGTATCATTTTTGCGAATAAAAACCAAACCGCAACGGATTTGAAGTTAATATTTTGGGGATATGTTCCTCTTACCAAGTTCTACATGCCTACCAAAAATGAGCATATTCTCAAATATAAAACCTCACAATCTACCGGTCTTAATTTCGACGGCCGAGAAATCCGTTAATTTTCAACGGCTCATTTTCAAAGTAATAGATGGTGGTGTTATATGTCTCGGAATACACTCATTTTTGGTAGGTATGTCAAACTTGGTAAGAGGAACATATGCCCAAAATATTAGCTTCAAATCCGTTGTGGTTAGGTTTTTATTCGCAAAAATGATGTTCAACGTGTGAGATAGTGTCATGATAAAAGTGGGAGGGGATCCCTCCTCATTAAATTATTGAGGGATATTTAAATAATTTTAGAAATTACTAATATAATATACTACTCCCTCCGTTCTTAAATAATAGGCTGGTTTTATGTACAAATTACACATGAAACCAGCCTATTATTTAAGAACGGAGGGAGTATTTGATTTAATTTTTATACTTTTTCTTTTTTCATCGAAAAAAAATCAGTAGGTAAATGAGGGATGTTTGATGAAAAAGAAAAAAAAGTATAAAAATTAACCTAAAATTATTTACCACATCCATTGCATAGACAGCCGTTTTGTCCATTAGATTTACATTTTGTCCATTTACAATGTTGGGTTGATCTAAAATTTGTCCAAAAAAAAACGATTAAGCGGATGAATGGATGTGGATGTAGTATCACTGTATCCAATCTATTAAGGGAAAAATATCGTTTGGTCCTTTTTTAAGTGGGCCCATGCCTGTTTGGTCTTTCGGTCAAACACCTTTACTGTTTGGTCATAATTATTTAAAAATATAAAACAGACAAAAATACTCTTCCGTGTTAATTTTTACTTATTTTTTCTTAAATGAAGTCCATATAAAAACCTAAAAAAACAAACTTCATTCGAGAAATGAAGTCCATATAAAAACCTAAAAAAACAAACTTCATTCGAGGGAATGAAGTCCATATAAAAACCTAAAAAAACAGACTTCATTCCCAGGAATGAAGTCCATATTGATGGTTTATTTTCAATGATGTTGTAGTAATAGGTTCGTTCAAGACTTGTGAAAGCAGATTTTTTAGACTTAATTTTCGTAAATAAAAATAACAAGCTCAATTAAAAAGTTGTTTGGAAATTGTGGAGAGGCTGGGGCTAGGATTCCGCTATTTACCAATTCCAAAGTGATACTAATTATGATCATGCAATTTCACTCGTTTAATTTGATTCTCAACTATTGCAAAAGTAGATTTTTTAGAAACAACAAATGTTAATCCAAAGCATGGGATATCAAAACCCTAGGGCAAGCATATTCCATCAATAGAAAATACAATTGTTTAACAAAAATCATAAAATCTATTTTCAATCTAGGCAAATAATCATAATTAAAAATTGCACAAATTAAATAATTAAGAATTACCACTTTTTCATTGGCAAGATAGCTTCCTCCGTCACCCCAGAGGATGGGTTTAGCTCATCATGTTGGAAACACGCTCAAAAGTTGATTTCATTGCTCAAAAATGGTTTACAAATGATGAATAAGGGAGAATTAATGAAAAATCGGGTTTGTAACACTTAGTTCTGTTACAAACCGAAGTGTTTGAGAGAACGATAAATGGTAAGTGTCGTTGTCGCTGTAGCAAATACGACCGCTCGGTGTGCGTCTTATGTTCTTCAACAAATAACGACTGCCTCTGGTAGTCTTTTGTTCTTCGTGTTCTTCACAGCAGCAGAAATGGTGGTTTCCTGCCACTTGATTTTCTCGACTTTCTGACCCTCTGCAACTCTTCCAATCTCTCCATCCCCCACTGGTATCATCAGAACCTCTTTTATACTCGACATGGTCTTCCAATCTCCCTTATTCAACGCAAATAATTCTCCCTTTACTTCTCTGCAATATCTCGAGATTTTATTTCCTTCCTTATCTCTTCACGCGCCTGTTGTTGGTTATATTTCCCTCTTTAACTCCTTCACGCTCCAAACAAATTGCCAGCACGGCAGAGATTGCGTCGAATCATGCCAGCCTCTATTTGAGATAAGAAAGTGAGAAGTAAACCCGTGAAAACCCTACTTCCCTGTTTTGTTCCAACCGAATAATTATCTCACAATTATCGAACCTGAAGCAATTACCACCTTCTTTTGACAGTGACAGCTCGATATCAAACAAATACGGCAAGAAAAACTCACCAAATCAGCTTCGGTTTAATGGAGAATATCCTACCAGACGCGTACTCCTCTGTTTTCTCCCACGCGTGATTGTAGCCAAAGTGAGACGATTCTGACGACAGTACCAACCCTGTTTAGTCAAAAAATGGATATTTGGTTCCAATTCTAGCTGTTTAATCTCCTTCAAATTCGTTGACCACTTTACTGCAAATTCTCGGGTTTTCAAGAACCAATTTCGCGCCAAAAATGAATTCAAACGGAGAAGAAAGAGTTTCCCCTTATACAACAGCTGGGGTGCCCTTAGCAGCTGGCGTCTTGGGGTGCAAATAGTGAAGAAGGTGCCCCTTATCAATTGAGGTGCCCCTTAACCAACATTGAGAGTCTGAATAACACGTGTCCTCTGGGTACCTTTATCAACTTTTCGAGATGATTTTTCCAAAATGTTTATTTCCCAAAAATACCTACAAACACACAAAACACCATAATAAGGACAAAAACGAGTACTAACAATACGAAACATTGAGGACAAATTAGACACATAAATGCGTCTATCAAACACCCCCAAGCTTATTATTTGCTAGTCCTCGAGAAAATTTATTATAGAAAATAAAAATCATTTGAACCCCTAGGTGGCCCTAGTGGCGGAGTGTTGTCTCCGGAGGGTTTACCAGAGGTGTACCCACAAAACCTGTACTTCTAATTGGTCACAAGTATCCAAAGAGCTATGAGGACATACATATTCTCAACCTATCTCCAAGTGACTAGAATGCCAGAGAAATTAATGGTGCCAGCTCTAAAGCTGACTGAAGAAAAGGGGAGACACATCCGCAACACTTTGCTAGATAAAGAGATATCCGCTACTCATCTAGATAAACATTGTAAGATGCGTCCATTGATTTACAATTGGATAAGATTAGGAGAGAGAAAAAGATGAGAGGGATATACGCTGCAATTTGGACTAATTACGTGTGATGAGTTAAACCAGTGCTAGAAAGATCTTGTGCCAGATTGAAAGCGGACTAACAAAGCAACCAAATGTATCTTTCTTCGACTCTCTCATAGAGCTCAGTAGAAACAATGTCTTCTTCGGTCTTCAACTGATTCTTGAACCTCGTAGAACCTTGACAATTAACTCTTCTTTTCGATTTCTTGCTTGACATAAAAATTTCTACTTCCCTGTGGCCTTATTGAACAAAAAACGTAATGATGATTTTTTTTTTTTTTTTTATTGCTTCTTTTAATCCTTGATTTTGAATTCTGATTTTCTATGGTTGCTTCTAAACCTTGAACGTCTTCAACTTTTCATAGATTTTGATGTCGCTCCGTTTGTTGATGATGATAAGTTTCTACTGAGAGAGTTGTAATCCAGTAACTAAGACTACATTGTGAGGTTGCTTTGTCTTTCTGGCATTTCCTGACCTACTTTCCTTTCTATCATGGATGGTTAGGTCCATCACGGTTACCCTCTAAAAGGAACAAGTTCTCTCCTGAATTTCAAGGATCTCAATGTCTTTTTCTCTAATGTCTCAATAGATGGTTATCCCTAGCATTCCAATTTCTATCTTTTCAGTGAGAAATAGTATGTAAACTTAGCTAACCGGATACCATGTGACGCTAGAAGTTTCAAAAATGCAACTAAAAAGTTTCTCCCATACCCCCAAACTTAAATCTAACATTGTACTCAATGTTCTAAAGATGAAATTAAAAACATGAACAAGGAGAAACCGTTACCACTAGAAGGAAATGAGGAAAAATATTACTGTGTTGCTTGAGCAAGGGATACCTCCCAAGGATTCCTAAGTTTAAAGTCTTCAGCCAGACATCAAATACCTCAAAAGGATCTTCACCTTCCAAAGTCATACACCAATAGCAGAAATATTTGTGGGTCCATAAGACCAAATAGAGCTAACACCAATATCGGACAACCGCACCGGTTCGGATAAATGAATAGAAGGAGCACATCCTCGTCTAAGGTTTTGTCAAGACAACTAGGTTCATCTGGGTAGCATAATTGAGCTTCATATGTGTATCTTGATAAATAGATTCATCAGAAAAACGGGTCTCTAATACGGGTTACCTCTGGGACGATATCGGGAGGATCGGGTTCATGAGTCGAATAGACTCGAGTAATATCTCAGACGCACATGGCTCGAGTCCAAAGTTAGGGACTCTAATTAAGGATATTTGACGATCACAAGAACCATCACTACCCCCAAACTTAGGGTTTTCACTACTCACGAGACAAACCTCTAACTATTGCTTGAATTTAGGATCTTGAGTCCTTAAAATACTCAAGAGATTCTTGTAGTTCTCTACCCGAAACTTAGGGTCATCATTATTCTCAGAAAGACCTAACACTATTGCACGGAATTCAGGTCCGTAGAGTCTTTAAAATACTCAAGGGATTCTTCTAAAGATTGATCACATATCCTGGTCTAAGAGAATGGTTTCCTCAAATTCATCTAAAGAATCTCCCGAGTAAATGTCATGCCAATTATCACGAACTAAAGTGCTAATCATATTCACTTCTTCTAAATCATCATTCTCGAGAAGGTTGTCTAGTAACATTAAAGACATTTAGTTCGGTGGTCATATTACCAAAGGATATGTTCATAAGCCCGATCCTACGATTGATGACGGCGTTAGTAATGTGGCTAAAAATGGGCGACCTAGAATCACTGGGATTTGAGCATTTGGGTCTGAACGAGGTTGGGTGTCTAGCACAACGAAATCCTTTGGATAGATAAACTTATCAACCTCAATCAGAAACATCCTCTATGACACCACGAGGGACTTTTACGAGACCTATCGGCTAATTGTAGTGTCATTTTAGTCGGTTTCAACTTACCAAGACCTAGCTGGGTGTATACATGATACGGGAGTAAGTTAACACTAGCTCCTAAGTCAAGTAAAGCTTTATCGACCATGTGATTACCAATCGCGCAAGATATGGTGGGGCATCCAGGGTCCTTATACTTAGGGGGTGTTTGGTTGAGGAAGAATGGAACTTACTTGACCGGCTAAAAGGGTTTCTTTTGGACATGAAGCTTACGCTTTCGTGTACAAAGATCTTTAAGGAACTTGACATAAGCAGGCATCTGCCTAATTGCTTCTAATAACGGAATATTGATGTTCACCTGTTTAAATGTTTCCATTATCTCGTTGAATGTCGACTCTTTCTTTGTTGGGGATAACAACTGCGGAAATGGGGCTCTAGGCACAAAGGTAGTCCTATCAGGAATTTCTTGGGACTCCTTAGGGGTTGTTTCGGTTTCCTCGGCTACGGGTTCCTCTTGGGACGTAGAAGGTGGAACTACGAGTATGTCCACTAGGCATGGCTACCTTATTGTCTACCGTTTTACCGCTCCTAAGGGTTTTTATCGAGTTCACATGGTTTGATGATTCCTCACCAACTAAAGATATTTGATGGACCCCCTAGGATTGGGTTGAGATTGACTAGGAAACTTACCTTCTTCTCTCTCACTTAAATACTTAGCTATTTGGCCGACTTGAAGTTCTAATTTAGCAAGAGTCGGGAATTATCCTTATGGTTCTCGCTGGTTTCTTGTTGAAAGCTAAGATGGTTGGTGATAACATAGTAAGAGCTTCTTTTAAGGTAGAGATCTTTTTCTCAGAAGTGTTCTAAAACTGGGTTTGACCTGAAGGGTTCTGAGTATAACCAAAACCTGGGGGAGGCTGAGAATTACTAGACTGTCCTTGATTCTGGCCCTTAGACCAAGAAAAATTAGGATGGTTTCCCCAACCGGGGTTGTAGGTCTCACGAGTATGGGTCAAACTTTTGACGGTTCTCAAACCTAGCGTTGTTATAGACAAAGCATGGGCTTGTTCTTCACTAACATGACCTTCCCAAAATGAGTTATCGGGCTCTATTCCACAACTAGAGACTTGAGAAGCTCTATTAGGTTCAACAAGGGACCTATTTTTAGACCGACCCATTTCCAAAGCTTCTAACCTTCTAGACAAAGCAGCAAACTTAGCATCTGACTCGAAGCTTGTATCTACCACATTGGTGCCACTTCTATTGACCAAGATTCTTTTAGGGGGTTCAACACAAGGCTCCCACTGTTGAGATTTTTCAGTGATAGTTCCTAAGAAGGTAAAAGCATCATCAGCAGTTTTATTTGTGAATTCACGGCACACATAGACTCGACCATGGATTTAGTCGAATAGTCTAAACCATTATAAATAATCTCCACAAGTTTCATCTTATCAAATCCATAGTGGGGACACTGGGATAGGAGATCATTGAATCTCTCTAAAAACCTATAAAGAGACTCTCCCTCTTGTTGCACACTAGCACTAATTTCTGCCTAACGGCTGCTGAGTTTTATGCTTAGGGTAGAATTTCATATAGAAAGCTGCAATCATTTCTGCTATGTTTCAATGGATCCGGATGGTAGGTTGTTCGGCCAGTCTTGGATTTATCTCTCAAGGAAAAGGGAAACATCTTAAGTTTCAAGACTTCATCAAGTAAGGTCTTTTATTCTAAGCTGTCCGCAAATTTCCTCAAAGTCCCTAATATGAAAATAAGGGTTCTCATCATCTTTTCCTAAGAATATAGGGATCATCTGAAGAAGACTAGGTTTTATCTCGAAATTAGCCGTATTGGCTGGCAATTTAATACACGAAGCTCGGTTGGTCCTAGTTGGGAACATGTAATCTTTCAAAGTAGCCATCGTTGGCACAGCTGAAGTACTAGGGTTACTTTCCTCACAAAGAGACAGATTCTCAAAACTGAAGTTTCCAAAAACGGGGCTCTCAAAAGAAGAGTCTTCGAGCTCCCCGCTTCCGCAAGAAGAATTACTAGGTTTTTCACTAATCAATCGACCTAGATTGTCTCTTTTCCAAGCCCGTTCTCTAATGACCTCGGGCATACACTAGAAAAACAAAACAAAAGAAAAAGAAAAATCCTAAAAGGAAGGGAAGTTCTATGCAAACACAAACAAGGCTGACTCCACCACAGCAAACCTAATGATATCTAGCAAACAAAAAGCATGATGGCTCCAATTAGATTGTTTTCTAGACCAGCTTTTAATCCTCCGAAAGGGAATTCGTTAAAATTTAAGCAAACCCCTCTGGATCAATCCGAGTCAAAGTAAGTTGAATCAAGGCGAGGGAAGCTCAGTGGAGCTTTGATACCCAAGGCCTTACCGCTATTACAAAGGCGGCGCGAGTCACGCATTCAACTTCACGAGACCATCAAGAACTTGAAGTATGCTAAAAGAGTAACCAATATTTTTCGAAAGACTTTCCTACTAAGCTCGTTACCCTATCGGTCTCGTTCTATTCCAAATTTTAAGGCTTAGGTTCGCGTTAAGTATTGTTTTCGTAAGGCGGGCAAGAAGAGAACGGTGATGAAATCCGAACCCTTATCTTGTATGGCCAGGCCTTGCCCTTTACTAGGAAATTAAAATAGCCGTTTTCAGTTCCTCGACATATATGCAAACGAAGGAATACAGTAACTCGCTAACAGGGGATTCGCGAGTGTTTCGACAAACTTACCTCCCGTTCCGGACGGGGATGAACCGTTGTAGTCGAGTCGGGCCACGACTCCTATGTCATGTACGAACCCGAGGGGCCGAGGTGATATCGTAATCACCGTCCTTCTCTGCACATAGTTTATATTTAATACTACCCTTCCGCAGGGTTTAAAAATAAAAGAATGTCCAAATGTCCAAGTCCAAAGTCCAAAAAGTAAAAGTGAAAAATAAAAGGAAAGTCTAACAAAAATTAAAAAAAAAAAAAAAAAAAAGACTCTCTTTTTATTTTTATTTTAAAATATAAAAAAATCTTCTTCTTTCGCTCCTTTCGATTTGTCTTTAACTCCAAATCTGTAAGTATCCACCAAAAGCTTTGGCAAATTTTTCTTTCGCTCCAAATCCCAAAATCTGAAAGGAAAAGACAAAAACCAAAAACGTAAAGAAGAACAAATAAATAAAAACCTAAAAGAAAATCTAAAAACTCTAGCCTAAAGACAAGTCCCACCAAAAATTGATGGTTTATTTTCAATGATGTTGTAGTAATAGGTTCGTTCAAGACTTGTGAAAGCAGATTTTTTAGACTTAATTTTCGTAAATAAAAATAACAAGCTCAATTAAAAAGTTGTTTGGAAATTATGGAGAGGCTGGGGCTAGGATTCCACTATTTACCAATTCCAAAGTGATACTAATTATGATCATGCAATTTCACTCGTTTAATTTGATTCTCAACTATTGCAAAAGTAGATTTTTTAGAAACAACAAATGTTAATCCAAAGCATGGGATATCAAAACCCTAGGGCAAGCATATTCCATCAATAGAAAATACAATTGTTTAACAAAAATCATAAAATCTATTTTCAATCTAGGCAAATAATCATAATTAAAAATTGCACAAATTAAATAATTAAGAATTACCACTTTTTCATTGGCAAGATAGCTTCCTTCGTCACCCCGAGAGGATGGGTTTAGCTCATCATGTTGGAAACACGCTCAAAAGTTGATTTCATTGCTCAAAAATGGTTTACAAATGATGAATAAGGGAGAATTAATGAAAAATCGGGTTTGTAACACTTATTTCTGTTACAAACCGAAGTGTTTGAGAGAACGATAAATGGTAAGTGTCGTTGTCGCTGTAGCAAATACGACCGCTCGGTGTGCGTCTTATGTTCTTCACAAACAACGGCGCCTCACGGTAGTCTTTTGTTCTTCGTGTTCTTCACAGCAGCAGAAATGGTGGTTTCCTGCCACTTGATTTTCTCGACTTTCTGATCCTCTGCAACTCTTCCAATCTCTCCATCCCCCACTGGTATCATCAGAACCTCTTTTATACTCGACAGGGTCTTCCAATCTCCCTTATTCAACGCAAATAATTCTCCCTTTACTTCTCTGCAATATCTCGAGATTTTATTTCCTTCCTTATCTCTTCACGCGCCTGCTGTTGGTATATTTCCCTCTTTAACTCCTTCACGCTCCAAACAAATTGCCAGCACGACAGAGATTGCGTCGAATCATGCTAGCCTCTATTTGAGATAAGAAAGTGAGAAGTAAACCCGTGAAAACCCTACTTCCCTGTTTTGTTCCAACCGAATAATTATCTCACAATTATCGAACCTGAAGCAATTACCACATTCTTTTGACAGTGACAGCTCGATATCAAACAAATACGGCAAGAAAATCTCACCAAATCAGCTTCGGTTTAATGGAGAATATCCTACCAGACGCGTACTCCTCTGTTTTCTCCCACGCGTGATTGTAGCCAAAGTGAGACGATTCTGACGATAGTACCAACCCTGTTTAGTCAAAACAAGATATTTGGTTCCAATTCTAGCTGTTTAATCTCCTTCAAATTCGTTGACCACTTCACTGCAAATTCTCGGGTTTTCAAGAACCAATTTCCTGCCAAAAATGAATTCAAACGGAGAAGAAAGAGTTTCCCCTTATACAACAGCTGGGGTGCCCTTAGCAGCTGGCGTCTTGGGGTGCAAATAGTGAAGAAGGTGCCCCTTATCAATTGAGGTGCCCCTTAACCAACATTGAGAGTCCGAATAACACGTGTCCTCTGGGTACCTTTATCAACTTTTCGAGCTGATTTTTCCAAAAATGTTTATTTCCCAAAAATACCTACAAACACACAAAACACCATAATAAGGACAAAAACGAGTACTAACAATACGAAACATTGAGGACAAATTAAACACATAAATGCGTCTATCACATATAAAACCCTAAAAAAACAAACTTCATTCCAGAAAATAAAGTCCATATAAAAACCTAAAAAAACAGCAGAAATATGTGTTTCTTCTTCTTCGTCTTTTTCTTCTTCATCTTTTTCTTCTTCTTTGTCAACAACAACAACAGAAATATCTTTTTCTTCTTCTTCGTCTTTTTCTTCTTCTTCGTGAACAACAAAAGAAAAAAAATCTTTTTCTTCTTCTTCTTCATCTTTTCTTCTTCACCTTTTTCTTCTTCTTTGTCAACAATGCCCCATCGAGTAATGTGTTTCTTCATATTTTCTTCTTCTTCGTCATACACAGCAACAGAAAAACCTAAAAATTTAGTCATTCTTCATCGTCTTCATGAGCAGCAACAGAAAAACAAAATGGGGAGGAGAGAAACTAGATCTGAAAATAGGAGGAGAGAGAAAGTAAATCTGAAATAAGATATTTTCTTGGGTTTCTTTCTATATATATGATCCCAAAAAGGTATTTTTGCCACTACAGGATGACATTTACATCATCCATGACATCATCCTAGGACCAAACAATAATTTGTAGGACCAAATTATAATATATTTTCCCAAAAAGGACCAAACAGATACATGATTGGGTCAATAGGACTAGACTCATCCTAATATATTATTTCTATGACCATATGGTATTTCCTACATCTATTAATATTGCGGATTTGAGATTTTTATCCGCGTTCAATCCATACCATCTATACCTAACAGACTTGACATTCACGGTTGAACGAATTAGTGGATCGAATGCTGGTGGATTGACATATTTTTTGAGAAAATTTTTTTAACCTTGTCTCGTTTGCGAGCTTCAATGCATTGTTTAAATTCCTCTAGTATGTACTTCTTATCATATGGAAATGCTTACAAGATGTTCTACCTGCGAGACAAAAGTTAGGCTCCGTTTTGAATGTATAAACAAAATGCGTCTTTTGTCAAAATTCAGTTGAATCATCTCAGCATCCTTTTTCTGTTGAATGTGGGTACGCCAAGGAAGTGTGGAACTTACCTCCTAGCATCACAAGGAGTATCTCTTAACTCTACTTCAGTTAGTAATGATTCTTTCTTATCTCGTTATGATGAATATCAAGAAGAAAAATGAGACTTAATTTTCATGGCACTAGCATCTACTAAATGCTAGTTCATATGGAAAGAGAGATGTCTCCGAATTTTCAAAAAATAAACAAGAACCCCATCTCAGTTTGCAATGTCTATTGTTGGACATAATTCTTACTAGCACTCTGACCATAGCAATGTGATAAAACAACCAATATATAGAACCATTCACAACAATATAATTTGGCAGCTTCCTAATCTAAACACTTATAAAATAAATTGTGATGCTTCATGGGTTTCTGCTATTTCTAATGCTGGTTTTGGAATTATAATGCGCAATTGGATAGGTACATTCAATGGAGCATAAATGAGATATTGCAGAACTGTATCTGCAGAAGAAGCAGAAGCTTTAGCTCTGCTTTATGCAGTTAAACAGGCCATAAGAAGAAATATACCAAATTTGGTCATTTAAGGGTATAATCAAGCAACAATTATGTATGTTTAGGGCAAAAACAACTATATCCAGTGGCAATGCAATTGAATCTTAGATGAAGCAAGGAAGTTATCTGACCAATTAGTATCTTTTTTGGGGTTCCGGTTTGTAGATAGAAAAGCAAATGGTGCAACGGACTTATTGGCAAAAAAAAGGAAGAACATCTATCTCTACAACTTCTTGGGAAGAATCTGCGCCAGCCTTTTTAATTCTTAGAATTACTTATAACTGTGTCAAAGCATATAATGTAACCTGCTTAAATAACAATGTCGTCGTAAGAGCAGAACATGTTAACATGCTAATCCAACAGATTCAGTCATTATCAGGACAACTCAACTGGAGATTGTCCAAAACGAGTCTAAATCATATGATTAGTTGTCTCTACTTTTGTTCTAGTAATATATCTCTCTTATTTCCAAATTAAAAAAAAAAGTATTTCTCATCATATGTGTAACACCCCGTGTTTTTAGCACATAAAAGATGCGTTTACTTGTGATAGCTTCATCCAAAGCTTTCATGAAAAAGGTGGATATTATGTTTGGCATTTGGCCAAGGGCCAATGTTGCATCATCATGATGCATTAAGCCAGTTGGGTAGGTGGGCTCGATCTTACAGCGAAATCATTGTGCAGCAGACGGAACGAGTGGTGCACAATCATTGTGCAACAGAACGGAGACTCGGCAATCATTGCCGGTCATTCAGAAATTCATGGCAACGGCCATGAATAGTGAAGCATGTCAATATGCTCCCTTTTCATACTTGTAGAAATTCCATTAAGACATATATAGGGAGGGGTAGTTGGTTGAAGGTGCATATGCGGACTATGTACCAAGTAAGCTACATAGCTTAGTAGGAAGGGTATAAATGATGCCTAAGGTGGCCTTTCGAAGAGGGGATGCATCACTATGCCATGATGATGCATAATCATTATGCATCTTGGCGGAATCTACGGATAGCTATTACCGTTTTTGCTACCTTGCAAACGATTTGGTTTCTTGGATGAACTACGTTCTTGATCCCTTTAGAGTAGGGAAGGGTACGTGAGGCAGCCGTAAAAAAAAAATGGAATCTAAGAGACGGAAGAGATGAATGTAGTGGATTCAAAAAAGTTATAAAGAGATGATGAAATGGCAAGATAAGTTGACGGATGTGGCATGAATTCAGTGATGAATTCCCTATGTAAAGGCTTTAGAATGAAAAATGCATTGGCATTGGCCTTGTAAACCCTTTTTTTGGAACGGTGTGGAAGTTGTCATTTGAGCATTTGCAAGGGCAAAGCATTTGCCTAGCTTTGAGGCCGGATCGTAGCTTCATCATAACGGGGAGATTTATTTTGTCCGTCGGATGGTATCGAGCAAGTCCGAAAACTTAGGGACTTGTGCGGAGTGGACTCACAAATTTTCCTTAACGGAAAAACTTTAAGTTGGAGAGTAGGCCAACTTATGCGCGGAAAGAGTTGGTTTATTGCGAATCGAGTTGAGCAAATGGCAGATTTCCAGGAAGACCGTCCGGGACGGTGGGTAGACAATGGGACCGAGCCCTTAGCATCCCACTTACTACCGGGTAAATCTTTTGCATCCAACTGCACCGGCATTAGAGATTGGTCCTCACGGTGTTGCGTTGAGTTTTCCTTGTCATTTCGATGACATCTTTCAATCACTTTTTGGATTTTTTACGGTATGGGACTTTTGCTCATGGAATCCAACTCAAGAGATTGTCCACAATACTTTGGTTTTTGAATTTCGGGACGAAATTCTTTGAATGATAATGTAACACCCCGTGTTTTTAGCATGGCGCATGCTAAAAGATGCGTGCTTGTGATGAAGCTTCATCCAAATCGCATTATGCATTTGGCCAGGGCCAATGTTGCATCATCATGATGCATTAAGCGATTGGGTAGGTGGGCTCATTTTCATGAATAGTGAAGCATGTCAATATGCTCCCCTTTTCATACTTGTAGAAATTCCATTAAGACATATATAGGGAGGGGTAGTTGGTGAAGGTGCATATGCGGACTATGTACCAAGTAAGCTACATAGCTTAGAAGGGTATAAATGATGCCTAAGGCTCATTTATAGAAGCCTTCGAAGAGGGTATTTGATGCGTTGGCATCACTATAGTTAAAAGATTGGACTCGACGGAAGAGATGAATGCCAGCAAGTGGATGCTCATACTTCCTATCAAGCTATAAAGAGTTGGTAAGCGAGGTAACGTGGGAAATGGCAAGGGCTTGATGGTGCGGCCTACGCCAAAGTCCAAGGCTTATTCCTGGACAATGACGGATGCTCAGCTAGCTAAAGCATTGGCATTGGCATTGGCCTTATGGCCGTAAACCCTTTTGCGGGACAAGGGTAAGTTGGAACAGTGTGGAAGCTAAGTTAGGCGCGCCATGCTTGAGCATGCTTGCAAGGGCAAATGGAGCATTTGCCTAGCTTTTCCGGATCGTAAACGGCAATCGTATTTCACAATATGCCACATGTTTACTATAATACTTTCATGAATATATGTTTTGTGTGGCGGATGCTCCATATGATGAGTCACTCTAATAGTTGTTAGACTTTCTTTCTGTTCTTGTATCAGAAAAAAAAATGGAATTAAGAGAATGAATGTACATTTGAAAAATATAGTGATGTAGATAAGTTGAATGTGGCATGTACTTTAAAGATACACTTGATTTTCTGGTGAGTTGTTTCTTTAAAGATACACTTAATTTTATGCCGTGCTATAATTACACAAATAAAATCTGATATGTTTAATTTCCAAATAGATTTTATTCAAGGAGTCTGTCATATCATTTTTAATCATCGTATCTTCATTTTCCTCACTATATTTGGAAATGTTTAAACGAATCCGAATAAAATCCATGATCTTCAGCACAATTTCAGGTATGAGAATGTTTGGTTATCGGAAATATATCACACATTTCATGCGAGTCTTTCATTCGCGAGTGAAGGATGCCCATCAGATTCAGATATCCTATCCGTGAAAATCACGGAGTTCATAAATCCACTTGTCTCTGGTCCACTGATGATATGTATGATCTCTGTACCATGGTGACTAAAATTATAGAGGCGGAATTCAGAATAATAGACGAAAAGTAGATTACATGACACACTATAAACCAGATTCGAAGAAAATATCTTCTCTAGATTATGAACAAGAAAACTATTACGATTCTCTCTTTGTTACGCTCACAATCTCTCTAGGTAAATAACCTTAAACTATTTGCTAAGTTTGTTTTTACAATAATTAATTGCCTCACAAACTTCTCTCAAGGTGATCTGTATCACAAACCTCCATTTCTAGGTGTGTTTGTATCACAAACCACACTACCTAGATGTCTTAGCTATGAGCTAAACATCTCTATTTATAACTTTAATGGTTTCCCACACCTTTTAGAAATCTATTTCCTTATCTAGGAATAATTCTCTTTCTAGGTATATTTCTTTATCTAGAAATATTACCTTGTCTACGAATATTCCCTTTTCTAGGTAAATTTTCTTATCTAGGAATATTACCTTGTTCAAGAATATTTCCTTATATAAGAAAGAATACACCCGTATCACTCCCCCCCCTTTAAGAACTTGAACTCCTTTGGAAGTTAGAACTGGAGAAAAGGGAACTCAAAATTTCATTTCTCCTTGCTGAACCATCTCGCCTTGCTGGGAAATTGACCTTCACGTAAAACTAGACAAACAACATTCTCTCATTGTCTTGTCTTAGTCATTCTTAGCTCCACAATATAATTATTCTCGATTGGTTCTTCTCGATCAAACCACAAGTCTCCTACACATGGAAATATCATCTTGTCATCCTCACCATCATCTTGTAGCGGTGGATCAAACAACTTCAAGTGTTCGGCATTAGTAACCGAACACATTCCTAGATAAGGTGGTAAATCAAAAAGAAAGGCTTTGTTACCAATATGATCGAAAGTACAAAGCCATCCACATCTTAACATCTTCAACTTCTTACCTTTACCATCTGATCTTTCCTTATCTAACTTCAACCATAGCATGGTCATCTTGTTCTTCTAACGTATGCCAATTTTCGAGTAACTCACCAAGTTGTTTGTAGAGAGATCTAGTGAAAACCATAAACCACTAGAATCTTCCCTAAGAGAAATGAACCTCGCTCTGATACCAACTCGATATGTATGATCTTTGTTCCTTGGTGACTATTATTATAGAGGTGGAAATCAGAATAATAATAGACGAAAAGTAGAAAACAGAACACACTAGAAACCAGATTCGAAGAAAATATCTTCTCTAAATTATGAACAAGAAAACTATTACAATTCTCTCTTTGTTACGCTCAGAATCTCTCTAAGTACATAACCTTACACTATTTGCTAAGTTTGCTTTTATAATAATTAATTGCCTCACAAACTTCTCTCAAGGTGATTTGTATCACAAACCTCCCTCTCTATGTGTGTCTTTATCACAAACCACACTATCTAGATGTTTTAGCTATGAGCTAAACATCTTTATTTATAACTTTAACGGTTTCCCAAACCTTCTGAGAAACCTATTTCCTTATCTAGGAATAATTCCTTTTCTAGGTATATTTCCTTATCTAGAAATATTACCTTGTCTAGGAAATATTTTCTTTTCTAGGTATATTTTCTTATCTAGGAATATTACCTTGTTCGGGAATATTTCCTTATCTAAGAATACTGCCTAAAAATCAATATTCCTTCTCAAAGTAGAAGTTTATCCTCAATATAACTAGAGGATTGCAAAGTTCCCAAAAGAGGAAGTATACGCATGTATCAACTGAGAATGGATCGGGTGTCCACTCGTCAAACATCATATTGGATATGGTGAAATCTACATGTTTCGGTGTTATGCTCACCCCAAAAATTTCCATTCTATTTGCAATCCTTTGAATTTTCGATCAAACTTATTGAAAACAGGTAATTCCAAATTTTCCAATCAAATCCTTAGTTAAACTTCCACTGACTAAGTCTATAAGGCGCAAGGTAAGGTTTCTTATAAATAGTAAGTTTATTGACTAAGGTTTCATTCTGTATAATTTTAGAGTCTCGTGTATTCGAGTAACAAGTTTTTAATCTCTAATATAAGAACATGCCTTGTATTTTGATAAGACAAAGTACTAATGAGATCGTCCGCTTGCTTTCGAGGACTTTTAATTAACCTAACACAACTGTTTCCTAATATCAAGATTGATAATCGTTATAACATTGCATCAATTAACTCCAAATCAGCTTCAGATCATTCAATCTGCATAAGACAAGATCCAAACAATACTAAATATCATATTTCTATGATGATAATACTAGTATTTGAGATGACTATGCATTCAAGATAACCAGATCTAGATATTGATCATATTAGCAAGTTGATTGACTATAGGAAATAATGCTTTAAACTTGTCTAATTACATGTTAAAATTATAGATCAACAAGATTTTGACATAAATCAAGATGTTCTTGCTTCGTTTCAGATATAAAGTCGACCTGAACTTTAGATACATTGAGATGTCGGTCGATTTAAACGAATCGCATGTAAATTAAGCTAAAGTATGAAGTAATCATGTTTGTATTATCTATTTGAGCATGATTCAGATGCAGATCAAGATATTGAACACATGTAAACAGAGATTATGCTTTCAAGCAAGATTTTATATCAAGATTATCATATGATGATGGAATTTTGATTTCAAAATTTGATTTTCTCCTCAATAAAGTATTATTATCATCAGAATTATGATTTTTCAGAAAATTTCAAGATTAGAATCATTATTATGTTGCATCTTTAGTCGACACCAATGAATATGCATATTTCTCGTATCGTTTGATCGAGCTTACGAAATACACAATATGATAACTCGGAAACTGGTTTCATTCCTATCTATCTTCTGACTCGATATATCGTTGATCTTCGACTGGAGATGATTATCTTAGTTCAATTGGTAGTTCTCAAACTATTTCTTGGTACGTCGGTGATCACAACTTAGTCAAAGAGAGAATCATAGAGAGATAACTCTTATTGATTTGTTAAAATGAATTTTACGTCTTATTTTACAAAGTGAACCTTCAAGGGATTATAAACAGTTAGTTTAGTGTGTGCCTCAAGATAAACATGTTAATACAAAGGGGACACTTATGTCTAGCTGGAAGTGACGTCATGATCCGCTCAGACTTTACTTCACTAGTCAATTAGTCTCTCGACTTGTGATCTTCAGAGTATCTTTATCTTCAGGTCGTGATCCTGATATCTTTGACCTAGTCTTCACTTCTCTCTACAGAACTCGCGTCTTCCACGTGTCATGATGTTATGTACCGTGTCTCTCATTCTATTAAGTTTTCATCTTTAGATCGGCTCGATGCGAGGAGTATAACTCGATCTCGAAGTGAGCTCATTCTTAGCTCTGAGCCCCAGGACCCTCCAACTATCAGTTACTGGTAGATGTTATATTTTGTCATTTACGTTGTGCTTCTTCTTTTATATGTTGATGACATGGTTATTAATGGGAGAAACTTGGAAGGTATTGATGCTTTAAATTCGCATTTTAAATATATGTTTTTTAGATGAAAGATATTGGTTCATTAACGTATTTTCTTGGAATTAAATTTAGTTAATCCTCTAATGGATATTCTGTTTCTCAAGTAAAGTATGTTATGAAATCTTCCTTCGTGCTGGGTTAATGGGAAATAAAGTTGTTGATACTCAACTTGAGCAGAATGTGAAACTTAGTCAAATTGACAGAAAAACACTATCTAACTCTATATTGTACCATGAACTTGTAGGTAGCCTTAATTACCTAACAGTCACTAAGCTAGATATAAACCATGATATTTATATTGAGTTAATTCGTGACTGCTCCTCACTCGACTCATTTTTCTGATGTTCTTCGAATACTACAATATATCAAGGGAACTCATCAAGGGTTAAATATTTCTTCCAACTACTGATCTTCCTACTTTACCATATTCTGACTCTGATTGGGTATGCGATGTTACTAATCGTCGATCTACTAAAGTTTATTGCATGTTTTTTTAGAGATACTCTTATTTATTGACAATTGTCTCTCGCTCTAGCGCTCAAGTTGAATATCGAGCTCTCGCTCATACTACTTCTGAGATTGTTTGGATACGGTGGCTTCTTGGTGATATTAGAGTTTGATTTTCTGAACCCACTTCTTTTTACTATGATAATAAAGTTGTTATTCATATTACTCATAATGATTTTTTTCATGAGCGTGCTAAGCATATTGAAACAGATCGTCACTTTACTCTACATCACTGTAAGCAAGGGACGATTGCACTACCATTTGTCAATTGTTTCCTTTACCGTGAATGTCTTATTAACCTTTATTGTGTATATTATTATTTCCTTTCAAGTCTATGTATATCTTTTATATAAAGTGGTTTTTCCCATGATATACACGATAAATGTTTTTATTAAGATAGATCAATGGTCCCTAAAACTACACCTAGGTACACATAAGCCTAGGATTTATGATGTTTCAGGGTTTCGATCCCCGACCTCCCTTATTGGAGGAAGCTTGAAAAACTTCCGACAACTTGATGGTTCTCGAAATACAAAATAATGAAGACTCTTTTCGACCATTCTTGTCACATCAAACATAATATTTCTCAGATTTAGAGTGTTATATTCCTTTCATTTTTTTTTCCTAGTTCTCCTATAAATTTTTTTAAGTCTATAACATTTTTAGGGACTTTAATAGTTATTAGGGCTTCACATAACCGGCCCGAACGGACCGACCGAACCAGAAACTGGTCAATTTTGAGCCCAACCGATCATCTAACAGTAGGTGACAATTTGAGATGATGTAACCGTAGGATCCTCAACTCGGTCCATGGATTTGGCTCCAAAATCGACCGAACCGGACTGTAAGAATCGACTACATCTATAACATTGATTTATAAAAAAAAAATAGCCTTCTTTGCAATCTATATAACTAACCTAACCCTAAAAATAAGCAGCCACAATTAGCCGGTCGCCTCTTTGACTATGTTTTCCTTCTTTTTACAACTCTTCATTTTTTTCTCTCCTCTCTTCTTCATAGACAGTCACCACAACCACTTACCATCACAACCACCACAACCACCACAACAATCACCACCTTATTTTTCTCATTTTACTTATTTTTCTGATTTTACTTATTATCTACCTATATTTCTTCGTCTTTTGATCTTATCTTCTTCACAACTTCAGGCGACTCTCGCTCTCGCAGCATATCCTCTGTCATCGGCTCTGATACAATTTGTAATCACCCATCTCTCCATTGATATTTTACCCATTAAGCCACTGCGGTCATCCGACAATGTGGGTCTTTTAATGGGCATCACTTCGGTAATCCAGCAGAAACTTCCCGGGAGGACACCCGTCCATGCATTACTCCCGCCCGGACACGTTAACTGCAGATTTTTCTACCAACTCTGGAGCCTATTGTGCTAAAAAGGCCTCATTTATGTGATTGGTTGAATTTCAATGGATTAGAAGAAAATGGAAAAGGTGAAGTTGGATAAAATGAAACAGTTAAATTAGTTCCATTAGTTAATGTTAGAGCACTGCTCGGTCGAACTCGCAAGCGTTGCTATCTCAAGCTTGTTTGTCAATGTTAGTGATCAAAACCATAATTATTGATTTCTATTCTACTTATAGATGTCTCGGACTAGGACATAGATTGTGTAATTGAGCATTAGACTTCACGACGTTCATCATTGAAGACGAAAAACTACTAAAGAGAGATTGTGGAACTTCATCAACAAAAAGGTATGTGGAGACTGAAACTTATCTATCACTTGGAAAGTCTATTTCTACTATATCTCCTATATTGAGACATAAGTCGTGTTACGATATAGTTTTTTATTATACACATTTGAGATTTCGAGCTGAGTTTAACTCGCTTACATATTTCTTGGAATATGTGTTGAAAAGATTTCGCTTCGACCAAGTTCATCTTATATTGTTTACGAAAGTCAAAAGATGATCATGTGAAAATTTCCGAGTAACATCTTACATGGTTTGTGTGATACAATCATTTGGTGTAGACTTGGAATGTTTAGTTATGATTATTTCAATAACTTGAAAATTGCTTTGATGCTAATAGTGTGTGAAAACGGCTATTGTCATCCTCTAAGAAAGTTTCAATAATTGAAATAAGAGTTTAGAACACTTAACCATTATTGGATTGTGACATGTTGTGTACTCTTGCACATATGTAATCCATGTCCGGGAACCATAGTATGCGTACACATATGCGTTCATGTTGGTTTGAGAAGTCCGGGAACCTAAGTATGCGTACACGTATGCTTACTGGCGTAAGGTTCATGTCCGATATTTTCTGCTGGGATTGGTGGTATGCGTACCCGTTCGCGTACTGGCAAAACCCAATTTCAGTCCGGGCATTTCAAGCATGCGTACCCGTTCGCGTACTTGAAGGTTAAAGTTCTAAAATCAGTTATGTACATGAACTAATACATTTATATAATAAGGAATGCATTCTTTTCAAACCATGGCTATAATGTTCATGAATTGATTCGAGTGAATCAAACGATTTTCCTTCAATTATGTTCTTGTATACTTCTATGAGAATATAGCAATTGAACAACTCTTTAACTAGTTTCATTTGAGTCATTTGAACTAGTTATGGTTAAGATGAATAAGGTTGATATGAGAGTGTTCATATGGATAACCTTGGTTAACTATAATTGAGCCAACATGGTGTACACGTTTAGGTATGGTTACATAAACCTAAATGAAGCTACATTTCATTTGTGTGTAACAAGCTAAGTTCGATCTAACTGTTGAAAGATATTAGCTTGAAACTAATCAGGTTTTCATCTAACGGTGAATATTGAATGCTTTGTTACCAAGGTAACTTAGATTGCAAACCCTGATTTGAAAACTATATAAAGGAGAACTCTAGCAACTGGGAAACCTAATCCCCACACCCTCATGTGTGATACTAGTTGCATAAGCTAGAGTCGATTCTCCTTTAACCTTAGGTTTTTCACGAAACCCTGTAGGTTAATGACTTAAAGACTTCATTGGGATTGTGAAGCCAGACCCAACTATTTTCTCTATAGTTGAGTGATCTGATCTTGGTGTTTCGATCGTTTTTGAGTACTATCTTTTTTAAGTTGGCTCGAGATTTATTCTCCGATAGGCAAGATAAAATTTAGTCACAAACATCTTCGTCTCATCGTTCGTGATTCCACAATATCTTGTTTCGCTACCATACGATTAAGATTACTGTGAGGTGATTGATAATTCTAGGTTGTTCTTCGGGAATATAAGTCCAGGTTATCAATTGGTTCCTGTTCACCTTGATTTATCAAAAGACGGAACAAAACTCGTAGGTATTTCTGTGGGAGACAGATTTATCTATTCCTATAGACTTTTCTATGTGAGACAAATTTGTTTATCAAGTCTTCGACTTTGGGTCGTAGCAACTCTTGGTTTTGGGTGAGATCAGCTAAGGGAATAAAGTGCGTAGTATCCTACTGGGATCAGAGACATAAGGAGCGCAACTGTACCTTGAATCAGTGTGAGATTGATTAGGGTTCAACTGCAGTCTAGTCTGAAGCTCACTGGTAGGAGGCTAGTGTCTGTAGCGGCTTAATACAGTGTGGTGTTCAAATCTGGACTAGGTCCCGGGGTTTTTCTGCATTTGTGGTTTTCTCGTTAACAACACTTCTGGTGTCTGTGTTATTTCTTTTCTGCATTATATTTTGTTATATAATTGAAATATCAAAGGTTGTGCGTTAAGTTCGATCAATTAGATAATCCAACCTTTGGTTGTTGATTTAAATTGATTGACACTTGAACATTGGTCTTTGGTACCGTTCAAGTTGTTTCACATAATAATCAGGCTCGCGGATTTCTATCTGCTTGATTTGCTGATTACATTTTGAAACAAAGATACAAAACTCTTGGATATACTTTTCTCTAGATTGAGTATAACTGTCTAGTTGATTCTATTTAAAGTATATTGGAGTTTTTCTATTCATATTGCCAAACGAAATATTGGGTGTGGTTGTTGTATGCTTTGTTTAACGGTGAGTACTAAATGCTTTGTTACCAATGTAACTTAGATTGCAAACCCTGATTTGGAAACTATATAAAGGATAACTCTAGCAAATGCATTGTGAAAGAAACCTAATCTCCACACCTCGGTTGAATTCATGGCAGGTGAATTAGGGTTTCCTTTGTGATACTAGTTGCATAAGCTAGAGTCGATTCTCCTTTAACCTTAGGTTTTTCACTAGGGTTGAAACCATGTAGGTTAACGACGGGGAGATGGAGAGGAAGGTTAAAGACTTCATTAGGATTGTGAAGCCAGACCCAACTATTTTCTCTGTAGTTGCGTGATCTTATCTTGCTATTTCTATCGTGTTTGAGTACTATCTTCTTTAAGATTGGCTCGAGATTTAATATCCGATAGGCAAGATAAAAAGTAGTCACAAACATCTTGACACACACTCTATGACTTTTCTAGAAAGTTGCCAAAAATTGAAGGTCTCATTGTTTGTGATTCCACAATATCTTGATAATGTAACACAATTGGGTGTGAAATGTTTGAACCTAAACTTATGCTTTAAGGTCTTGATTCCACCACTAATTCCTCTCATGTGCTCAACTAATGTTGAGTTTCTTGTTCTATGGTAGATAAGTGAGGTGTGTCAATTCCATCACCTAGCTAAGGAGTTTCTCCTAGTGATAACTCGAATACTTGACTAACTTACCTTGGTTGTCTAATTAAGCACAAATCGAGGAATCTTATTTAACTCTGGATTAAGATTTGGAAACTATATAAACTTGGCAAATGCATTGTGAAAGAAACGTTAGGTGCTAGAAGTATCTAATACATTAAACACTCGAGAAACTCCATGATTGAATTCGGTGAATTAGGGTTTTTTGCTACCATCTCTTCGGCTAGCTTTCTTTTAGATGAGTTGCTACTTGTTCGTGTTTAGATGCTCGACTCCGATTCTACTACATCATGAGGAAACCTAATCTCCACCTCTGTGTGATAAGATAAAAAGTAGGTTTTTTGAAACCATGTGGTTAACGACTTAAAGACTTCATTAGGATCTTCGTGATCTTATCTTCATTGTTTGTCTATCTTCTTTAAGATCTTGTCTCATTGTTTTGATTCCACAATTAAGATTATTGGGAGGTGATTGATAATTCTAGGACGTTCTTCGTGAATATAAGTCCGGGTTATCAATTGGTTCATGTTCACCTTGATTTATCAAAAGACGGAAACTCGTAGGTATTTTTGTGGGAGACATATTTATCTATTCCTATAGACTTTTCTGTGTCCCGAGGTTTTTTTGCATTTGCAGTTTCCTCGTTAACAAAACTTCCGGTGTCTGTGTTATTTCTTTTCCGCATTATATTTTGTTATATAATTGAAATATCACAGGTTGTGCGTTAAGATCGATCAATTAGATAATCCAACCTCTGGTTGTTGATTTAAATTGATTGACACTTGAACATTGGTCTTCGGTACCGTTCAAGTTGTTTCACATAATAATCAGGCTCGCGGATTTCTATCATTTGATTTCTTTGATTACATTGTGAAACAGAGATATAAAACTCTTGGATGTACTTTTCTCTAGATTGAGTCTAACTGTCTAGTTGATTCTCTTGAAAGTATATTGGAGTTTGTCTATTCAGATTGCCAAACGAAATATTGGGTGTGGTTATTGTACCCCCGCTTTTTCAGTTAATGGTTAGCTGATGGTGGAGATCCTATAATTACTGTATATAGAATTCAAAGCCTAGGAACTCTAAAGTTATCATATACTAAGGAAGGTTATATTAAAGAAAAGATATGTACGAAGTTACAAGCCTAGGAACCGTTCAAAACCTACACTAGAAGCGCAAAATAATGTCCATGCTAAACCAGACTTGACTTATATTTAGGAAGGTTATATTAACAAGCTTAGGAACCATCAACACCTACATTAGATGTGCAAAATAGTGTCTCGGCTAAACATGACTTGACTTATCGCATAGTCCTTAAACACCTCCTTATCAGAAAATCACAAAATTAAAGTTTGGTTATTAATCATACAAAGTTCCTCAACTTCCTTAATAATCATACTTCGTATCCAAGTTAGTAAGTTACGGACACGTGGGCGTAACTTCAGTAATGATTTTGGGGAAGATTTTAAATTTTAAAAATCTCGGGCGAGGGAAGTATTGAACCCATGGCCACCTTCTTATCAGAAAACCACAAAATTAAAGTTTGCTTAAGCCAAAGAAGTTAGGGTTTTGGGGGTCAAAGATTTAAGATGCACAAGTAAAGCATTGAAAGCAAAGTGGGTTTGGAGGTATGCTAGAGAGAAGAAAGCTTTGTGGAAAAATTCTTGTGGAAAAATGGAATCACTCCCAAGGTTAGTTTTATTTTTTAGGCTACTTTCCATAATTCTCTTCATACCATGTCAATGCTTAAGCACAGAAGGATTGATATTCAAGATGATAAATGCCCATTTTTTAAGGTAGAAGAGGAAACAACATATCATATCTCTGTGTGTTCTTCTTATGCATTTGAGGTGTGGTCTCTTTTCATAAAGTCTTTTAGAATTTCTTGGGTTTTTTCAAATATTGTTAAAGGCAATTTTGAAGCTTGGAAAATGAATAACTTAAAAGGGAGAAGTAGAGAAGTTTGGTGGAAGGTGATTTGTGCTGTGCAGTGGCATCCGTGGAATGAGAGAAACAGATGAACTTTTGGAGGAAGATCTATGATAGTGGATGAAGTTATTATGCTTATCAAGCAATCTATTATTCTTTGGCTTTGTGATAGGGATGTTTATAAGGGGGTTGTTATTCATCAAATTTTGTTTCGGTGGGAAATAGTATTGCAACTGTGATGTTGTAAACCTTTTTCCCCCTCTCTTTGTACATATTTTTCCCTTTTAATATAACTTTCTCCTTTAAAAAAAATCATATAAAGTTCCTCAACTTCCTTCATAATCATACTTCGTATCCTAACTAGTAAGTCACGCACATGCGTGTATATCTTCAGTAATAAAGGGGAAAAGTTTAAATTTTAAAATTTTTGGGCGAGTGAGTGAAGTATTGAACCCATGAATACTTCACCCATGATTAATTCTAAAATTTAAAATTTTGGGCGAGGGAAGTATTAAACCTATATATACAGTTAGGGCTGCACAATACGAATCAAATCCGTGAACCGAAACTGATCTTTTAAAACTGAACCGAACCGAAACCATAACACAATGGTTTGATTGTGGTTCTCAGTTCTGGAAAACCGACAAGTATGGTTTCAGTTTCGGTTGGTGCCAAAAACCGAACCGATAACCATCGGTTTTAACCGATTTGTGTATGACGTTGATTTTAGTGAACACTAGCCGTTGATTGAAATAAACCATCTTAAGATTCTTAACCTAAGAAGCGTCAGTTTTCTTTTCCCCTTTCTCACTCTATCAGTTTTCTCTCTTCACTTCTTAGTTCTTTTCTATGACTCCATTAACAGTCGAGCTCAAGCACCAGAGACACCAGTCACACCATCACTCAAAAAGTAACTAGTAACTAGTAAAGTACCATAACTTCTTCTTCTTCTTCTTCAAGTTTAATTAAGCAACAAACGAATACTAGAAGTTCCTTCATATATTATAAAGGTATTCAATGTCTCATTCTATCTTCTTTTCTTCAAAGATCATAATACTATGACCATGAGCGTTAGGTTTGAATAGATTTTGATATCATGAGGAAGATTTGATTTTGCAAATCTAAAATTAGGGTTTTGTGATGTCAAACATTTTGGGGGATATATCAAAATTAGGGTTCATTTTTGCTGATTAACTGTTGAAGAATAGATTTTCTACATTAACATAGTAATACGAACTGGGTTATGCTTAATTAGGTCAATTTATTTTGTAAACACACAACTAGGTCAGAAATCAATAGTGGTGATTTTAATGTTTCATATTACTAGTGGATTGCCCGTGCCATAATGGCACGGGGACGGAAGGGGGCTAATGCCTTCGTCGGTGTATCGGGATTCACCGTATATTTATTTTGTTAATAGTGGATAACCCGTGCCATGATGACACGGCATTGGTGATAGTGATGATGGCAGCGGGTGCGGTCCTGGTTGCGGTGGTTGTGCTGGTGCTGGTGGTAGCTATGAAGAAGGTTCAGATCAATCACTTACCATCCAATAATTTCAGAATGGATGCTATTGAAACCATAACATTATTTGACAATATGCTAAAACAAAAAGTATATGTTGCTTATCATCTATGTTTTCAAGTACAGTTGTAATACTGAAATAGGGATAATGCTAGCTGTTACACCAACAACCATCATTTGTACAGCTAAATCTTCTATCTTCCCGCAGACACGGAATTGGGATATCAAGAATTCAAAATAAAACTCATTATTAGATACAACAGAGGATGCAAATACTTTCAAGCCGATAATTGATAAAGATGTGCAAATTCTTAATGTATTAAGAGTCGTCGCAGGTACAATAACAAAAATAATGAAACTATAACTCAATCCTGAGATTGCATAATATAACAATGTAGGTGAAGGTTCTTAAGAATAGAGGTTTGTCTGCAAGCCCCAACAAATAAGAGAGATGGCAAAACCTGACTACCGGGTAACCATTTTTTCCTTTTTCTCGTGTAGTATGTGTAAAAAAGAGCATAAGCAAGAGTAAACAAAAATACTCTGAACCAAAGGAATGAAATGAAAAGTTAACCAAAACAATCACAGATGTACCTGCCATATCTCAAGGAAATCCTAAGAATTAAAGATTGCAATCATACGCCGACAATAAAATGTAACAAATTTATATAAGACAACTTCTGAAAATTCAAGTCCCAAAATTTATCAGCATTATGTAAATAATTTTCTTAAGAGAATAAAATAACAAAAATAAATAAAACACACTAAAAAATGAAGAACAATTAAGTGAGGGTTGGACCGAGGAATAGGAAGCAGACATCCCAGGGGAAAACCAGCAGTGGGAAGTTGACAATCTGAAGCTAAAGTATGAAGTATTTATTTATATTACTACACCTTCAAACAAATAGATAAAATTTCGCAGTCCGTCTTACTTGGGTGCATACACTAACAAATTCAGATGTATGAACAACAAAATCAAGAGTCCTTTGTTCCCTGGACCTTTGAGCAAATGATACAGTTCAGGTCGATGTGACCTTTTATATTCGGGCATTAGATTTGATAAGACAGAAAACATCACAATTGTCAGAATTCGTGCATCCCCGAGGCATATGTTACAATTATTCACAAACTTAGGATTCAAATGGTAAAGATGGCTAAACTCTTACCTAACTATCCTACTACTACTACGAATATCCGTTAGGTTTAAACAAACAATCAATGTTCACAACCAAACCATTTTTCAAAAAGCATTAATAATAGTAAACTATTGAAAATGGAATGGCAGCAATTTACATGATGTTTCACTGAAGCATAATGTCTTTTTATTACCTTTCTCAGTTCTCCCGAATCAAATTGGATGGCTCGCTCAGAACATACTTCACCAGTCATACTTAGCACCTGCAATAGGCATTCAACCTCTTTAGGTTATGTACAGAATTACAACGGTTTTGAAGGAGCAGAGAGCTGAGAATAGAAATGAAAGGATTACGAAAGATTTACACAATACCTCTTTCCTCAAAACAGGTAGTTAAGTCAGAAGTTGTAATAATGACACTAGCACTGTCGACAATCACCTGTGCAAGACTCGCATCAGCTTCAGCTGCACCTCGGAGGGCATCCCAAATCTCTAAATAACAGGAAAGCTGACAGCCATTAGGAGGATTCATTATGAAAACAAAGCATCAATAATAGTTGGAACTTGTTAAACGTTCAATCTAACAATTGAGATTACATTATTAAAACACATTCAAATTTCCGTCTAAATTTCACTCTGTCATGAGCAAGTCAAAACACAGATTCAACATTCAAGTTAGCGTTTCAAATGAGACTCAAATTCTAATCAGGCCAAACGTAAAAATGTAGAAATTATACCAAAAACTGAATTATACAATGGACAAACTGATAGGGTTTAACAGCATATCAAGTGAGACTCAAATTCAAATCGGGCCTAATGTAAAAATGTAAAAATTATACCGAAAACTAAATTGTTCTTACCTCAAATTATCATATGCGCTGTAAATCTTACCTCAAATTGTTCTTCGATCAGAATTTTTTTTCCCAAATCTGAAGTTTGCAATCTTCGGTAGAAAAAAATAAATTGCGATCTCCTGAAAAAAAATGCTTGATGATTCTCTGTAAAGTAATCAGCGTGGAAGTAATTAAATGAATTAATCGAATCTCGAATACAGAGTTTGCTGATAATTCACCCAATTTCGAATTTAGGGTTACAGGTTCGATGATGATGGATTCTTTATTCAATCAAACCAAAATCCCGAACCCAAAATTCGAAACCGCTTATTGGAACGAAGAACTTCGACGGGTTTCTGTGGAGAGAGATCGAAGAGAGTTGTTTTTCTTCTGGAAGGGAAACTTTCTGGAACTATATGAGAAGTTTTAGTGTGTAAGTCTATTTAGCCCTTCCATTTGTGAACATTTACAGAAGTTTCAGTGGTGATGGAAAACATGGAGGGTCATTTTTGTCATTTCATTGTCGATTGAAATTCTTTTGGGACACTAAACAAACCATTTTCGGTTATATTATCCTAGCATTTTTAGGGGCCACCCAAAAGGAATTAGGGGCCAACAATAAGACAAAATAAGGTCACCAAAACCTAAATTTAAGCTAGCCCTTATCTCGCGTATTTCGTAATGGCGAAATTGCCCTCCACAATCGGTAGTACAATGTGTTACTTTAACCTCCAAATATACTCAATTTTCGAATTTTGGTACTACCATAATCGGTAGTAAATTTAACTACCGAATGTATATCGGCCCCAAAATGAGATTTTGTCAAAATTCTAAAACTTTCGAACTTTGGTACTACCATAATCGGTAGTAAAGTGTGTTACTTTAACCTCCGAATATACTCAATTTTCGAATTATAGTACTACCATAATCGGTAGTAAATTTAACTTCTGAATGTATATTGGCCCCAAAATGAGATTTTGCCAAAATTCTAAAAATTTTGAACTTCGGTACTACCATATCGGTAGTAAAGTGTGTTACTTTAACCTCCGAATATACTCAATTTTTGAATTTTAGCACTACCATAATCGGTAGTAAATTAACTTCCGAATGTATATTGGCCCCAAAATGTGACTTTGCCAAAATCCTTAAATTTTCGAACTTTGGTACTACCATAATCGGTAGTAAAGTATGTTACTTTAACCTCCGAATATACTCAATTTTCGAATTTTAGTACTACCATAATCGGTAGTAAATTTAACTTCCGAATGTATAATGGCCCTAAAATGTGATTTTGCCAAAATCCTAAAATTTTCGAACTTTGGTACTACCATAATCGGTAGTAAATTGTGTTAATAAGTGATGCTTATTATCTACCGATTGTGTTCATGCCCCAAATTCAAAATTTCAAAACTTAATAAAATTTTGAAATTTTCTACTTTCACAATCGGTAGTTTATGGTGTTCATTATCTACCGATTGTGCGTAACTTTTAGTACAGAGAATTGAATTTTTTGAATCAAGAATAATCGGTAGATAACGATCAATTTACCTACCGATTATGGTTGATGTTCTTAAGAAATGATGAACATCAACCATAATCGGAAGGTAAAGTATATTATTATCTACTGATTATGTTTCTGCTACTGTAAATCCAAGAACATCAACCATAATCGGTAGGTAAAATAGATTGTTACCTACCGATTATGTTTCTGCTACTGTAAATCCAAGAAAGCTTTCGGGTCAAATTTTTTATGTCAAGTAATCAAATCCTAATTTTGAATCACAACTACTATCATCTATTCGTTTTGTTTGTTTAACTTTTTTTTTTTTTTTTTTTTTTTGATATTCTATGTTTCAACTTCAAGGTTAATGAATTTTGGGTTTTAATTTTAAACAATTAATCATAACATTTGTTTGATCGACGATCTTTGTTTTCAATCAAAATTAAAATGATGAATTTTTTTTTTCAAGGGGTAGAAAAGAGAAGAAGAAGAAGAATGATATGATTATGAAAATAAAGGATATTGGTTTAGATTTAGTATAAAGGTGAAGGACAATATAGACAATTTCCTATTTTTAAGACACCCCTTAACTCCCTTCAATGGATGGGAATAAAAAAATGACCCCTAATTCCTTTTGAGTGGCCCCTAAAATGCTAGGTATATTATAGATATGATGTTGTTCTTGATATCTTGTTCATGTTTTCATGCAATATATAGATTATTATTGATGCTTGAATTTAGGGGAGATACCCAATTTTGTGGTCATGTTCTATATAGAATTTCATAATGTATAAGCTACAGTTAGGAAGTGAGAGCATGTTAACCCTTTACTTCAAGATAAATGACTTGACTAGAGCATAGAGAAGTAGTTTAAAAAGAGAGACATTATTTCAGTTCTATGGATTTCCTTGATTTCTAAATCATAAGATAAGATATTAGATATATGTTAATCACTGCCAAGCCAAACCCAACCAAGTTTGAGCCTGAGCCAACCCCTTGGCACATTGATAGCCAATAAGGACGAACTTATTATTATGGATTATGCATGTCTGCTTTTAATCATACATTATGAGTTGGTTTACAAGGAATATAATTATGATATGTTTTTTTGTTTGTTTATTTGTAGAAAGAAACTAAAATTATGTATCGAACTGTAGTTTGAATAATGTAGTATTCCAACAAAATAATGTATTTGTTTTGAAAGTGAATGCCTTAGGGAGTGAGCATATGCAACCTTTGATGCCCGAACATACTCTTTTAGAAAGTGTCAAGATAAATTGTGATGCTTCTTTTCTTAAAAGAAATTTCAATTCATCAAAGGAGAACACTTATGTTACATTAGGAGAATCTTAGTTCAGTTGGGGTACTGCTTTTTTTAGGAGAATCTTAGGAGAACTATGTATCATTTATTGCATATTTTAGGTCATTACTTGCTGTTCTATTTATAACTATCTACAAATGTTTGTTGTTTATACTGAATAAGCATCGGACATTTGCAGTTTATGTATTTGGTTTTCAGTTGAGATGCTTTTCATCTCATTAGTTTTTTGCTATTGTTTCTTTTGTATGGTTTCGAATACCAATTGACATCGTGTATGGTTTATCATATTGCAGACTTGTTGTTCAGACTCAAAATTAATCGAAGTTTTTGTTTTAGCTATCTGAATCTGATGTTTTTTTAACTGTCTGAATCTGATGATATCTACTTTGTATTAGTATTAGTACATGTTTCAAATCTTTATGCCTTAAAAACTATGTTTGTGGCAGTTTGAATTATGTCAGTTTCGTGTTGCTGACACTTTTTATTAGAAACTTAACCTGCCGGATATGAGAAACTGACCAAAGTAAAAGGTTGTTTATAAATCCGTTGGTTAACCAAAAGCGGTCTGGTTTTTAACAGAATCGAGTAGAAACCGAACCGAGTGAAACCGAATAAGCTTAATGGTTTTATTGGTTTTTAATATTGAAAAACCAAGTACTTTGGTTTCGGTTTTGATTATGCCAAAAACTGATAGACGCATTTATGTGTCTATTTTGATCTCAATTATGTGTATTGTTAGTACTCGATTTTGTAGTTATTTGATTATTTTATGTTTTTGTAGGTGTTTTTGGAGAAATAAACATGCGCGGAGAAATTGGCTTGAAAAGTGGTATTTGGACTCTCCGGAGAAAATTACTGAAGACACCCCTCTGATGGATAAGGAGCACTCAGTTGATAAGGGGTAACCCACCACTATTTGCACCCAGATTGTTATCGACACACCCAAGTCTGGTTAAGGGCTCCACCTTCTTCTACGCATTTAAATGGAAATTGGCGGGAAACTTTGTGCAGCGAAGTTCAGTTTTGGGATTTGCTTTTTGGGCGACTTTAAAAGAGATTCAATCGCTGCAATAGGTTCCAATGGCCCTGTTTGATCGTAACAGGAGTGCTAAGATGATTTGATTTGAAAAGAATGGAAGGTGTGTATAGAGTTTTGGTAAAACAATGAGAATTATTCACGGGATTGGTTGTACTCCCTGGATCAGATTCGAGAGAGATTTTGTCGGAATTTTTGGGAGAGTTTGGATTGGCATGGAGTTGTTGCGACAAGAAAGGGGTGGTAGGATTTTGAGATTCGAAAAAAATGGAGGTTCTCACCGGTTTGCTCTAAGACAGGGAAGTTATATTTCATTGGGAATTTGCTGCTAAATTTGGGAAGTACGTAGGATTTAAAATTGGCTGAGATTCGTATCTACCAAAGATAGAGAGCTTAGAGTCATCTGCGGTGGAGAATACGCGTACAGAAGCTATAGGTGAGTTATTCTCGTGACCCGTAGAGGAAGAAAAGTCCGTGACTTTCAGGTGAAGAAAGGAAAGATTTAATCGAGTTATAATAGGCCGTGGTGGTTATATAAGGGGCTGTGAGTCCAAATAAGGGAGAGTCGAGACTTTGGGGTAAAATAGAGAAGAGGTTGGAGCTACAGGAGAAGTTGCAGGATCGGGTTTCAGCTGCTGTTGAAGAAATAGGAGACGAAGAACATAAGACCTAGTTAGACAGTTGCAGAAACCGTGACCAATATTTTCAAACTCAATAACTTTGTAACAATTTTTCCAACTATTATTTTGAGTTCGCAATAGTTCTGTTAGGGTCCTTTGTAACAGTGGGTTATGTAACAATTATAACTGTTACAAACACACTTCTTAATACCTTTTCTTCAATAAAACACCTTTTTGAGCAATGGATTATTATTTTGAGCGTGTTTTCGACATGAGGATCTAAACCCCAACACTGGGATGATGGAGGAATCCTTATTTCACAATTTTTTGGTAATTATATTTGATTCTTTATCACTTTTGCACTTGTTTTAATTGATTTATGATTTTTCTTGATTAGTTGTGATTTTTTCTGATAGCGTATGCTTAGTCTAAGAACTCTTGATGTGCTATGCTTATGATTTACATCTAATTCTTTATAAAATCTACTTTTGGCAAAGAAAAGAGTCAACAAAAGAGCTAGAATTGTTATGAGTCATTATATGAACCAATTGAATGTGATTAATGGTGGAATCCGAAGTCCTAGTATCTCTCGATATCGTGACAAACTTGTGTAAATACTATCTTTGTTTTTAGAGTTTTATATTTTTAAGTCTCAAATCGAGTCTTTACAAGTCTGAGTGAACGATACTTTTCTTACCACTTTACAAACAACTTCAAAATCACATCAATTTTTGGCGCCGCCGACACGGACTTGTTTATAGATTTGTTTTTAGGTTTTTTTTTTTTTTTTTTTTTTTTTATTCTTTTTAGATTTGGAGCGAAGCTACAAGGAAAGAAAAAGTGTTATAAAAGGAAAGCATCGCCAAAGAAGGAAAGAAAAGAGGAGTCCAAGGCGTGAAGAAGATTTTGTACATATTTATTTTATTTAGACTTTATTTCTTTTTATTTTTAGAAACTGTAAATAGGGTTTCATTGTTGTAATTTTTCTTTTTATTTTTGGACATTTGTTTTGGACTTGAACATTATTTTTAAAACCCTAAGGAAGGGTTAAAAATTAAATAAAACCTTTGCAGGGAAGGACGACAGTTACGATACTGGCTCGGCACCTCGGGTTCGTACACTGACATAGGAGTCGGTGGCCTGAGTCGATTTCAAAGGTTCATCGCCCGTCTGGTACGGGCGGTAAGACTCTATCCACCCACGAATCCCCTGTCAGTGGGTTTTATTTTGTGTGACAACTCACACCCCTGTAATAGAATGTCGAACTGGTATAATAATAGCCAATACAACGAATATCCGACTGAGTTTCAAAATGGACGTTACTACTTGGACCATAGTGTGAATAGTGGTTGGGAACATCAGCCTTTTCAAGGTTATGGCTCATACCATGATGAGCCCAATTACTATCCACATGCCAAATGGTCGTACGAGCAAAATTCCTCTCTACTAGAGTCAACACGTAAGTTAGCTGAGTCGACACGTAAGTTAGCAGAAATGAATAACTTAGTTATGGATGAAAGCAATGCAACGTGTGAACCTTCTTTCCTAGATAAAATCAGGAAGTCATGTGAGTCGACTCAGAAAATGTTGTTAGAGGCCCAGAAAAGAACTGCTCAAAATAATCTTAATTTCCAATATAGTGTTTCCAATAGTACCCTTGAAAATGAGGATAGTTACTCACATAATCAGGATGCCGAGGATAGAATTGGTAACACTACTTTAAATGAGGTTCAACCATTTTCATGCTATTATAATGATGATTATGATGAGGATAGTGTTGATGAAGAATTTGAAATATGTAGGCATAGTGAACAGGAATTTGTTACTCCAACTGAACTTTATAATGATCATGTTATTTATAGTTCAAATCCAAATAATTTTAATAATTATTCACCTATTCAAAAGGAAGAGGATTTGACTAGAAGTATCTCCGTTTTAGACGATGTAGAATTTCCTAGTTACAAAGCCAATAATGGTTTAGAGGAACGGGTTTATCCTGAGAATACTGTTTTAGAGTTCAAGGATTTAGAAACAATAGTCTTAGACAAAGAAGATGAACTCGTAGAGCTTTCAAATATGATGAGTGAGGATATTGCACCTTCCGATTATAACTTAGAAGAAGAAATTGACCATTTTCAGGATTTCGATGATCTAGAAATTAGGGAAATTGTAGATAGTCTATCTAGAGACACCCAAAACTCTAAGTTTGGGGGTGATTATCATTCTCCCCGTATTTTACCTTTAGCTCTTGTAGAGATCCCTCACTTGGGACTTGATATATGTGTCTCAACCATTGTGCCAGATTGCCTTCATACTAGTTCTCCAGAACCTAATAATGTCCAGGAAGAAGTTCAGTTGTTAGAAACCCATCCTATGGTTGATGTGGTTTACCCAGGCTATGATACCAAGATTGATTTTGTTTTCCCACCAAATATTTTTCAACCAATTGTGGGAACGTATATATTTCAGATGTGTCAATTATTAAGTTTTGAGACTAAACCTAAGTACTTTAGGAGAATAGAAATGACACATTTGCTTAAGATTGACCACCACTTTCATCGTGGTCAATTGTGTGAGTCAAACGGACTTTAAGGATCCGTAGTTATTTAGGTTATTATTATGTGCTTCTAAGTTTTTACTTGAGTATTTTCATACTCTAATACCTGAATCGGATCTTAGATACGAGGAAATGCAAACCCATGAAAATATTTTATTTGGACCCAGTTATAGAACCTGAACCTGAACCACAACTACATGTAGTTGTCTTAAACAGGAAACTAGACAAGGGTGTGCTTTATTTTTTTATTCTCTTGGCAGGTTGCAGATTCCTTTTACTTGTGATAGCTCTATTTGGTTTTGATGACCCACAAAAATTTCGGCTATTACTTTATGATCTTGTGAGGTGACTAATCCTTTCTTAGTCTGGTTGAAGATGTTAAACTTAGCACTTCTTGGGAGGTAACCCAATACTCATGCAACACGGTAATATCTTTCCTTAACTCTTTTACTTCAAATGGTAACAGTTTCACCTTGTTCATGCTTTTAATTTTATCTTTATAACATTGAGGACAATGTTAGATTTAAGTTTGGGGGTATGGGAGAAACATTTTAGTTGCATTATTAAACTCCAGAGACTAGAAATTTATGCTTATTAAGGATGGCACTAACCAATCTAAGTGGATGGAAGCATTTTGGTTGTAGGAGTTGAGGAACCAATCTGATTAGATGGAAACATCTAAAGAGTCTATTCATAAAAGCACATAGCTCAGGTGTTAGAATTAAAACAAAAAAAAAAAAAACAAAAAAAAAACAAAAAAAAACATGGTAGTTTCGCCATATCTCGTTGAATCCTTTTCACTTCTATTTTTATTTTGTTTTCTTTAAAATATGTTTCTTTAAGTGATTAGGTGGGGCTCACGATTCAAGTTGTTACCACTGCTAGGGTGAAATAGAGTGATTGAGATACCAAAAAAAAAAAAAAAAGTTGAAAAAAAAAAGAAAGAATAAAAAGAAAGAAAGGAAATTGAGACCAGACCATCAGACCAACCAGAATAAATTCAATAAAGTCGACCACTGGAACCCTTGTATAAGCCAGTTGTGTTGACCTAGAGTTAGGATTATCGACCACTGGTACCCTTGTATATGCCAATGTGTTGATATTAGTCCAGACCAATATCTCAGTCCATTAGGATAGGTTTGTTTTGGCAGTGGCCTTCAGACAGATATGAGAAACACCGTTCACCTTAGTCAACATCAAAACCATCAATTTTTTTTCTCTACATCCATTTTCTTAATCTATCCATGTGATTGGTTGACTCCGGTTATGATGTCCAGAAGCTATATGAGTATAGCTCTGTGACTTATATATGAATTTTAGTATGCTTGAGTGCAAACTCGTGTACATCAATTGGAATTTCGCATCAAGGTACTTCCTCCTATAATCAATAAGTATGCCAATCAAGGAGATTCTTTAGTGCCTTCCAAGGTTCTGTGTAGATAGATAGGGTCTGGAGTGTAAAGGTTTTGTGGGTATATCTCTTGTAAGCCCTCCCGAGACTATAACTCGGCCACTAGGGCCACCTAGGGGTTTAAAGGCTTGTTGCATACGCTAAATGCAACCGACGATGCCTGCGACAGTGAGTTAGGATTTTATTTCTAGAGTTGATTTTCTCGAGGACTAGCAAATAATAAGTTTGGTGGTATTTGATAGACGCATTTATGTGTCTATTTTGATCTCAATTATGTGTATTGTTAGTGCTCGATTTTGTAGTTATTTGATTATTTTATGTTTTTGTAGGTGTTTTTGGAGAAATCAACATGCGTGGAGAAATTGGCTTGAAAAGTGGTATTTGGACTCTCCGGAGAAAATTACTGAAGACACCCCTCAGATGGATAAGGGGCACTCAGTTGATAAGGGGTAACCATCACTATTTGCACCCAAATTGCTATCGGCACACCCAAGTCTGGTTAAGGGGACTCCACCTTTTTCCACGCATTTAAATGGAAATTAGCGGGAAACTTTGTGCAGCGAAGTTCAGTTTTGGGATTTGATTTTTGGGCGACTTTAAAAGAGATTCAATCGCTGCAATAGGTTCCAATGGCCATGTTTGATCGTAACAGGAGTGCTAAGATGATTTGATTCGAAAAGAATGGAAGGTGTGTATAGAGTTTTGGCAAAACAATGAGAATTATTCACGGGATTGGCTGTACTCCCTGGATCAGATTCGAGAGAGATTTTGTCGGAATTTTTGGGAGAGTTTGGATTGGCATGGAGTTGTTGCGACAAGAAAGGGGTGGTAGGATTTTGAGATTCGAAAAAAATGGAGGTTCTCACCGGTTTGCTCTAAAACAGGGAAGTTATATTTCCTTGGGAATTTGCTGCTAAATTTGGGAAGTACGTAGGATTTAAAATTGGCTGAGATTCGTATCTACCAAAGATATAGAGCTTAGAGTCATCTGCGGTGGAGAAGATGCGTACAGAAGCTATAGGTGAGTTATTCTCGTGACCCGTAGAGGAAGAAAAGTCCGAGACTTTCAGGTGAAGAAAGGAAAGATTTAATCGAGTTATAATAGGCCGTGGTGGTTATATAAGGGGTTGTGAGCCCAAGTAAGGGTGATTCGAGACTTTGGGGTAAAATAGAGAAGAGGTTGGAGCTGCAGGAGAAGTTGCAGGATCGGGTTTCTGCTGCTGTTGAAGAAGGAGGAGACGAAGAACATAAGACCTAGTTAGAAAGTTGCAGAAACCGTGACCAATACTTTCAAACTCAATAACTTTGTAACAATTTTCCAACTATTATTTTGAGTTCACAACAGTTCTGTTTGGGTCCTTTGTAACAGTGGGTTCTGTAACAATTATAACTGTTACAAATACACTGCTTAATACCTTTTCTTCAATAAAACACCTTTTTGAGCAATGGATTATTATTTTGAGCGTGTTTTCGACATGAGGAGCTAAACCCCAACAATGGGATGACGGAGGAATCCTTATTTCATTGTGCATTTGTATTTGATAATTGTTTGGTAACTATATTTGATTCTTTATGACTTTTGCAATTAAACACTTTTTGGCAATTGATTATTATTTTTGTTTTAATTGATTTATGATTTTTCTTGATTAGTTGTGATTTTGTCTGATAGCGTATGCTTAGTCTAAGAACTCTTGATGCGATATGCTTATGATTTACATCTAATTCTTTATAAAATCTACTTTTGGCAAAGAAAAGAGTCAACAAAAGAGCTAAAATTGTTATGAGTCATTATATGAACCAATTGAATGTGATTAATGGTGGAATTCGAATTCCTAGTATCTCTCGATATCGTGACAAACTTGTATAAATACTATCTTTGTTTTTAGAGTTTTATAGTTTTAAGTCTTAAATCGAGTCTTTACAAGTCTGAGTGAACGATACTTTTCTTACCACTTTACAAACAACTTAAAAATCACATCAAAAACCATAGAGAATCGAATCATGTACAACTAGACGTCGTATACATTGCACTCCAACCATTTGGGCTATGTATTTTAAAAGTTATTTTCATATAATTTAACATAGCGGTTTTTGAGGAATCAATATTTCAAAAACAAATTATACACGACGTATGCCGTTTCTTATTATTTTTGAATCATCCTGAACTGTTGACCGTGAAACAATATTTGACAAAGAAGATGAGATTGACATTTACGAATCTATATAATACACGTACGTATCTAGAAATTAGGAAATTGTAGATAGTCTAGAGACACCCAAACTCTAAATACGTCTGTTTTACCTTAGCTTAATTCAAAATTGCATATTTTAGGTCTTTACTTGATGTTCTATTTATAACTTTCTACAAATGTTTGTTGTTTATACGAATAAGCATCGGACATTTTGCGGTTTATGTATTTGGTTTTTCGAGTTGAGATGCTTTTCATCTCATTAGTTTTTTCTTTGTTGTTTCTTTTGTATGGTTTGAATACCAATTGACATCGTGTATGGTTTATCATATTGCAAACTTGTTGTTTGACAATGAGAGGATCTAATTTTGTCAAGACTCAAAATTAATCGAAGTTTTTATTTTATTCAAATCTGAATCGATGTTGTTTTAATTTTATCTTTTCAATGTTAGAAAACATTTTGATGATATCTACTTTGTATTAGTATTAGTACATGTTTCAAATCTTTATGCCTTAAAAACTATGTTTGTGGCAGTTTGAATTATGTCGTTGTTTCGTGTTTCTGATAGACGCATTTATGTGTCTATTTTGATCTCAATTATGTGTATTGTTATTGCTCGATTTTGTAGTAATTTGATTATTTTATGTTTTTGTAGGTGTTTTTGGAGAAATAAACATGCGTGGAGAAATTGGCTTGAAAAGTGGTATTTGGACTCTCCGGAGAAAATTACTGAAGACACCCCTCAGATAGATAAGGGGCACTCAATTGATAAGGGGTAACCCATCACTATTTGCACCCAGATTGCTATCGGCACACCCAAGTCTGGTTAAGGGGACTCCACCTTCTTCCACGCATTTAAATGGAAATTGGCGGGAAACTTTGTGCAGCGAAGTTCAGTTTTGGGATTTGATTTTGAGGCTACTTTAAAAGAGATTCAATCGCTGCAATAGGTTCCAATGGCCATGTTTGATCGTAACAGGAGTGCTAAGATGATTTGATTCGAAAAGAATGGAAGGTGTGTATAGAGTTTTGGTAAAACAATGAGGATTATTCACGGGATTGGCTGTACTCCTGGATCGATTCGAGAGAGATTTTGTCGGAATTTTTGGGAGAGTTTGGTTGGCATGGAGTTGTTGCGACAAGAAAGGGGTGGTAGGATTTTGAGATTCGAAAAAAATGGAGGTTCTCACCGGTTTGCTCTAAAACAAGGAAGTTATATTTCCTTGGGAATGTGCTGCTAAATTTGGGAAGTACGTAGGATTTAAAATTGGCTGAGATTCGTATCTACCAAAGATAGAGAGCTTAGAGTCATCTGCGGTGGAGAAGACGCGTACAGAAGCTATAGGTGAGTTATTCTCGTGACCCGTAGAGTAAGAAAAGTCCGAGACTTTCAGGTGAAGAAAGGAAAGATTTAATCGAGTTATAATAGGCCGTGGTGGTTATATAAGGGGTTGTGAGCCCAAGTAAGGGTGATTCGAGACTTTGGGGTAAAATAGAGAAGAGGTTGGAGCTACAGGAGAAGTTGCAGGATCGGGTTTCTGCTGCTGTTGAAGAAGGAGGAGACGAAGAACATAAGACCTAGTTAGACAGTTGCAGAAACCGTGACCAATACTTTCAAACTCAATAACTTTGTAACAATTTTTCCAACTATTACTTTGAGTTCACAACAGTTCTGTTAGGGTCCTTTGTAACAGTGGGTTCTGTAATAATTATAACTGTTACAAATACACTGCTTAATACCTTTTCTTCAATAAAACACCTTTTTGAGCAATGGATTATTATTTTGAGCGTGTTTTCGACATGAGGAGCTAAACCCCAACAATGGGATGACGGAGGAATCCTTATTTCACAATTGATTGGTAACTATATTTGATTCTTTATGACTTTTGCACTTGTTTTAATTGATTTATGATTTTTCTTGATTAGTTGTGATTTTGTCTGATAGCGTGTGCTTAGTCTAAGAACTCTTGATGCGCTATGCTTATGATTTACATCTAATTCTTTATAAAATCTACTTTTGGCAAAGAAAAGAGTCAACAAAAGAGCTAGAATTGTTATGAGTCATTATATGAACCAATTGAATGTGATTAATGGTGGAATCCGAAGTCCTAGTATCTCTCGATATCGTGACAAACTTGTATAAATACTATCTTTGTTTTTAGAGTTTTATATTTTTAAGTCTTAAATCGAGTCTTTACAAGTCAGAGTGAACGATACTTTTCTTACCACTTTACAAACAACTTAAAAATCACATCAAAAACCATACCGAATCGAATCATGTACAGCCCTGTATACATTGCACTCCAACCACTGGGCTATGTATTTTAAAAGCTATTTTCATATAATTTAACATAGTCGGTTTTTGAGGAATCAATATTTGAAAAACGAATTATACACGTACGTATGTCGTTTCTTATTAATTTCAAATCACGAACTGTTGAACGTATATTTGACCGAGATTGACATTTACGAATCTATATAATACACGTACGTATACCGTCCGGTACGTCTGCCGAATTCAAAATTGCATATTTTAGGTCTTTACTTGATGTTCTATTTATAACTTTCTACAAATGTTTGTTGTATATACTAAATAAGCATCGGACATTTGCAGTTTATGTATTTGGTTTTCAGTTGAGATGCTTTTCATCTCATTAGTTTTTTGATGTTGTTTCTTTTGTATGGTTTCGAATACCAATTGACATCGTGTATGGTTTATCATATTGCAAACTTGCTGTTTGACAATGAGAGGATCTAATTTTGCAGACTCAAAATTAATCGAAGTTTTTGTTTTAGCTGTCTGAATCTGATGTTGTTTTAACTGTCTGAATCTGATGATATCTACTTTGTATTAGTATTAGTACATGTTTCAAATCTTTATGCCTTAAAAACTATGGTTGTGGCAGTTTGAATTATGTCAGTTTCGTGTTGCTGACACTTTTTATTAGAAACTTAACCTGTCGGATATGAGAAATTGACCAAAGTAAAAGGTTGTTTATAAATCCGTTGGTTAACCAAAAGCCGTCTGGTTTTTAACAGAACCGAGTAGAAACCGAACCGAGTGAAACCGAATAAGCTTAATGGTTTTATTGGTTTTTAATATTGAAAAACCGAGTACTTTGGTATCGATTTTGGTTATACCGAATCGAATCATGTACAGCCCTGTATACATTGCAATCCAACCACTGGGCTATGTATTTTAAAAGCTATTTTCATATAATTTAACATAGCCGGTTTTTGAGGAATCAATATTTCAAAAACGAATTATACACGTACGTATGCCGTTTCATATTATTTTCGAATCACGAACTGTTGACCGCATATTTGACCGAGATTGACATTTACGAATCTATATAATACACATACGTATACCGTCCGGTACGTCTGCCGAATTCAAAATTGCTAACTAGGCTCCGTATATACGTACATTTGTGCCTTTGCTACGCGCCGGGCATATTTTTCTTTTAATTTGGTGTGTGCTGGACTTTGTCCCATTCGGTGGCGATGTATTTTTAATTTGGCGAGCGCGGGGCTTCTCCCCGCCCCGTGGCGATGTATTTTTGATTTAGGTGTGGTGGGGCAAATACATTATATAGGTGGAGGACATATGCAGATTTTATTTATGTTTTCTTTTTATTTTCGCAGAAAATATATTTTCCCCTTTATTATATATAGTAATTACTCGATATCCAAATTGAATTTGAACTTATATAAAATTCCAAACATGGTAAGTTATGGTTTCCTTTTAAGTTTGTAATTTTTGAACCAATCATACGTTGCCAAGTGTCCTGACATAAATATTGTCACTTAATGAATTCCAAAATGAACTTTTTTTTTCTCCTCTTCTTATTAAAATCATACGTTGTTAAGTGTCTTCACCAAAACGATCGTTTCACTAAATTAAAAAAAAAAACATATACGGCCAAAAAGAAGCGAGGGTTTCCTCGCCGTTTAACGTGGGAGTTTCGTTTGTCTAGGTCTTTAAGTCTTTAGATAATACGAAAAATGTGTATACCATGTGCAATTTTCACCCCGTGTGCTGCCGATAAAGCTTCGTTTCCGTGAAATGGCATCCAAAGGAAGGAATCAATATCACGAAACCGATCTCATTATTAGATATTCGTGGGGATACTTGGAAAGCCCAAAATCAAACTACGTTTCCGTCTCTTATCTTCTCAAGATTATACCAATCGATATATCAATTTGGTCAATGCTAAACAAACATTAGAAATCATGCATTCACTTCAGGTGGTTCCATTTCAAATAAATGAGCTCATGTTAAACTTTATCCATAAAAATAGAGATCTATTAGTCCAGAAAGGACTTCTCGTTGAGGAGTTTTAGCCGATGTCAATGTGAACAAAGCAAAAGAGATGTTAACTATCTTAATCGGTAAAGACAAAGGTGTAATAGGATTTCCTTAATTAAGAGTTTCGCGTTTTTTTTTATTGGATTTCCTTAATTATTTTGTAACACGTTTTTCTTAATTAAGAGTTTCGCGTTTTTCTTTTTAGCGATTTTGATGCAAGAGTCGTCCACCTTTGACGGTGTTAATATTGTACAGTTAAGTTTTGGTGTAAACCTGGTGTAACAAAATTATTTAAGTTCAAATTCTGACTTAAGTATTGTCCACCTATTTTTTTTGTCTACGCCGTTACTAACGAACAGTTAAGTATTTGATGTAACCAAATTCTAACCAAATTTGAATTACTACAACCAATAGAGTTATGTCAAGTGTCCTCACCGTAACTTCTGCATTAGAAAAGACCTATATCGACCAATAGGAATTGAGGGTTTCATCACCGTTTAACGTGAGAGCTTTATTTGTCAAGGCCTTTAAGGCTTTTTTTTTGAATCTAACCGAGAATCAAGACCTATTAATCTTATTTGGGGAAGTTTTTGTCATTATTTTCTGAGGTATGTTTTATTTTCTCTTTTAACAAGGGAAATTTTTGTGGGTATTTAAGGAAGATATTAAAAAAATTCCTTTTCCCGGAAATTTTAAGTAAGACGTATTTCCCACGGTTAACGAAGACAAAAAGATGACGTATTTTCCACGGTTAATGAAGTATTAATTGAGAGCTTAATAAATTCCTTCACGTTCTTGAAATTGTGGCAGTTCTTCTTGGTTATTGTTATCACCAAGAAGATGGCGACAATGGGCGGTCTCACGCTTGACTGGAAATTTATGGGTTCGTTATATGGAACAATAATGATAACTAGGTCAATCCTTCAAGATCTCCTACCACGGAAAGCCCTCAAATATATTGAAGATAACTTCTGTAAGATTTTCTCGTTTTACCGTAACAATGCGTTCACAATTGATATCGATCGTGGTAGTTACGGTACTAGTGGCTTCTCCGACGTCCAGACATACCTTAGTTCCAAGTGTTTTGATTCCATAGATCATATGAAAACAACCACTATTGGAAAACCGAACAAAGCCAATTACACGATTGCTCCAGATGGTATCATTATTGATACTTACAATGATATTGAATTCACGTGGATCATGAAAGAGGAGAAATCAGAGGAAAGCTCGTACGGGTCAAAAACAAAAAGATATTTTCGACTTCGTGCCGATCAAAAGTATAGGACATTCATTCATGAAAGTTATCTACCTTACATAAAGAAACAAGCCAAGAAAATTCAGTTTGAGAATCGGGGGAAATATATTTATACCAACCGCGGAGAGAGTGATCGTATTACCGGTGAATCTTGGTCACGAGTTTCACGTTTTAAGCATCCATCGACGTTCGGTACAATCGCGATTGATCCAGTTCTTAAACAAGAGCTTAAAAGTGACTTGGACAAATTTGTGGGCAGAAAAAAGTATTACACTAGAGTTGGAAGGTCTTGGAAAAGAGGGTATCTTCTTTATGGTCCACCAGGAACAGGTATTACACACATCTTCTTATTATTATTTTCAGCTTAGGCTTATCAATCTTTTTTTTTGTGCATGAATTTCATTCTTAAAGTGTACTTTTTTACTTTTTACAGGGAAAACAAGTTTGATTGCTGCCATTGCTAATTACCTCAAATTCGATATCTATGATATGGAATTAACAGCAGTTAAATCCAATACTGATCTGAGAAATCTCTTGATTGCAACTAAAAGTAAATCAGTGATTGTGATTGAAGATATTGATTGTTCGTTAGATTTTTCAAGTCGGGAAGAGGAGAAATCTATCAAGAAAACTGATGATCATGATAAAAAGAAAAAGAAAGGAGGTGATGTAAGTTTATCAGGTGTTCTGAACTTTGTGGATGGACTTTGGTCTTCTTGTGGTGGTGAAAGATTGATAATTTTTACAACGAATTACAAAGAAAGGCTCGACCCTGCATTACTAAGACCGGGTCGAATGGATAAACATATTCATCTCTCTTTTTGTGATTTTGAATCGTTCAAGGTTTTGGCTAAGAATTATTTGCAAATCCAAGAACATGAGATTATGGATGAAGTTAAAGAGTTGTTGAAGTTCGTTCAGATCACACCAGCTGATGTCGCTGAATTTCTTATGAGTTGTGATGATGATGCAGACATTGGTTTAGGGAATTTGGTTAAAGAATTGAAGAGGAGATTGGAGTTGATGAAGAAGGAAGATACCATTGAACAATATGATAAAGAAGCAGCCACTAAACAAGAAAAAGAAGAAGCAATTGATCATTCTGAAAATATGAATTTGAAGGGGAGTAATGATGCTAAAGAAGAAGAAAAGGACGACGACCATGTAGAAATTGATTCTGATTCTGATTCAGAGTCCGACGATTCTGATTTGGGTTCTAATGATTCTGATTACTGAGAAGACGGAGATTATGAATACTTGAGACGATAATTTTGTTTCTACAATTTGGTTAATTTTTGTTAAGTAGGATTACGTACATTAATCTTTTAAACTTCAGTTTTTTACAATTTGGTTAATTTTTTTCGTTAAGTAGGATTACGACATTAATCTTTTATTTACACTTCAGTTTCTTTACAATGGGGCCTAGTTAGTAATTCTTCGAATCATTCCCGAATGATTCGAACGTATCCGAACTGACCGAATCCGAATGATACTTCCGAATTATTTGAACTCCGGACCTAGTTCCCGGATTATATGGTTCTCACGAATGATTCGCGAACGTATCCGAACTAACCGAATCCGAATGATATTTCCGAATTAGAACTTCGAACCTAGTTCGCGCCCAACCTCGCTCTCCCATATCTGTTGATTGATTTTTGTTTGATTTTGTATATACTTTATATTTAAATACAATTATTCAATTAAAATTTTCTATTGATATTTGTTTAACCAGTGTTTTATGTGTCAATTTTTTGTTTAAAAGTCTATAAAGTCGTTTTATAATACATTTATGCGATTAAATTGTTTACTTCATGGTAAATAATCACGCTAAAATGTTTTTTCCATCTTATAAATCATATACAAATTAAATTAGTCTCGTAATAAGGTCATAATACTTATTAATTTATCATATATGTAAGCCGAATTTGAAGTGCCGAACTCACATTTATAAAACGAATATGCATGTACGTATGCCGTTCCGAACAACGAACCGTTGACCGGATTTTTGACCGAATCCGACCTATCCGAATCCGTATAATTCCCGTACGTATGACGTCCCGAACTACTACCCGTACCCCGAATTGCTAACTAGGCAATGGGGGTGGTTAAATTTTGTTAAGCAGGATCCTAGTTAGCAATTCGAAATTCGGAAAACGTACGGAACGGCAAACGTACGAGTATTATACGGTTTTGTAAAATTCAGATTCGGTCCAAGATTCGGTCAACGGGACGTGATTCGTCAAGAATTTCGGAACGGCATACGTACGTGTATAATTCGATTTATAAATGTGAGTTCGGCTCAAAATTCGGTATCTATATATACTAAATAATTTATATTTATAAGGTCATAGACCAATTTTTATGCATATGTGTGAGTTATTTAAAGAAAAACAAAATTAATATGATGATATTAATAATATATACAACATTAGTTATCCAAGAGGACGTGGTATAGTGGTTTAGATGCTTGGTCGAGTGAGTTTGAGATCTCTCTCACCTTCACCTTCAAATTTTTTTTCAGTCATTTTTATTTCATAAAAATTACAACAACGTCTAATATTGGGTCGTGTATGCCCGGAGGCGATAAACCCCAAAAAGTGGGGCCTTTAAAAACGTAAAAGCTAAAGAATTTATGGCGAATTAAGCGGGCGTATCATTCGGGATACGGGATACGTAAAATTCGTGAACGATTCGCGAATAATCCGGGAATGCCACATAATACGCGACTTGGGTTCGGAGTTGCAAACGTACGCGAATAAAACGGTAAAATTCGTGATACGGAAAAATTCGCGAATCATTCGCGAACTTACTAACTAGGAGCAGGATTACGTATATTAATCTCTTAAACTTCAGCTTTGGTCAGACGACTTTGACTTGTACCATTGGAGATGCTCCTGTGGACTGCTAGATTCTTGCCTTATATAAACATGCAAACTTCTGAACTTCACGTAGATTTAAACGGCTGACACTTCCGGATCACAATGAACTGCTAGATTCTTGCCTTATATTTCTCGCTTCGTGTATATCATCACCTAGCCATATATATATAGAGAGATACAGAAATAGCAGAACCCTAATATCGTTAGTTCTCTTTCTCAGTTCTTCATCGTCAGTTTATAACCTCGCACTAGTTATTGGTTCCATCAGCAACATGACAACAATGGGTTATCTATTTGATTGGAAATCAATAGGTTCAATATATGCAACCCTAATGTTCATGAGAACAGCTTTTCAACAACTGTTACCACCAGAAGTATATCAACTTCTTCGACAGTTCTTCTCTAAATTCTTCAGATTTGTCAAACAAAATAACGAAGTCAATATCCAAATCGATGAACTCGGTGGTGGTTCCAGTAACGAAGTTTACACTTCAGTTCAAACTTACTTGAGTTCCAAGTGTTTCTCTTCATCAAATACTGTTAAGCTTTCGAGGCTTAGAAACTCAAACAAATTGAATTACAGTATGGTTCCTAATGAAACCCTCACTGATACCTACGGGGCATTACGTTCAAATGGTCTTTCAAAGTTTCCACGACGGAATCTTCGTACAACCCGGATGTTGACCATACGGCGAAAAAACGATATTTAGAGCTTTCTTTTGATGTGAAGAACAAAGATTTTGTTCACTCAAATTATATACCTTACATTCTAAAACAAGCTGAGACACTAAAGTTCCAAAATAGAGGGAAATGTCTGTATAGTAACCGTGAAGGTAATAATAATGCACATGGTGGTTCTCCTTGGACACAAGTTTTGTATTTTTATCATCCTTCCACATTCGATTCAATTGCAATTGACCCAGTTCTTAAAGAAGAGATCAAATGTGATCTGAAGAAATTTCTTAGCAGGAAAGATTATTATACTAGAGTTGGAAAATCTTGGAAACGAGGGTACCTTCTTTATGGTCCGCCAGGAACAGGTATTATTTGCTTCAGTGTTTTTAATATTCATGTTTGATTTTTTGTTCACTGTTTTTTTAGCTTTCGTTTGGTAAATTGCATGTACGATTATTGTTTTGTTAATATTTACATACACCTCCCAATGAAGCATTTTTTTTAATTAAGCTGCAGATCATGCAGCTTCTATAGTTACATGCTCTTGGACTACAACTGCTCCGTTTTTCACCAAGTTTTTGCTTCATTTGGTTTTCTTTTCTTGTTATGCTTGTATTTAATTATTTTTCTTTTTAAGACATTTGCTCTTATTCGGCATATGAATTGGACTTGATGATACTGGACAGAGAGTTTCGCCTTGCGGAGCATATGATCTGACTAGGTTCATTCTGGTATCTTCCGTAGTGCCACTCCAACAATGGAGGACCAATATAATGCATACCATTGTAGATATCCCAAAATTATGAGAAGGGCATAAGACCAACAGCTATGTTATGGTCCTCTGTTATACAATAATGGTTAGGGCCTTAGTGTTCTTTATGTATGTGGCTGCATAAGGTTTTGATAAATTAGTATCTGAAAAAAAAAAAAAAAGTTCCTCTTGTGCTTGAATTAAATGTAGGAGTTGTATCTTTTCGACTCCACTTCTTTTTTATTTTCATGATGAAAATTGTCAGTCAGATGAGTCAGAATCAAAATTTGCAGGTGCATGTGTCCTTTTAACATAAGGCTTCATTCACATAATATTAGCGGTGTCTGATTTCTCGGTTCTGCATAAGTGTTATCTTCAATGATTCGGGTACATTTCGACTTAGGGTCTATTAGAAGGGATTTCATGTATTATGTCACAGTAACTACAAACACGATTTTGGGATATCATGTAATGTGTCTTTATAGACGAAAACAAAGGCCCAAATTTATATTTTAGTTGCAATACACACATGAAATTACCTGCATTGTATTTTAGTGACACTGTGATCTATTTTCTGGTTACATTGTGTTTTTATTTCGATAATCTTTGTGCTCGGATTCATCTTTTATTTTTCTCTAAACCCCTGCTAAAGAATGTTCCTGATAAACATTTTACAGGAAAGACTAGTCTGATTGCTGCCATTGCTAATTTCCTAGGATTCGATGTTTATGACATCGAATTAACAGCAGTGAAAAATAATTCTCAGTTAAGAAAGCTCTTGGTTGCGACAACAAGCAGATCGGTGATTGTCATTGAAGATATCGATTGCTCTTTATATCTTTCAAACCGAACACCTAACAAGAATGTCAGCACTAGCGTATATAACGCCAACGCCAGTATGGATACCACAAAAAATGGAAGCAGTACTGTAAGCTTGTCTGGTGTTTTAAACTTTGTCGATGGACTTTGGTCTTCTTGTGCCGGCGAGAGATTGATCATATTTACGACGAACCATAAAGACAAGCTCGACCCTGCTTTACTTAGACCTGGTCGAATGGATAAGCATATCCATCTCTCTTATTGCAATTTTAATGCGTTTAAGATTCTGGTTAAGAACTATTTGTTGATAGAAGAACATGAGGTTATGAAAGAAGTTGAAGAACTGTTAGGAATGGTTAAGATAACACCAGCTGATGTTGCAGAGCTTCTCATCGGTTGTGATGAAGACCCAGGGTTGGGTTTGAGAAATGTGGTTGAAGAATTGAAGAAGAGATTGAAATTCATCAAAGCAGGTAATATTAATGAAGAAATCAAAAAGAATTTGAAACTAATTAACGTTGAAGATGATACAGTGGGCGGAACTACACTGAGGCTAGGGCTAGCTTAAGCCAGTCCCAACAAGCCAATACGCCATTTTTTGCACAGCCTATTTTCAGTATGCCATAACCAATGTCTAGTTCCGCCACAGACGCAACCAACAAACAAAATCATGATGCTGAGGACTATGGAGCAATAAAACAAAGATTTGCAAAGATTTTGGGTACCAGCCTATACCAGTAGATATGTGCGTGCGCCTTTATTTGTTTCATTTCAGATTTTAGGATTAATAATGTGTACCATGTGGAAGTTAAGTTACAGCCCAGGCCAAAGTCCGAGACTGGCCAATTTTTTACAATTTGTTTTTTAGAATGTCATCTATTTTTGGTAAGTAGACTCAGTTTCTTGATTGTTTTAATGACCATTGATTTTACATGTAAGATGCTATTAGTTGGGTGCTGTTTTTATAGCCTTCTCTTCAAATGGCACTGTGATTTCTTGTAGTCTTTATTGTACTCCCTCCGTCCCTAATTATATGAGATACTTGTAGTTTGCACAAATTTTAAGGCAAGGAGGAAAGTGGAGTATATTTAAGTATTTTTTACAATTATACCATTATAAGCAATAATTAGTAAAATTTAGAAACGATTTATCTCTTAAACTATACCACGGTTTTTTATAAACTTTATACCGTTGAAAAGCATTTTAAAACACGTACGCAACGAATATAAACATGACTATCAAATTATACATATTTCTTATAGAAAAAATAATCAATTAAAAGGGTAGTTTTAGAAATATCCCCTTGGTTAGTGAAATAGCTCATCTATTTGTGGACAAAACTAAAAACCAAGTAGCTCATCTAATTAGGGACGGAGGGAGTAGTAAAGACTTTCCCGCACTTCTTGTAATGTGCGGTTAAATATGGGTGATTGAGTGACTTCTCTACTCCCATAAAATAGGGAGTAAATTTGACCAAAATTGCCACACTACTTTAACTTTGAAGTAGATCCCTACTCCTAGCCCTTGCTGTCATTCCCCTAGGAATTAGTAAGAGATTAGAAATTAGAATTTGGTTTTGGTATATCAGCTTAAATTTTGCCCCATCTAATTTTGGGCAGTATCGGGGGTACTAGTTATTACTACAGCTAAAATGCATTGTGTTTAATCAGAAAAATAATCAAATTGTCTACTTCCAGCTCCAGAAAAAGACATACACACTAACTTAAAGACTCAGATTGCAAAAATTCATCTTGTATTTCAATCTTACTTTCTACTCAGAAATTAACCAGCATACGGAAGAATCTTATAACATCAGTTAACTAATATAATTGATTTGTGAATCCATTGTTGATTAAAGATGAGAGAGAGAAATGGATTTCTTTACTCATCACGTGAAAAAAATTGCAGCAGAGGGAAGAGATCAGGGAGAGGCCATCATATATTGCACTTGCCTGGGAATGTACTGGCACCGGGAAGATACCATCAACTAACATATGGTCCTAGGATTTCCATAATTCAAAATACCTCTAAACTGAAATCTGATGAGAAAAACCTCACCCTGTAGAAAAAATGGAAATAATCCGCTACCATCTTGCTTAGTCAAACATATTTGGGAGGGGTCTCACAGCCATGAATGCATCAACCATCTAAAAGAGAAGAGCCAAATTGAGTCGATTAGAATCTGAACTAGAGTACAATGATCCCAAGAAAACATGAGAGATAAAAAAAAATACGATGCTGGTAAGTGTGAAACTTCCTTTACGCTAAGTCTCTAGTATGCAAACAAAAGCTCATCGGTGCAACATATCTGATTGTTCATGAATGTGGTCACTTAACCATATACAAGGGTTTTACCCTTGATAACAAGCCAAAATGCCTACAATGCCCTAAATACATAATGCAAAAACTTGAATATGCAGATAATTGGATCAGGTTATAAAAAAGTTCCTCCACCACATACTAAATCTAGGGCACTGGAAATTGAGCCGAACAACCCCAGATGACCACCCATTGTGAAGAATATCATTACATAAGGTACTTGTATATTTCACACTAATTAGAACATTTATTAATATTAGATAATTGGTACTTACTGCATCCGTCACCGCTGCTCGGGCTTTGCAATGCCTTTCCACCAGCTGTGTCAAAACTTCAGTAAGACGCTTTTTTATCTCACCCGTAAGCATCCTTCCAGATCCATATTCCTGAATATATATAGTGAACATTAAGTTAGCCCGCCTGCACATATTTGAATATCCAAAAGAATGACACGACATTTATCACAGAAATTTTGAACTCGTGTTACCTGTTTTATATGTTCTAGCTCGGTGTCGTCATCCAGAAAAAATGTTAGATACTTGAATGGTATATCTACCTGAATTTCAAGACAAGACGGCAAAAATCAGTCACCAGTTTATTTCAGCATTTCCGTTAAAAGAGAAACTCAATTAACAAAAGTCCATACATGTCAGGAGATGATGGAAATAACAAAAAAACCTTTTGGGGGATCAAAATGCAGTTAAGGAAAGAATCAGATAATGTAACACTTCAAAAAACAAAATTGGGCCGTGTTAATACAGATAATGTAACACTTCAAAAAACAAAATTGGGCCGTGTTAATACGTATCGACACCGTCGGACACCGCACATTGATCAAAACATAAAAATATAAAATTCTAATAATAGTAAGTTCCTGAACAAAAAGACTTTGACTAGATATTATTACTACACCACTTTGATACTTTAAATACTTTAAATTTTAGTAGAAGACTTTGACTAGCTTCTAATGAGAAGCTTTAAACCATTCTTATTAGATAACAATCTTGTTTCCACGGATCTTCTTCTCTAGACATTTTCTCTCCAAACCCAACTTATCTGTCGATGTGTTTACTGATGAAACTAATTTCGACAGACCTACGGAACAAGAATTAGGAAATTCAGGCCTTGTTCAGGTTGTGCCTAGTTACATTCCTCCTCTATGTGGTGATTCAGTGGACAGTTGAATAACTATACGAATGAAGTTTATGTAATGCCTTTCGCATGAATCAAATATATATGTATCTATGTTGCTAAGTTCGGTACCGTATAATCTAAGGAGAACTACTATACTTAATGATATCTATGAACTACTATACTTAATGATATCTATATTGTGCATCTCGTGTCCCCGTTTCCCAGATTTTTATGTTATCGTGTCAAAATACCTTATTTGACACATGACAGTAAAGCTCGTGTCTGAGTCATTGATAAAACTATCCATTTCTCTAAAAAGTTTTAGCTTTTTATTTCATTTTCATGAATCAGAGGTTAGCTTTAAATAGGAATGATTATCTACTCTCTTTTTTTTCTTTTCTTTTTTAAGTTGAGAAACTGACCATCTTAAAACAAATAGATTTGTCACAAAAGTGATACCTCCAAATTAGCTCCACGTAGCCGATGTTCCTCCACCGAATCCCGTCCACCTGAGAAGGCATACCTATTAATCTGCCAACGAAAAAATGTTTATGATGAGTAAAGACAAAAGATGGTAGAAAGAGAAAGAACAAGAAAAATACGAAAACAATTCCTGTTACTGAGATTTTAGAGAAACTCATATATTCGCCCAAAGAGGAGGTAATTGTAGATATAGCTTAATTTGGTTCTCAAAATGTGTGGATAAGTAGATGGTGAATTATGTAGAATCCTGTGACTTCTGAAAACAAACCTTGTTTTTAATGTCTTTGGCGGAGTCAGTAACGTATATAGCAGAATTTGGATCACTGGCAGACATTTTCCCTGTGTCTCCCTGCAAATATTCATATTGGAATGAAAGAAATAAGCAAACAGATACACTGTAAGTAAATTAAGTGTTTACAAATAAACCAGCCCAGATACAGAAGTTAACAATATATTACCTGGAGAGCAGGGAAGAAAGAGGACTCGATCAATGCAGGCTTCTGATATCCAATCCTAGGAGCAACATCTCGTGTCATCCTGAAATATGGATCCTGAGTTCAACAGTAGAAAATGAAAGATGTTAAGGACAAATGGACAATCAAGAGATGAATGACCAAGACAGGGATTATTTTTCCATGGTATGCAGAGTACATGTGTATCCCGTGAGCTACACATGCATAGACAGTAGTCAGGGTACAGATGTGTAGGTTCATTCCATAGGGGCATAATGATCTACTTTATGTTTCTTTCCCAAGCAACCATTCAAAAGATTACCGCTTTATTCTTAATGTTTAATTGGAATTGTTTAATACTAAAAGACTACTGAGGCAGGTATAACTAGTATTTCAAAATATGAGCACATATAAACTATAGGAGGACCATGATGAGACCTTCAGATATCCACCTTGAACGATAAAGTGCTGTTAACTTACTAATCCTTGAAAATTTGCATCAGGCAATAAAACGTTCCAAATTCAAAAGATTTAGGATACAGACAACAAACCTGATCAATAGCACAAGGAATCAAGCAACGCAAATTATCCTTGCCAGTAAACAAGTGAGGGAACGAACTTGGGAAGGATGGAACTGCCTGCCAACAAATAAAGAATAAGAGAGAAAAGTGAAGAGGGTTCACACAACAAATTGAAGAAATAATGAATATTAACATGCATAGGTTACACAAATCATACGGAGGAAAAAATAAAGGATTTCCAATTTGCAAATGATCACACCTGCACAGGTGGAAAACTGATCTTGCCAATATGATCTTCAGGAGTGAAACCAAATATTCCATGAACCTGCACTTGAAAACTCAAGAACTTGAGGGAAGCCCATAATAAGAATCTAAAATAAAGCAGCTTCATGTGGCCCTCTAGCCTTAGGAAATATGTAACTGGAGATCACCTGATTGAATGTGATACATTTTGCAACTTTAATCATGTTTTTGTAGAATGCGCTGCAAAAAAAAGCTTCACCATTAAGAGAGAGAGAAAAAATGACCTTTTTGGTAGCTAATCTAAAACAGTATGGAGAACATTTGACTAGTACATACCCACCGACATAGTCAAAATCGGAGAAAATGAATGTTCTAGTAATATCAAAGCCACATGCAATGATGTCCTTAGCATTTTCACGAGCAAGTCTTTGGGTCTCTTCCACTGGAAGGTTCTTCCACAAGCACTTTTCATCGTCTGTTAGTTGTATTACAAGTGGAACTTTGAAAGCATCTTGTAAGTATCTACAAGCAGCATAAAAGCAAAGCTTAGACACATACGTCACTTGATATTTTGTTAGGGAAATGAACAAAATATAAACTTACACGCCTGCTATTGACCCATAGAACTAGGTTCTCTAAGAACTGGTGGCAACATAGTTTAGTCCTTAATTGCGGATGACCAAAATAAGAATGAATAATGTAAAAGTCCAGATTAAAACACATGACAACCCATGAATATCAACCATTACCGTAAGTTTGTCTCAGTGATACCGATGACTAACCATTCACTCAAAATTGGAAGTAACCAGACAGAACAAATCAAATTAAACCCCCCAAACTGCAACTGACTAAACATAACTCAAATAACCAATTTCTAACCAAACAACAAGAGCAAACCACATAGCCAAGTTCATTTATCAGTTTCTCAAAGTAATATTCAACACAAATTTCAGTACTAAGATGTAAACAGTGTACAGATTATACAGACGAGAATAACATTATACAATACAAAACTATCAACATTGGTACCTCGAAAACTTACAGGGTAAACATAAAGGGGATGAGATGTCCTAATGTATAAGCTTATACACCTGTTATTCACCCATCTACCTAAAAATGGTACGAATTGGTGGTAATGTTGTTATTTCGTCCTCATTTGTAGAAACCAAAATAACAATTAACAGCGTAAAAACCCAATTTTGATAATATGTTTCTGTTTTTCCGGTACTCTGACCAAAAATAAGTTACTCCTTGTTTACTCAAAGAAACAACCTATACGAAAGAAACCAATTTCAACACCAAATGCACCTTAAATAACAAATTCTGAAGCTCAATTTTCAGATTCTTAAAGTGATATTCATCATAACTTTCAATACTAAAACTGTATAGAGATTATCACACACAAGAATAAGATGGGAATTAGATGGGGATGACAGCATAAGAGATTCTTACTTGGTAAACATAAAAGGGATAAGATGTCCCAAATGTAAGGCTTCAGATGATGGTCCTCTCCCTGTGTACAGATAAAATTTCTCTCCTTTCTCATACGCATCAAGAATCCCATTAAATTCCCTACAGAAAAAAACAAATCCCAAGCTCAGATTTATGAAAAAAACAAACCTTAAACTCAATTGAATGAAAATGGCGCAAGAGATACGAACCGATGAGCGAAGAAAACTCCCCGACGTAGAAACACATGAGCAGGACGTGAAGTAAGACGTTCGACCCGTTGAATTAGGGTTGGGTCTAATCTTTGACAACCAAATTGGTCTATAAGTTTGTCGTAGTCAATCTTACCTTTACTTGCTACTTCCCATGGAGTTACTACTTGTTCTTCTTCTTCCTTCTTTACGTTTTCTTGGTTATTTGGTTCCATTGAAGAGATGAAGAAGAAGAAGGTGAGTGAACCCTAATAACTGGGAGTATATAACTGTCGGAGAGAGTTAAAACCCTAACCCCAAAATACAAAAAACTTAAGGATCAAGGATGAAAAGAAAAATGTAAACTGAAATTGTTGCACCTAGTTTGGCGTTTTATTGAAGGGTCTTTGAAACACTCAGGAGGGGTGTTAACGGGTGCCCATTAGGTGATTACCTGCAACCGATTGAGTCAGGGGTGAGCATTTGGCCCGTAATCCGTGGATTTAACCGGGACAATTGTTCATTTGCGGATGGATGCGGATGGAATTTTTGAAATCCAACGGATCATGGATCGGGCCTGGATGCAACTTTGAAAATCCGTTGGATATCCATATCCGTTAAATTAAGTGCATTTATATAGTTCTAAAAAAATACTATGGATAATATAGGAATTCTTAAGGTGTTTGCTTGGGGTATTGTACATGGCATTTTTATCTTCCTATACATATATAGGATATGTAGGTTCTATGAGGAGTCATTTGTTTTGGCTTTATTTTATTTATTATAAATTTTAACTAAAACAAATCCATTGGATTATCCGTATCCAATCCGTCCATCCGTGTATCCATTGGATGCAAATCCGTTGGATGTGGATTGGATGCGGATGCCAAATTTGAAATCCTTAATGTATTGGATTGGATGCAGATGGGGTGAAAACCGGCTCATGCTCACCCCTACGATTGACTTGGTTTCGGTGTGGATCAGAGTTTTCAGAACTGGACTATCTAACCAGAAGGTTCGCTGGGTCTGGTTCAGTCGGGTTCAGGCGTTTGACACTTTGACAACAATATCTCCGAAGGTTCTCGGTGAAATTTTGGAAAAATGTCATGTCCCATATTTGGCTGCCCGTAGTAATTATGTGTGTCCTATTGTTTTGGGATCATTGGGATTAGCCGTTAAATGTGTTTCATTTTTTCTTTTAATGTTAATCATTGTAGGGCTGTTATAGCTTAGGGTTTCGCCAAACCTTGTAAGTAGGGATTGGCATTGAATGAGAAATTAAGTTGAGGCTGCGCTCAGTTGAGTGTGGAGGTTATCATAGCTATTTGTGTCCTTCTTCGTTGTTCTGTTTATATTGTCTTGTCGAGATCAAGCTTGTACTTGACATTTGGTATCATCCAGTGGATTCTTTACTTCTCGGCAACGACCGGAGATCCATCTATAAAAGAAGTTGATGCTACAACAAAGGAGCTGACATCTCTGGTTAAATCACTAACAGATCTTCATGTCAAAGAATCTGCATATCGTGCTGAAGCAGCAAAGAAGCAAGAAAACTCATTAAACACGATGATTACTTTAGCTCAAGAATCTAAGATTCAGTTTAATGCTCTTATGACTCACCTATCTAGATCTACACCAAATATACCCACACATGTTACATCAACACCACCTTCCTCTGGTCAAACAGCTAATTCTCAAAATACTTTTCAACTCGGTCCACACCTAGATCACAACTTCAATACCCCTAAAATTGATTTTCCTAAATTTAATGGAGATAATCCTAGAGGCTGGGTACGTAGGTGTGAGAGATTTTCCAATTCAAGCAATTGACAAAACAACAACAAATAGAGTTTGATTTTATTCACTTGGAGGGCAAAGTTGAATCATAGTTTCTAGACTTCCAGATCTGTAAAGATACTATGTCTTGATCTAATTTTTCTACTTCCATCTGTGAAAGATTTGAGGATTTAGCTAATGAAAATTTTGTGGGTTCCTTTAATAAATCATCACAATTAAATGTTGTGGATGAGTATATTGAGAAGTTTGAACAACTTAAAGCTCTAATGCTTCAAAACAATCCAAACCTTAAAGAGGATTATTTCGTGATGAGCTTCATGAGTGGGCTGAAAGATGTTATTCGCAATTCTGTTGAAACGCGTAAACCCACCACTTTCTCTCGGGTGTTTTACCTAGCACGTTTACAAGAGTGCCCTTGCCTTTCAAAACCAATAACAACCATAGCCCCTGGCTTATAAATAACCTACCACAACCACTTGTTTTTACAGATTCACTCTTAATCTACAGAAACCCGCTACCATCACCTCTTTACCTACTCCTAATAAAAAAACTCCTTCAACTCAAATACCCGCTAAATTTCTTTAACTCCTTGTATGTTTCACCACCTATTCGGCGTTTATCAAGAGAACAACAAGATCGAAGAAGGGCTCAAGGCCTTTGTTATAATTGTGATGACAAGTATACACCAGGTCATAAATACATTCCACAATTATTCATGGTAATCAATGAAGAGGAATCTGAGGAATCTACCCAACATCTACCAACTCCAAAAACTACAGATTCCTTATTCGAATCAGATATGGATATATCTTTGCATGCTCTGACCGGTACTATGAGTGTTGACACTATTAGCATCCCTGGATTTGTTAAGAGATAAGCAGTCACCATTCTTGTTGACACATGAAGCACTCATGGCTTCATAGATCAGCTCTTGCAACCCAACTTGCTTGTGAAGTACAACCTACAACATGCTTGTTACAGTGGCCTATGGAGCAAGAACTACTAGAACTGGTGTGTGTCATAACTTACATTGGCAAATATAGGATGAAGATTTTTTTTGGGATTTAAGACTACTTCCACTAGGTGGTTGTGACATAGTCTTAGAAGCAGATTGGCTTAGCAATAATGGATAGCACATCACACTTCAAGGAACTACATCCAAGTCGTCACTCATGATGATAAGTGGGAACGTAATGAAGAAATTTCTGAAGAAGAACGCATCTTCCTTGGTGGGTCAATTTTTTCACATCTCTGCCACCCCCACACAATATGAAATACCTTATGAAATACACAACCTCCTTGATGAGTTCAAAGATTTTTTTCTCTGAGCCCACTCAACTCCCACTTAAAAGAGTTTTGGACCACAAAATACCACTCAAACCCAATGCTTAACCTTTTTCATTAAGACCCTACAAGCGTCCTTGTATTCAAAAGTCAGTGGTGGAGTCCTTGGTACAACAAATGTTGCAAGCAGGAATAATTCAAGATAGCAACAGTCCATTTCCTTCACCTATACTTCTAGGGAAGAACAAAGACGACACTTGGAGATTTTGTGTGGATTACAGGAAGCTCAATGATATCACTATTAAAGATAAGTTTCATATCCCTGTCATTGATGAGCTATTAGATGAATTACATGGATCCACTATATTTACTAATTAAGTTTGACTTAAGATCAGGATACTATCAAATTAGGATGCATTTTCAAGACATTCATAAAATTGCATTTAAAATGCGTCATGGAAAAGTCATGCCATCTGCACTAACAAATGCCCCTACCACATTCCAAGCATTGATGAACTCTGAATTTTGGTCCTTATCTTAGAAAATTTGTTTTTGTTTTCTTTGAAGACAACGGATAAACCGATTATAGTTGGATCCTCTATACCGAAACAAGTATTGTGCACACCAAAGATTATGAACTCCAAATCAGAAATCTTCAAAATCTTCTTTGTCTTCAAATCTTCTTAGATCTTCAATAAACACCGCACACAATCAACTTGAATCTCTTGTGATCAATCACGCATGTAACGGAGTCGGTAACAATGGATTATCAAAAGACGTCTTTAGATCTACAAACAGTCTAAAGATCCCCGTCGAAACTTCGGTCTAGTTTGAGTGAATCTTATATCAAAAGAGAAGATTCTCAAGCATAAACAAACTAGGTGCAATCAAATTTCAACCACCGTTAGTCAATCAAATCAATCGAAAACGAAAGATAAACCGCAATTATCTAGTTTCCCACCAACGGTACTAATAGAACTTCTCAATACCATAGAAGACTTTAAACTGAAGCGGCCGTAAGAGATTTTGCCTAATTAGATTACTTTCCTCTCCGAATAGGCAGCTTCACCGGTAACAACACAACTGAGATAGTTCTTGTTGTACGAAGGATTAGTTTGCTTGAAATGCAAACTTTCATATTTATAGACCAATGAAGTTTGGACACCAAGGAATTTCCAAAACCGAAAATATTCTCAAGATATGCAATATATTCCAGATTCGGTTTCCATAATTCCTGGAAATGCTTTGTCCAAATAATGATCGAAAATCTCTTGGAAAATCTCCAACTAGTAAATGCACATTACTAATTTTCATTTTCCCAAAATAAAATTAAAAACCTTAAATAAAAGATTCTCAATTTATTTTATTCGATCCGGGATTTTCTTCCTTTAGCTATTAAGGAATAACTTTGAACAATTAAAGATTAGCGTTACTGCACATGTTCAAAGTATGTCGACATCTTTACTTAGTAAATCCTCTTTCATATTTACTATCTTGGAATCGATTTGCCAGACTTCCAAAATGAGTTTAGAATTGGTTCATCCGACTTCCAAGAACTATGTGATTGATTATCCTATCAAATCACCAAACATGGGTTTCACGGTTCTACCAAAACAAGTTTCGGTTCTAACTCCATGTGGGTACTATAATTAGTCACACTAGTTACCAAAACTTGGTTGACTAGGTACTAGGATCGGTTCCCACATATATATGGTATCTAACTTGTATTTGTTGCACATGTCCATAGGATCGGTTCCCAATAACTAAAAACGTGTTGCACATGTTCATAGGATCGGTTCCTAATAATTAGAAACTTGTTGCACCTCTTACAAGGATCGATTCCCCTTTTCATAGTTTTGTTTTCAATATGCACGACTTGAAAGATACGTTAGGGAATGAAACAGTTCAAGTCAAATATCACTAACCTCAAGTGCACTAGTGGAAAAGGGGGTATCTGGACATAATGAAAAGACACAAACTAAATAACGCGATCTAAGAACATGTAGAAAGTGTCTTTGACTGAAGTCAAAGTGCCATTGTGTTATGACTTATGTTGACTTGCGCAAAGATGCTTCTAAATTGCAGCTGATTAAAGTCAAGATGTCGTTGTATTAGAATTTTAGTTGACTTACGCAATGACGTCTCTATAACATTGTTTCTATCGTCAGATTATTTTATGTCCATGGCTAAAATTTACTCTCAACGTGAACGTGTAGATAATGAAAAACATTTCACCTTCTTATTCGAACTTATTTATACTTCTCTTAATCAAACTTCAGCAGGTAAGTCAATCTGGATTATGCTATTTATTTCTTAAATGGAATATATTTCATGTCATTGTGTTAATGTCATTGGAAGAAATGATTACGTGACATTTTTTTCTTCTTCTTACAGGATAGGAAAGAGACTTGGTTCATTCTGACTAAGTTAGACAATTTTTTCTGTGAGTTCGTCTGATTTTTCATCGCTCAAGCAGGTAATTTTCGACCTGAACTTTTAATTTGAACTGTTTTAAGCAATATGTACAGCGTTGCTCTCAGTTTTAATCCGTGCGATCCTGATTTTGTTAATTTCATTACTTTTCTAGTTGCAGGGGGGTGCTTCTCTGACCTAGTGATAGTATACTGAGGTAATTGATTTACTTGTATATGTAGTTGCACTACTGAGTAGGTGTTGGGTGTGAGCTTGAAAGGGAAAAATAAACTTATGCCTGATCTACAAGGAGCCTCTATGCATGGAATCAACTTGGGCTTGAATTATTCGTTGATGTTATGGTCACTGGTCAGGATGTAAGCACTTCGAATATGGCAAATAATACTTTAGTCCACATCTTATAAAATGATATAACATATAAATTACATAATTATGAAAGGAACCATATTTAACTACTTACTGAAATATGCGACCTTTTGACATTCTCATACTGTTTTTCTTATCTTATGGTTTATACATTCCAAGTTGATATATGTTCTCACACCCTTGTTTTATAGTTGTCGTGGTGACATTCTCCTCCTAGAGGACTTCGTATTCCCTTTAGAATGTATCGTAGACACAGCCGCTCTCCTATTCGCAGACCTGCACGTTCAAACTCAAGATCTGTCTCTTCGCGCAGGTAATGTTTAGTAGTTACATCTGAAATTTATTAAGGTGGATTGGTAATTCTAGTTTATATGATGTTGTAACATGATGCAAGTGTTTATTGATGTGGTGTTTTAGTCTTAGCATTTTCAATTAGCTCATTGCAATTATTTAAATGTGATGGATTTTAACCAAAATAGTGATAGCAATATTCATGGTTTTTTTTACTAAATGGATGTCTCTACTGAACTCATTTGTTATGTGTTCGATCACAGTGAATAAAATACAATCTCTATGTTGTGCTTTGACAGTGTTTAGTGGATGAAAAAGTAAACAACTCCTAACATTTTGATCATCCACGTCATATTGTCATGATATATGTCGTTAAGACTTGTATGCATGTAGCCTGAACATACGTTGGAGCCCATCTTTTAATGTCTCTACGAAGTACCATTCTTTGTGCTGGAGACCTGCTTTTAATTTCAGAACGTGCATGTCGTTGGATTCTTGATATGAAGACGGACACATTCTATGATCTTCCTGTTTTTGTCTGTAACCCTAGATTTGCCTGGATAAGATGGAATTACGGGACATGGATTCACCTGATGAAGATGGTGTTACTTTGTTATTAATGAAGTTCTTAGATTTTTTTTTATTATGTATTCGTGTTTATCTTATATCATTGACATATAGTGAAATCACTTCCATTTCATACTAGATTGAAAAGATTTACATATCATTATTGAAGCATAACAATGAGAGTCCAAGTTATCAGGAATATCGTTAACTGTGGCAAATTTAGTTAGAGCAAATGTTACAGTGTCAAGATTCAATTGACATTACTTTCCTATTTAATCCTTAATGTATCTTGTACTGTTAGTGAGAATTTTCTTTTTTTCATCTTAAGTTTGAGTCACCAATGTTGCCTCTAGTTTGCATAAATCTATACTGCTCAGTAATATGTACTGGATAGCTTAGACTCCTAGAATGATAAGGCTGTCATGAATTTACTTGTTATGTTATTATTCAAATTTCATCCTGGTATGATCACTTTTCAATGACTTTTTTACACTTGTTTTATACTTCAGTGATGTTGACACCTTTTGTTTGTTGTAGGTGTGATGTTATGGAATTGTTGGCCCAGCTCATCATTCGGCAGGATCTCATTTTGCTGGTCTGCAATTGTCTTTATAAACCTTAGAACTTAGGAATATGACTTCTATGAATTCAGAACTTGATTATTTATTATCTTTTGTGATTTAAACCTTTGTGTAAACTGAATTCAATTATGAATTGCATAACCAATACAATGATTTTTTTAATCTAAATGGCCATTTGAATTTATAAGTCCAAGTTTTATCTCAGAGCAATTTGGGTTCAGTTCAGATTTGTTTGATTCCAGTCAGAAACACGACAGTCATCTAAATCTAATTTGGAATTTCAGCTGAATCATTTGAATTCAACCTGAATTTCTAATATTTTTTTTATATCAAAAATTAAATCTACGACGTTATCCACCTGTCGTGCCTAGCGACAACCAGAAAATATCGTAAATTAAAGTCAACTTGTAAGTTTCGTTCCAGAAAAAGACACTGAATCTACGGCACTTTCAGCGGCAACTACAAAGTGTCGTGTATATCTCTAATACGACACTTTCCAACTATCTTAAAACGGATCTTTTCCACTAGTGGCGGAAGGATGATGTTGTCGTTGTAGCTCCTTACTTCTTCACTTCTTCAAGTCTTCGCAATACTTGTAATGTCTCATATCCTAATACTTTCAAGCTAACCTATATGAAGTTGACTCTAGTACATAATCAAGCAACTCTTAAAATGATTTTTTGGCTCACTAAAATATGACAACCAAAATTGACATACCAACGCTTGGTAGGGTTCAACTGAGCTATGCTCTAACAATTACAACAAAAATGACTGACGAAGTTATTAGGTTTTGGATACATAATTCAGTACAAAAGAGGACTAGAGAAAAAAGTTGCAGATGCGCTCTCCAGGATACATTCTGACACTCAAATTGCTAGATGTCATTCCTTAGCACTCCCCTATCCTACTTGGGCACGACATCATTCAAAGTTACAACCAAGATCCGGTGTCTACTTCCTTGATTCCTCAACTCTTGCTTAAGTCCAATGCAGTTCTTAACTACTCTTGTTTGTATGGCATCAAGAGATACAAAGGAAAAATTTATGTTGGAGAGGCTCAAAACATAAGAAAATATTATTGAAATCCATCACTCATCTGCAGTTGGGGGTCACTCAGGTATACAAGGCGGTTATCAAGGATCCAAGAGTTATTTATACTGGAAAGGACTCAAGAAAGACACCACTACCTATGTCGTCCATTGTGACACATGCCAAAGGAATAAGACTGAACGGGCTCAGCTAGCAGACCTTCTACAACCCTTACCAGTTCCATCTCAATCTTGGCAACACATCTCTATGGATTTTATGAAGGATTTCCTAAATCAAACAAGAAAGATGTCATCATGGTGGTGGTTGATAGACTAACTAAGTATAATCATTTCTTTGTTTTAATCCATCCTTACACTTCTCTTCAAACAAGAAAGATGTCATCATGGTGGTGGTTGATAGACTAACTAAGAATTTCTACACCATGTCTTCAAACTACATGGATTACCAGCTCCAATTGTTTTTGACAGAGACAAGGTGTTCACTAGTACCTTTTGGCAAGGGCTTTTCAGGGCTTAAATTTGGGAACCAGACTACACATGAGCACTGCCTACAACCCACAGACATATGGTCAAACTGAATGTGCATGTTTAGAGACCTATCTGAGGTGCATGACAGGCCATAAACCAAAAAATTGGATTAAATGGCTCTCCCTTGCTGAGTGGTGGTACAATACAAACTATCACACAAGTTTAAAGATTACACCATTCACTGCTTTGTATTGTTAAATTTGGGAACCAGACTACACATGAACACTGCCTACAACCCACGGACAAATGGTCAAACTGAATGTGTCAATGCATATTTAGAGAGCTATCTGAGGTGCATGACAGGCCATAAACCAAAAAATTGGATTAAATGGCTCTCCCTTGCTGAGTGGTAGTACAATAAAAACTATCACACAAGTTTAAAGATTACATCATTCACTGCTTTGTATGGTTATGCTCCTCCTAATTTGGCTTTTCTCAATGAAGTTACTTCTTCAGTGGCTATTGTTGAAGATTATTTGAAGGACAGAGATGTTGTAATGGACATACTGAAGGAATCCCATCACAAGTCACATGAAAGAATAAAGTTTTTTGCTGATAAAATGAGAGTTGATATATCTTTTGAAGTTGGTGATTTTGTTTTTTCTAAAGTTACAACCATACATATAATATTCTATAGCAGTGAGAAGAAATTTTAAGCTTTCAGCTAGATATTATGAGCCTTTCCAGGAGGTGCAAATAGTTGGCCAAGTTGCATACAAGTTAGACCTTCCTGCACAGTCGAAGATACATCTTGTATTTCACGTGTCCAGGCTCAATAAGAAGATATGAGTCAAAGCTACAACATGCTAACACTACGCTTGGTCGATGATGAAGGAGGGATCATCTTAATCCGATTCTTTGATATGAATTTCGTCAAGACTTTCATCATGGTCGGTCTGTACCTCAAGTTTTAATTCATTGGTCCCATATAACACCAGTAGATGAAACTTGGGAAGATACTGCCAATGTGGAAGCTCATTTTCCTACATTTAGTCTTTGAGGATAAAGATTGTGTGAAGAAGGGGTTATTGTCATATCCCATGCTTGGATGGCCATAGCAATTGTGTGTATGTGTGTGTGTATATGTTTTTGTTTTCCAATCATTAGGATTAGCCGTTAATTCTATTTTATTTTTGCTTTTAATGTTAATCATTGACATGTGTGTTGTCCACATGTGTAGGGCTGTTATAGCTTAGGGTTTAGCCAGTTAGGGTTTTTTTTTTCTCTTTTTAAAGACAAACGTTGTAAGTTGGGATTGGCATTGAATGAGAAATTAAGTTGAGGTTGCGCTCAGTTGAGTGTGGAGGTTACCCTAGCTATCTGTGTCCTTCTTTGTTACTCTGTTTACTCATTGTCTTGTCAAGATCAAGCTTGTACTTGATTTTTTATCTAAATTTATAACTATAACGTGGATATCAAGTACTAACTTCATTTTCGTTGATTTATTACTCCAAAAAATTTCAGTCTTCATATACCTGATACAGAAGTTCTCCAAATATCTTCGTCGATCTTCAGTCTTCAAGGGTGGTGTCTGATACTCAACTATAAATTCTAACCTTGTCCAAGACTTGACTTAGTAGACTATAAATCGAGATATAGGGTTGATCACCTAATATTGACAACAAGATTGAGATATCAAAACTTGTGGGTTCAACCGAGAAATGCTCTAATAGGTGAATAGCGCCAAGCGTCAGATTCTTGAACAAATCAAAGTCGGAAATCCTTTGAAATGTACCATCATGATAATGATATAAGCATTCATAAGAAACTATTGTCTTCGGATTCAATGTATAATTACTTTGTTAGGTTTCAATAGTCGGTCATTTTATCTGCCAATTAAAGGTCATGAAAAGGTAACTATAGATTAACCGAGGACCCTTCTTTTAATATTATTAGTAGTCCGTAGTCCTTTTGCGAGGACCCTCATCTTAACAGGACCATCGTCTTGTTATAAACAAGACGTTATTGAATCACTATATCAGTGATATACACAAAATATTAATTAATACAATCTATAAAATCCAAAATTCATAAATGTCGTTCTTCCCCTATTTAAAAGCAACGAGTAAAATGGTTTTTTTTTAAAAGAGAAACATCGATTGGGCAGACTACATGCCTCAACGCTCTCATTATGTTACTATCTTAATCCAAAGCAGGTGTTAGGTAAAATTAATACCATTTTGACTTTATGGTAAGTGGATATCAATAAGGAGTGGTATAAAAAATATCATTCATGAATTTCATCAAACACTGTGAAAACAAAAACAATTCTTACTTACGCCTTACATCACTGTGGAAACCTAATTATGTCTACCAAATTGAAATAAGAGAACAAAATTACATCTTTGGAATCTTCAAGTTGCAGAAATAAAGAATAATAGAGAAGTGAGTAACTTAAAATAATGAAGAAATCCTTTGATATCAACCACTTTTAACCCAATGTTTTTATTTTTATTTCGAAATCTCGCTTCAATTTAAGTTTCCAAAACATTCATTATAGATGAGATGATGGCTAAAGAATAATAGGGTAAATTTTCTTTCTTTCTAACACACATTACGGGTTGTCTTGAAGGGTTTACCGCGTGTCATTATTATTTCACATCAAGTGCATACATGTTACAAGCCATTAGATTCGGGAATAAAAGTGGGAAGTGTTCTCAGCCTAGATTGATCTTTTTCACTTTAAGAGGAATGCGAGAAGTCAATCGCTTCAGAAGTCTCATGCATAGTTATCAAATCAGGAATCGTTTTTTGTAAGATAGATGTTCAACTGTTTCTAAGACTTGAGGCAAAGCCTTAAGTTTGCCATTTTTGCACCGACTATGGGCATGGCAAAGTGGCAAATTTTCCACTTAGCAAGGCGAGGTTGAGTTTCTATAGAGCGGTGGAGTCTCGACCACTCGATCGAAACTACACCTAACGTCCTAGTCTAGATCGCCAGCGATTGAGACTTTACCGTTCGGTGCATATAAAATCTCCCAGTAATATTCTGATCCAACGGATATAATTCCCCCCCCCCCCCCTATAAATACCCAATTTAAATTTCATTTTAACCCACACCTTCTTTAATCTTCACGCTTCTCACATTTGTTATAATCTAAAATAAATTTTCAAATCCAACTTACTCTATATCCCCTACAATTCACTTTTACTGTGTAATTTTTTGAATATGGATACTTAATTTGATTCTCAATTGACCAAGCATAACAAAATTAGAGGTGCAAACTTTACCATAACCCAAGATGAAAGCATTTGCACAAACTATGTGTTTATTACACAAGATAGTATTAATGGTGCCCAACAACAATGTTCCAAGTCGTGGGATAACATATTTCAGAAATTTCGTGAAGAAACAATGAACATCAACGATCGTGATGCAAATTCATTTTCGGGTCGCTTCATTACAATTAACGCCCAAGTTTCCTTGTATATTGCTGTTATAATGCAAGTTTTTTGTGCTCAAGAGAGCGGTCTTGTCGGCGCTGATATGGAACGAAAGTGTCGAAGTGATTGACACCAAAAGCATGGGAAATTTTTTTGGTTATAAAAGTAGTTATCATATTTTGAAAGTGTTGCCTAAATATAATCCATATGTCTTAGCAAATTTCTAGCATGTACCTTTAAGGTCACCATATACTTCTTCTCCTTCAACACCATCTTCACAACCATCTCAATCATATCAACCTACTCCAGAGAATCCATTTTCTTCACCATACACCACAACAAACACACAAATTCTAACTTGAATCTCAATGCTGCGATTAAGAGAAAACAATTTGGAAGAAACAATGCAAAAGCAACAAGAAAAGGTGCACAAGAAGGAGAAGCAATTAAAAGTTTTTTGGAAACTTCAAAAGATATCGTCGAAAAAAAAGAAGCGATTATTTGGAAATTCATGACTAGGGAGATCAAAAAACATCGCCAAACTCAAGAGAAATTTGTTTCAGACTATGAAAAGAATAAGATTCTTGGTGCAAACACCTCAACAATGACCCCCACACAATTGATGGTATGGGAGATAGAGATGGAGATGGATAGGTTAGCAGAGGAGTTGGAAGAAAAACATAACAAGAGAAATTTGGAAGAAAAAAAATTGAAGGTGATCAACATGAAGATAAGGATGATGAATCAGACAATGATGAAGTAGTGTTATTTCATTAATTAATGTACCAGCTTTAATTTTAATGACAATGTGAAAATTAGATTAAGATGAATGAAGTTGCAGTAGTTTTTCATTAATTGGATTTTTGAATTACATAAAACTTGACAACATCCATTGAAATTAAACATTAAATTGAAAATTAACAAAATCCATTGAAACTACATTTAATAAGAGAAAAAAAACCCATTAAAACTAACATCCCATACGAGTTATGAGAAACTCCTTAAGAATTTGGAAACACGCTTTGTATTAAAGAAAATTCATTTCTATTTTCGTCATTCGTCTCATGTTCTTACTCCCAATTCAGCATTAGTATCACCTCTAAGACGATATTGATTGACAATTCGTCTCATAGCTATAAAATCCACAAGATCTTTTTTGTTAATCATGAATCGACAATACAAAACAGCCATATCCCCGTTATAAGTTACGCGTCTCAGTGCATGAATTTTACCCAATAACTGCAAATTAATAACTTAGATTCAGATTCGGATATTGAAAAATACTATCAAATGATGGTTGTCGATATAAACTACTATATGATCAAACCTATCAAAGATAAATCAGATCTAAGTCGGATTCCAGTTGATCAAGATGTGTGCACAAATCACGAGATACGAAAACCAATAAGAAAAGTCTTCTTGTCTTTAAATCTTCAATTGCCTTCTTATGTTCTTGCACACCACAAACTTGTATCCACTTATGATTGATCGTACACATAATGGATTTTGTTAACAATGGATGATTAGAAGTTGTCTTTAAATCAAAAAACATTTATAAAGATCCCGTCAATAATTTGATCTAGTTTTAGTGACCCTTATGTCAGAAGAAAAGGCTCTCAAGAATAATCAAACTAGGTACAAACAAAATTTCAACAACCGTTAGTCAATCAAATGAATAATCGAAAACTAAAATAACAATACAATTATCTAATTTCCCACCAACGGTACTCGTAGAGCTTCTTGATCCTATAGAAGTCTTTAAACGAGCGTTCGTAAGAGATTTCGCCTAATTAGGGTACCTTCCTCTCCGGATAGATGGCTCCACCATAAATATCATGAATAAAGTTTGACTGGATCTTAGAATAGTTTGCAACAAATGCAAACTCAACTATTTGTAGACCAAGGTTGTTTGGTCAACAAGGAAATTCCAAAATCGAAAATATTCTCAAGATATGCAATTGTTAGAGCATAGCTCGGCTGAACCCACCAAGTGTTGGTATGTCAAGTTTGGTTGTCATATTTTAGTGAATCAAAACTCAGTTTAAGAGTCGCTTGATTATGTACTAGAGTCAACTTCGTATAGGTTAGCTTGAAAGTATTAGGATATGAGACATTACAATCATTGCGAAGACTTGAAGAAGTGAAGAAGTAAGAAGCTACAACGACAACATCATCCATCCACTTGAGGTTAGTGATATTTGACTTGAACTGTTTCATTCCCTAACGTATCTTTCAAGTCGTGCATATTGAAAACAAAACTGCGAAGCATGAACACTCTAGATAGGCATAGTATTAAGGAATACAATACGAGGTTTATTGCTAAACCATTAAACTTTGTAGATAAGACATCAACATAATCGCTCAAATGCTATTGTGATTATGTATGGGTATGAGGTGAGGATTTCTTCCTAGGAAACAATGTTTTATATGTGTTTTAAGGAAGTAAGTTCATAAACTTGTTTTATGAATCGAAAAGGAAATCGCCAGGTGATAGGTGTCTAAAACATCTAATTTTATATCTAGTATTTATGCTTTCTTTGCTATTTTCTTTGTGAATTGTGTCTCTTATGTTTGATTGTGAGTTATTAGGTGCAATGGAGTCATTATGAGCAAAAGAAGGAGAAAACGTCAATTTGGAACGTAGAAGACAAAAAGGTCAATTCACAGGCGAGCTATACTTGGAGTCGGCTAGAATGCACAAGAAGGAGGTGAAGATGAACCGTCAGTTCTCCATAACTGACAATTGAGTTGAACAAGGAAGTAGGTTGTTGGTTATTTGGAACCGACAAGCCATAGAAGAACTGGGCAGCCCTTATCTATATGAACGGGTGCCTATATCATTTACACTCTCCATTACATCGACCGTAAAATTTAGAGAGACAATTTCTCTCAATCATTTGCCTAAAACTTCAGAGATGGTAAGAGGGATAGCGACATAACTTTTGGTAGAAAGTGATGGTGGTTGTCTGATGGTGCGTATGGTGTTACAAAAGTTGCCGTCGGTTACCATGGTTCAGCTAGGAGAGTACTAGGCAGGCTCAATTGTGGGTTTCGAAAGATTTGAACCGAGAAGAACGTGGAATAAGAGATGGCTCTGTTGGCCGAAAAACGAGAAAACACAGATCCATCTGTGATAGGGACGATTCAGAAGAATGGATTAATGGGTTCATTGGTTGTGATGAATTAATGGGTTTTGTGATTTGAATCTAAATTTGAGAATTGTGATGAGAATTGAAGTTCATCTGAAGCTGTAAAGGAAGAGAAAAGATGGGTTTTGTGTGAATTTATCATGCATCTTGGATGGAAACAGTGATCAAATTCTGGCGCCACTGCCGGGGAGGCAGCGGGTTGTTATTTGTTTTTGGTTTCTTATTTTTGTTTTTGTTTTATTTTTCTTATTTTCTGGTTTTTGACATAGTTTTGAGAACTCTTATTTCAGGTACTTATTATGGAAGGAGCATATTGGAACAACGGATACGGTTTTCAACAACCTCAACACTATGACAATTGCCCACCATCTATGGGATACAATCAAAACCAATTTATTGGCTATGATGCATATCCTAGAGAACCTTATGGTGATTTTCATACATACCAACAACAACCTTGTAGTGGGTATGTAAGTCAAGCACCAAGGTGGGATAATTCTACTTCTAATTGGCTACATTCGAGTTGTATGCAGATTATGAATGGATTGCAAGACATGCGACAAAGACTAAACCAACTTGACCATGATAGAGAGAATGTCGCACAAACCAATTTATGCAGCACTTTTTCTTACCCGACTCTGGATCGTAGTTATGATCATTCACCCATTCAAAGGGAAGAGTCATGGGAAAGAGAACCTATTGTAGTCAACGGTGTTAAGCGTGTGAACGTCAGGAAACTTGCATAGAAATTATACAATTTGGAAGATGATGAAGACTCGGAAGAGCTTGTCGCAGAAATTAGTAGGACCATTCATATGGAACTTAAACGACGTCAGGATAAAGGTTATGAAACCGATGAATATTCTTATTATGGTGAGTCTGAAAATGAAGATGATTGTATTGAAAAGGACCAATCTTTGGAGATCTTTGATGACATTAGTGTAGTTGACTCAACTCTTGATCTTTATAATGATCAAGCACCCATTCAAAAGGTACATGAGTATGATGAAACTAGTGCTTTACAGAATTTCTTTTCAACAAGGTTTGAGTCTAATGAAGGGAGTATGTTGAGAATGAGACTGTTATGACCAATATTGTGGAAGACTCAATTGAGCTTGCAAAGGATTGTAATGATGATGTTTATGTCGAGACTTTGGTTAAGGCAAAAATGGACGAAGAATGATTGCAAGGTTTGATAGAGGACCATGATATAAAACAGGTGAATAATTCACTTGAGTTTTTCAAGGATGAAGAGGATTCCGTGATACAAGAGATTGTGACAGGTTTGTCTAACCCGTTGCCTATTGTTTCTTCTCATTTACCTCTTATTGATTTGAATGTATGTGCTTCGGGAATATTGTTGAATGACTTTGTTTCTCGATTTCCGCCATTAGAGATACTTGATTCTCATACTATGCAGGTTTGGAACAAGAAATCGTGGAATTTCCCGAATTCTACATTCTTTATCCACATCCAAGTATGGACAAGAATAAGTGTGGGGGAAACTTTTATCGGTTAATAGCTTCGTTTCTGTTTTATATTACTAATATTTGTGCGAAGCTAGTGTTCGCAAAACAGGTTCTATGGAAGGATCCCTAACTTTTCAGATTGTTGGTATATGGACGATAACAAGAAAGTCGGGCTGACGATTTTAAACCAAGCACTAAATGGGAGGAAACCCATAGGTTTTGTATCTTAAACCCTTTTATTTTATTATTTTTGTTTTCATATCATATCTGCATCCCCATGTTTAATTCCACTAAGTCCGGAATTTATTTTAGAAGAAAATTATGACGAATACCTTTTCGTCAGAAAAATTCAGACTGCACGTAGTTCAGCCCAGAGACCATAACTGTCAGACAGTTTATTGAAACACTGTGCCCTGTTGACACTTTGTAGAAAAGATGTAGATAAACAACTTTTGTGAAATGGTGTTTTTCCAAATTCCTTACCAATTTGTACATTTTTTGCGTTTTATCTTTTGTTACGTCAGAATTCAGAATTTTTAGTTTTACACATTGAGGACAATGTGGAGCTTAAGTGTGGGGGAGTCTTTTGCATATAGAGTTTTTAGCCTTTTTGAGTCAAAATTTTCAAATTTTTTGTATATATTTGAATAAAACTTCCAACTTGTAGAGATTTTAGAGTCACTAGCATACTTCTAGGTATGTTTACATAGAGATTTCTGACCGACATAACTGAACTTGGAAGTGTTAGGGAACTACGTTCGGATTTCTTGCTTGTTAGAGTGTTAAATAATGGATTTAATCGTGTCAGTGATGCAAACGAGGAGCAGGGAGAAATTCATTATTAGAGTTGCTGATCAATCATTAGTGGAGACTACCTATTTTCATATCAACAGAGGCACCAGACAAAATTTTCTTTGTAGCTGACTAAAGAGCTTTCTTTTGAGTGTGTGTCACCGTACGTCAATTCCGGGTAGAATGGTGAGCTACCCAACTTCACACCATTTTCAGCAATATTTTTGATCTCTTGAGTGCTAATTTTGTCAATCATGAGGGTGACTTCTATAGATGAAAGCCATCTTCTTGTAGTTTGATTTGCAGTTAGCACCATTCTCTCTCTCACCAACAACAAGTCCATAGAAACACCATCATCATCAACAAGCGGAGCGACATCAAAATCTACAAGGAAAGTTGAAGACGTTTGAGGTTTACAAGCAACAATACAAGGAAGAGCAAATTTCATATCCAAGTAAATCAACATACAATGAGCAGATTTTTATATACATGTTGAAGACTTACACATAAGGATCGGAATTCTATATCTAAGTATGAAGACTTATTTACAAGAGCGAAGAAAATCAAAAGATGGGAGTTATTGAAGTTTATGATACGAAGACAATACAAGTTTTGAAAAAAAAAGTGGTAAAGTACTTCTTTCATGGCCATGTTAATTTTAATTTCGTTATTATTTTTATAGTTGCAATCTTTTTATCAAAAAGGAAAAAAAAAAAGACTAAAAAAAAAGGAAAAAAAGAAAAGAAGAAAAAAAAGAAAAAATACAAAAGATTTGCATTTAGGTTGTTATTTGTTCAATAAGGCCATGGGGAAGAAAAATCTATAAGGAAGTTTCAAGCAACAAGGAAATTGAAGAGAAAGAGTTACAAATTGCCAGAGTTCTACGAAGTTTAAGAATTTATCATCAGCAGTTGAAGACCGAAGACGAAGACCAAGAAGATGAAGAAGACGAGCCGATCGAAGACGTTTCTATTGGATGCTATGAGAGTGGTGTTATCATCATTGAAATTAGATGTGAAGGTGGTAAGTAATCTCATACTCGATAATAGTGGTTGATTTCCTTTCTTAGAGATCATCAGAAAAAGTCTTTTATTTTCCACGATTTTGTGGAGTCTCCAGAAATTATTTCGGAAGGTTTCCTTCCCACCATTCAACGTGTGTAGGATTTCTCTCTTCATTCCTACCTGCACACATGTGAGACCCATAAAAAAAACCGTCTTTTTGAGTGCAATTATCATAAAATCCTTTTAAGTGAGGCAGAAGTCGAAGCGAAATGCTTATTGATCGCTCTCAAACACGCGTTCTCTCATTATGGTGTGATTATTTCTCACTCAACATTTAAGAATGAGAATATGTTATTTGGTATTTGTAACTTCTTACTACTAGCATGCAGAAACTCTATGTCCTCATAGCTCTTTGGATGCTTGGGATGCTGGAACGCTTTGAAGTTGGATTAGGTTTTGTGGGTATACCTCTTGTAAACCCTCATGAGACTATAACTCGTCCACTAGGGACACCTATGGGTTCAAAGGCTTGTTATACATGCTAAGTGCACCGTAGCCTCGACGACACGGAGTTGTATGTATGTTTTAGAATTTGTTTTATTTGATTTGCTCGAGGACTAGAAAAGTCTAAGTGTGGGGGAATTTGATAGGTGTCTAAAACACCTAATTTTATATCTAGTATTTATGCTTTCTTTGCTATTGTCTTTGTGAATTGTGTCTTTTATGTTTGATTTTGATTTATTAGGTGCGATGAGTCATTATGAGCAAAAGAAGGAGAAAACGTCAATTTGGAGCGTATAAGACAAAAAGGTCAATTCACAAAGCGAGTTATACTTGAAGTCGGCTAGAATGCACAAGAAGGAGGTGAAAATGAACCGTCAGTTCTCCATAACTGACAATTGAGTTGAACAAGGAATTAGGCTGTCGGTTATTTGGAACCGACAAGCCATAGAAGAACTGGGCAGCCCTTATCTATATGAACGAGTGCCTATATCATTTACACTCTCTATTACATCGACCGTAAAATTGAGAGCGACAATTTCTCTCAATCATTTGCCTAAAACTTCAGAGATGGTAAGAGGGATGGCGGCATAACTTTTGGTAGAAAGTGATGGTGGTTGTCTGATGGTGCGTATGGTGTACAAGGTTACAAAAGCTACCGCCGGTTACCATGGTTCAGCTAGGAGAGTACTAGGCAGGCTCAATTGGGGGTTTCGAAAGATTTGAACCAAGAAGAACGGGGAAGAAGAGATGGCTCTGCTGGTCGGAAAACGAGAAAACACAGATCCATCTGTGATAAAGACGATTCTGAAGAATGGATTAATGGGTTCATTGGTTGTGATGAATTAATGGGTTTTATGATTTGAATCTGAATTTGAGAATTATGATGAGAATTTAAGTTCACCTGAAGCTGTAAAGGAAGAGGAAAGATGGGTTTTGTGTGAATTTATCATGCAGCTGGGATGGATACAGAAGTGATTAGATTTTATGACGAATTAGAAATCAGGGCTAAGTCAGAAATTGATAGAGGATTATAGTTCTAAGTAGAAATCAGGGAAGATGGCAGGAATTGAAATGGAATGGTGGTGATTGTGTTCGTCTGAGATTATGAAGTATGAGCAGCTGGAATTGACTACAGTATTGAGTTGTGGTGATGTTTAGAAGGGTTTCTGGTGGAGAAGGTGACTGAATTGAGTTAAACTGAGCTGAGGTTGTGCACAGGCAATTGAAAGAGAATGTCACTGCTGTTGTACAGGGAATGAAGAGTTATGTCTCAATTTAGAAGCTACAAAATTAGCTTGTTGCAGCTGCATTTGCAGGTGATGGATTTGGTGTTGTTGGTTCGAGAGACTGGAGTTTTAGACTTGCAGCTTTGTGCAACTGTTAGTACTAGAGTTGATGGAGTTACATGAAGTTGCACTGTGGCTATAACTTGAGGTTGTGGCCTGAGAGAAAGATTACAGGGAAGTAACAAGGAGCTAACGTTGCTGCTTTTGTTTGGTGATTTGAGCTGGTGGTGCAGTACAACTGCATAATTGGACCTGTGCAGCTGAAATCAATCTTGAACTGGAACTGCAAGTGGTTGGATGAGGCTGTGTCGAAGAAGATTATTGCACGAATTGGAGTTGTTGTTGGTTTGCAGAAGATGGCGTTCTTGCGGTTAACTGAAAGGGATGATGCTGAGTCCATGTGTATGGTTGTCAAATGGCATTGCAGGTTGTTTGGTGGGTCTTTAGAGTGGCAGGAAATACTCAGTGGAGGAATTGACAGTATGGGTTGTGTTTGATTAGCTTGTCATTTCCACAACACTGACAAGCTTAGCAAGTTAATGGGCTGAGGCAGATAGGAAGTGAGTAAATGGGCTTGGACTGAATTTGTGATATTGGTAAAGAGGAGTCGGTTTCCCATTCAACTAGGGCCAGAATGAAAAGCTATATAAAGAGAAAATTACCACAACAGAAGGGGACGATTAATATCTCATTATCTATTCTTCTACTTTATGCTTTCTTCTTTGCTTTTTGTTATGAACTCCATTAACACAAGTAGTTGATTCTCTTATTGGTTAAAGATGTAGTTGGATTTTGAAAACAAGTTATGATTTTTATGAATTAGTTTTCTCTCAACATCATCGTTCACTTTCTACGGTTTATAATAATTGCATGATTGACGTATTGCAATATGATTGAATGTTTGTTTAGTTAAGTCTAGAATTGATTGAACTTACATCCATATCTACAACTATTTTAGGGTTTATCATCGAGCGATAACCTTGAATACGAGTAGCATGATATGATTACGGTTTGTAGTGATACACTCTTGTAATCATATGTAGAGTTTGACCTTTGTCCGAATTGTCATGCGCAATATATGACAATTGCACTAATTAGCCTATTTCTGAATCTTAGTGCTCCTAGGAATTGAACTTAATTAGCGCAAGGCGTTAGGTTATTCTTTAGGTAGAATTCACATACGCAGCTCTAATGTGTGTGTTGATGACTTAGGAAATTTACGGAGTATTCTTGCAATAAGGTATTCTAGGGCTTTTGATGATAGTGAGATTAAATACGAATTCTATTCATATATTCAAAAACTTGTTTACGATTGAAGATGAAACCTTTACCCAATATTTCACATCCTTGATTTGCGTGTTTACATTTTATTGTTTTGCTTTTATTTTATTTTAGTTTATAAAAATCAGAAAATCCCCTCTTGTTATTTATAGGAAACCGAAACAACTTGACAATCTTAGTCCTCTCTGTGGGAACGATCCTTTCTTGCCCTTGCTATATTTTATATTTTGAGTAGTGAGAAAGTAATTTATTTTTGACGCATACGACATCGATCACCAGGAGTTATTGGTATTGTTATTCATTGCATATCTTGTGAACAACCAATATGTGTTCTTGGTAAAACTATTCACAAAGGCCTGACTTATGTATTGGTATGACTTTTATTAGTGAAACCGATCTTAAGTAATCACCTGAGATGGTATGATCGAGTTTGTGATTTTGTGTATGACCGACTCTGGGTAAAGGGGAACCGATCCTAGTAAGAGGTACAACATATCACAAAGGGGAATCGATCCTTGTATGAGGTGCAGCAAGTTTTTAGCAGTAAGGGGAACCGATCCTGTGAACATGTGCAACACGCTTTTAGGCAAAGGGGAACCGATCATATGGACATGTGCAACACATATAAGTTAGATACCATATATATGTGGGGAACCGATCCTAGTACCTATTCCACCGAATTTTGGAAAGCTAGTGTGACTATGCACAGTACTCACATGGACGTAGAACCGAAACTTGTTTTAGTAGAACCGTTAAACCCATGATTTGTGATTGAGTGTTCTTGATCAATCACATAGTTCTTGAAAATTAGATGAACCAATTCTAAACTTGTTTGGAAGTGTGGCTAATCGGTTTCAAGGTTGTAAGTATGAAAGAGGACTTACAAAGTAAGGATGTCGACATACTTTGAACATGTGTTGTAATGTTTATCTTTAATTGTTCAAAGTTATTCCTTAATAGCTAAAGGAAGAAAATCCCAGGATCGAAAGGTAAATAAGTTAAGAATCTTTTATTTAAGGTTTTTAATTTTATTTTAGGAAAACGAGAATTAGTAATGTGCATTTACTAGTTAAATATTTTCCAAAGAGATTTTCGGTCATTATTTTGGACAGAGCATTTCCAGGAATTATGGAAATCGAATTTGGAATATATTGCATATCTTGAGAATATTTTCGGTTTTGGAAATTCCTTGGTGTACAAACTTCCTTGTATATAAATACTTGAAGTTTGCATTTTTTAGCAAACTAATCCTTCGTGACAGCAAACTTCCTCGGTCGCCTATTCGGAGAGGAGAGTAAGACGCTTAGTTTAAAGTCTTCTTTGGGATTGAGAAGCTCTATTATTACCATTGGTGGGAAACTAGATAATTGCGGTTTATCTTGTGTTTTCGATTGATTTGATTGACTAACGGTGGTTGAAATTTGATTTCACCTAGTTTGTTTATGCTTGAGAATCTTCTCTTCCGATATAAGATTCACACAAACTAGATCGAAGTTTCGACAAGGATCTTTATACTGTTTGTAGTTCTAAAGACGATCTTGTGATAATCCATTGTTAACAGACTCCGTTTTGTGCGTGATTGATCACGAGAAATTCAAGTTGTTGTGTGCAGGTTTTTATTGAAGATCTAAGAATATTTGAAGACAAATAAGATATTGAAGATTTTTGATTTGGGGTTCATAATCTTTGGTGTGCACAATACTTGTTTCGGTATAAGAGGATCCAACTATAATCGGTTTATCCTTGTGATAGATAGGATTGATTAGTTATGTAGATCGACATCAATACAATTCTTTGTGATTAAAAGTATTGATTGCAAAATCTTAACAATTACTTCGGTAGTTGAGAATAAGATAGATCTAAGAACCTGACGAATGAGTTTATTGAGATAAACAAAAGAGCCTTTGTCGAACTCACATCACTTGGTTGAAGAGAGTTGCTACCAAACAAATTTGTTGTTCCTTTACTGTTTGGAATACGAACCAATGGAATTGTTCCAAATACGTTACTTATTCATAAGTTGGAGGCGTGGGAATACAGACGGAACTAGGTGAAATATAGGTTTAGTTGCTTGGTCTCAACTATACGAAGTTAGTTTAATTTTGTGTAGCGGCTTAATCCTGAGAGTATTCAATTCTGGACAAGGTCCCGGAGTTTTTCTGTATTTGCGGTTTCCTCGTTAACAAACTCTTGTTGTGTCATTTACTTTTATTTTCCGCATTATAATTAAAGTAAATTACACAAACATTAATTCCTATTTACTTGATAGCAATCCTATTGTGTTTGGTTTAGTCCGAAGCTTTTATCAAGTAAACATACTTCGTTGTTGTATTGTCTCGATCTCGTATCCATAGACGATCATACGAAGTGTGAACTGATTAGTTGTATTGTCTCGACTCAGTCCATAGACAATCACTTTCGGAGAAAGGACTTATAGGTAGGAAAAGTTTTTGCTTGAGGTATATTTGGGTACCCTCGCCTTTTCAATTGGTATCAGAGCAGGCAAACACGAAAAGATCTAACAATATGTGTTTGGTGCGATCCAACCTATAACAATGAACTCGAGTTCTCATGAATTGACTTCAATTAACGTACCGCCAAGATTTGACGGAACAAAATATCTATGGTGGAAATCTGCTATGAGATCTTTTCTTCAATCACGATATTTTAATACTTGGTTATTAGTCGTCGATGGTTATGTTCGTCCAAAGATAGAAAATTCAGAAACTGAGTTTAAATGCTTAGTAGATTTTTCAAACGAAGAAAAGGCGCTTGCAAAGCAGAATTCAGATGGTTTGAATGCTATAATACATGGTGTAAGTCGTGATTTACAACATCATGTATCAACATGTCAAACTTCGAAAGAAGCTAGGGATAATCTTCAGATCGTATTCGAAGGAAACACTTCAGAGACAGATGTTAGACTTCAAACTCTTACGTCTGATTGACAAAACCTTCGAATGGATGACAATGACACTTTTGAAGAGTTTCATCTTAAACTCTCTGAGATAATTAATGTCTTTTTGTCTCTTGGAAATACTATCTCTGAAAAAGACATAGTGTGCAAAATTCTCAGATCGTTGCCACCAAGATACGATTTCAAGAAGTATGCAATCATAGAAGCAAATGATCTCTCAACTCTCTCACGAAGCACACTCGTTGGAAAGTTAAAGATCTTTGATCATGAATCACAGTCTATTCAAAATAAAGGAATTGCTTTTAAAGCTGCAAAAATTCCGAAAGCTCCAATGGAGAGGAATAGACAGATGGATGATTCAGATGAACAGATTGCAGAAAATTCTGATGATGAAATTGAACAATCATTATCATTGATTACTAGACAGTTTCGAGATCTCTTAAAGAAGCGAAATAAGAGATTCATCAAGGATACTCATCGATCTTCTCGCCCACATGATCGAGTTCCTGTCAAAAAGGATCATGAAGAAGATGATGAATATCAGCCGCAATGCTTTAAGTGTAAAGGGTTTGGTCATATTGCTAAAGACTGTCCCAATCTTAAGAAATACACTGGAAGCAAGGCTCTGGATGTAACTCTAGATGAGAGCTCTAATTCATATGATTCTGAAGAAGAGGAAACAGCTAACATTGCATTAGTTGTCAATCTTATTTCTTCCTCCTCCATTAGTGATTTACCCATTTTAAAAATGGACATGTCTTCCGATGTTATTAAATCATCTAATGGAAAAGGGAAAAATAAGACAAGATGCAAAAACTGTCTCAACAACAGAATTACTAAAAGTTGCATAGGCAAACCAAGTCAATCTCAAGATACTTCGCTAGTTCGAGGTAACAAGAGGAGAATTTATCGTACGATGATAGATCAAGAACACTTCGTGTGTTCAAATTTCCATAATGAGAGAAAATCTCATGCTAATACCACCTGATCGGTATTATAATTCTTTCCTCACCATGTGTGCCCAATTTTGAGTGAGGAAGAAGAAAAATCAAGGCACTTATGTGTAGATTATGGGAATAAAATCTAGTAATTGAAAATATTTGATATATTCTTATTTTTAGAAATATTATATTTTCGGAAGTATGAAAATTATAAAAAGATCCTTCTCCTTCTTTGGTCATTCCTTGTCCGAACCATGAGTCTGGATTAAACATCTTCTTTTGGCAAGATGCTAGATCAGAAAGATCAACTTAAGATTAAGTCTGGATCTTCTCTTGATATTAAGAGTAAAATTAGAAAGGGAGATTGGCTTAGCAAGAAGGAAAGAGAGAATACTCTGAACAAAGATCAGTGTATTGAAGCATTGACACACTTTTGTGTTCAATCAAAGACAGAATTACATGCTTTTGCAGAATCCTTCACGAAAATTTCTCACCTGCAAGAAATTCTGGTCAAGCAACAAGGTTTTCTACTTGAAGAAATTCACAAGATGAAGTCTGAAAGTAATAATCCGCCATCATTTAGCACTGATATGAAGGACTGAGTTGCAAAGGAAAATAGACACCAATTTTTGATTTCTTTCAATGATTGTATTAGGTCTGTTATGAATAAAACTATTATGAATAAAATTATTTGATTTATAATTTTTCTTGTGATAGTTTTTGATTTACATAGCATGTGCTTGAATGCTTTGTGATTATTGCTATGTATGTTTATGGGATGTTTGATTTCGGTTTTATTACCTTGATATTCGATCTCATAATGTTGTGAAACCTTATGGTTTGGGTGACTTTTTGATTTAGCAGGATTAAGTTCTAGCCCATGTTGGTAGGCTTTATCAAAGGATCATGAGGGGTTCTGATGGAAACAATATGTGAAAAAGTCACAATATGTTGAATCGATTTTGGTTTAGCATAAAAGCATATGTGTTTCGAGGGTTTTCAACTTTTGCTTGCAATAGTTAAAAATTGGTTTTCAACCTTTCTCTGGTAAAGGTTGGTTGTTGTTATTCTTTTGTTTTGCATAAGGATGGCAACATAATGATATTCGATATCAATTCTCCCTAGAAGAAGATGCAAACATATTGGAGAAGAGGATGCGAAATTTGAGGTAACAATGTTGTTAGTTAATTGTTTTCCTGTTTAAGAAAAGCCTGATTTTATTTCATATATTTATTTCTTTTGCTTAACAAAATTTTGGTACAATTGATGTTTTATTCCATGACATGTGTATGGATATGTGTGTGATTCAATTGGTTCCGGTTATGAAAAACTATTGTTATCTTGCTTTATTGTGTGGTATAAATTGTTTAGGCTTACAAAATTTCGGTGCAATTACGGTGTTATAATGTCTATGTTGTTTCAATTGCTTCCGGTTGAGGTGAATAATTATGCAATTTGATTTATTTGGGTTGTATGAATTGTTTATGGCTTAACGAAAGAAAAGTTCTATGGGATGGATTGTTTAGTCCAATTCGATTCCGGATAAGAGAAACTAAGTTTATCTTAGTTAGACTTATCAAAGTGGAGGTTTCGGTTATTCAAGTCTAATCGAATGCCTTAACAAGAATTACTAGTTAACTAAGCTAGTACTTGTCTTGTTTAAAAGTGAAAGGTCTAAGCTATATGGATAATTAGAACCTGATGAGAAAAATAGAGTTATCTTTATTTTGGTCTTATCGAACGATGCGGTTGTATTTGTACAATCGGTTTAACAAAGGAACTAAGGTGCTTAGTTGATTTTTGGTTTGCTAAACTATTAGGGAAAATTGCTTCGGTCAATTGATTCCTTGATAACATATCAAAACAAATTACTTTGTAGTTTCGGTTTTGATATTGGTTATCATAAATAGTGTGTGGAACCCTCGTGCTTAACTCTATAGGTTGCAAGTCTATTTTGAGATTTGTAAGACTCTTTTTGGTTTGTCCTTTATTTTTTCGTTTCTTTGTCATTTTGTGACAAAAAGGGGGAAAAATATATGGAGTAAACAAGTGATACTGGCATTGATTTTATATTGATTGATATCACTAAGGAAAAGAACATTGGTGCTTAAACGTTTATCTAACGAAAGAGTGAAAGCATAGACTAAGGGGGTGTAACATATCATTACAAAGGAATAACAAAGACGTGCGGATTGATAAAATCTATCTATCTTACCTTTAGGGGGAGTAATATTCTTTGTTATCATAATGTCAACAACAACATTTAAGGATTGAATGCATACAGGTTATTGTGTTGTTGAATTCGGGAATCAAGCATATGTGTAATGAATTCTTGTAATTTGTTTATCCATATGATGTAAGAGTTTCACTAAAATTGACAAAGGGGGAGATTGTTAGAGCATAGCTCGGTTGAACCCACCAAGCGTTGGTATGTCAAGTTTGGTTGTCATATTTTAGTGAATCAAAACTCATTTTAAGAGTCGCTTGATTATGTACTAGAGTCAACTTCGTATATGTTAGCTTGAAAGTATTAAGATATGAGACATTACAAGTATTGCGAAGACTTGAAGAAGTGAAGAAGTAAGAAGCTACAACGATAACATCATCCTTCCATTTGAGGTTAGTGATATTTGACTTGAACTGTTTCATTCCCTAACGTATCTTTCAAGTCGTGCATATTGAAAACAAAACTGCGAAGCATGAACACTCTAGATACACATAGTAATAAGGAATATAATACGAGGTTTATTGCTTAACCATTAAACTTTGTAGATAAGACATCGACATAATCGTTTAAATGCTATTGTGATTATGTATGGGTATGAGGTGAGGATTTCATCATAGGAAACAATGTTTTACATGTTTTTTAAGGAAGTAAGTTCATAAACTTGTTTTATGAATCGAAAAGGAAATCGCCAAGCGTTATTGGTATTGTTATTCATTGCATATCTTGTGAACAACCAATATGTGTGATTTAGTATAAACGCTCATGACTTGTTTGTGTTCTTGGTAAAACTATTCACAAAGGCCTGACTTATGTATTGGTATGACTTTTATTAGTGAAACCGATCTTAAGTAATCACCTGAGATGGTATGATCGAGTTTGTGATTTTGTGTATGACCGACTCTGGGTAAAGGGGAACCGATCCTAGTAAGAGGTGCAACACTTCACAAAGGGGAATCGATCCTTGTATGAGGTGCAACAAGTTTTTAGCAGAAACGGGAACCGATCCTATGAACATGTGCAACACGTTTTTAGGCAAAGGGGAACCGATCCTATGGACATGTGCAACACATATAAGTTAGATACCATATATATGTGAGAAACCGATCCTAGTACCTAGTCAACCGAATTTTGGAAAGCTAGTGTGACTATGCACACTACTCACATGGAGGTAGAACCGTTAAACCCATGATTTGTGATTGAGTGTTCTTGATCAATCACATAGTTCTTGAAAGTCAGATGAACCAATTCTAAACTTGTTTGGAAGTGTGGCAAATCGGTTTCAAGGTTGTAAGTATGAAAGAGGACTTACAAAGTAAGGATTTCGACATACTTTGAACATGTGTTGTAATCCTTATCTTTAATTGTTCAAAGTTATTCCTTAATATCTAACGGAAGAAAATCCCAGGATCGAAAGGTAAATAGGTTAAGAATCTTTTATTTAAGGTTTTTAATTTTATTTTAGGAAAACGAGAATTAGTAATGTGCATTTACTAGTTAAAGATTTTCCAAAGAGATTTTTCGGTCATTATTTTGGACATGAGCATTTCCGGGGAATTATGGAAACCGAATTTGGAATATATTGCATATCTTGATAATATTTTCGGTTTTGGAAATTCCTTGGTGTCCAAACTTCCTTGTCTATAAATACTTGAAGTTTGCATTCTAGCAAACTAATCCTTCGTGATGATAAACTTCCTCGGTTGTGTTGTTCTTGGTGTAGCCGCCTATTCGGAGAGGAGAGTAACCTAATTAGGCAAAATCTCTTACGGCCGCTCAGTTTAAAGTCTTCTTTGGGATTGAGATGCTCTATTAGTACCATTGGTGGGAAACTAGATAATTGCGGTTTATCTTGTGTTTTCGATTGATTTGATTGACTAACGGTGGTTGAACTTTTATTGCACCTAGTTTGTTTATGCTTGAGAATCTTCTCTTCTGATATAAGATTCACTCAAACTAGATCGAAGTTTCGACGAGGATCTTTAGACTGTTTGTAGTTCTAAAGACGATCTTGTGATAATCCATTGTTAACAGACTCCATTCTGCGCGTGATTGATCACAAGAGATTCAAGTTGTTGTGTGAAGGTGTTTATTGAAGATCTAAGAATATTTGAAGACAAAGAAGATATTGAAGATTTATGATTTGGGGTTCATAATCTTTGGTGTGCACAATACTTGTTTCGGTATAAGAGGATCCAACTATAATTGGTTTATCCTTATGATACACTGGATTGATTAGTTGTGTAAATCAGCATCAATACAATTCTTTGTGATTAAAAGTATTGATTACAAAATCTTAACAATTACTTCGGTAGTTGAGAATAAGATAGATCTAAGAACCTGACGAAGGAGTTTATTGAGATAAACAGAAGATCCTTTGTTGAACTCACATCACTTGGTTGAAGAGAGTTGCTACCAAACAAATTTGTTGTTCCTTTACTGTTTGGAATACGAACCGAAGGAATTGTTCCAAGTACGTGATTTATTCATAAGTTGGAGGCGTGGGAATACAGACGGAACTAGGTGAACTATAGGTTTAGTTGCTTGGTCTCAACTATACGAAGTTGGTTTAATTTTGTGTATCGGCTTAATCCTGAATTCTAGACAAGGTCCCGGGGTTTTTCTGCATTTACGGTTTCCTCGTTAACAAAATCTTGTTGTGTCATTTACTTTTATTTTCCACATTATAATTGTTTTATTATAATTAAAGTAAATTACACAAACGTTAATTCCTATTTACTTGTTAGCAATCCTATTGTGTTTGGTTTAGTCCGAACCTTTTATCAAGTAAACATACTTCGTTGTTGTATTGTCTCGAATTCGTATCCATAGACGATCACACGAAGTGTGAACCGATTAGTTGCATTGTTTCGACTCAGTCCATAGACAATCACTTTCGCAGAAAGGACTTATAGGTAGGAAAACTTTTAGCTTGAGGTATATTTGGGTACCCTCGCCTTTTCAGCAATAAGTACCAAATTTCCGTTTTCATATTTCCAACTAATATCCAACCTGTAATTCCAAAATCTCTCATTAGAAAATATCTAATATTATTTTAGCACTTAGCTAATATAAATTTCTAAGAGATATGTTTTGATTGATGGAAAATCAAAAACATATAATCGAAATTCTTATTTAAAATATTCTCAAAATTTCGGTTTGGGATCACCTTGAGTATCAAGGAATATCTTTGAACAATAACAGATAAGATTTATTCACATGTTCAAATTATGTTGACATCTGGAACTTTCCTATTTAGCAAACCCCAATTCCAAACTCACACAAAACTGTAAGTAATATGTAAATATTGGAAATCGGTTTTGGTCTTGGGACTGTAACTACCATGACTCCTAATGTAGGTTAAGATCAGTTCTACCAAGTCTCCAAATATAGGTAGGGATCGGTTCCACCATGACTCCCAACAATAGCTAGGATCGGTTCTACCATGACTCGCAATATATGTAAGGATCGGTTCTACCAAGACTCCCAACAATAGCTAGGATCGGTAATACCATGTATCCAATATAGGTAAGGATAGGTTTCACCAAGACTCTCAACATAAGTTAATATCGGTCCTATAGTATATCCCAAACTAGATAAGGATTGGTTCTACCATAACTCTCAACATAAGTCACGGTTCTACCAAAGTTCTTACCTAGGTTCGAATTGGTCATTCAATAGATCTTCATTGAAAATCGGACCAAAACGCCTATTTTTTTTCTTTTTGATTATGAAACAAGTTTCGTATATGTACTTCCTTTAAACATATGTAATCAAGCATAGTTTCCTAGAATGAAATCACACCTATATCCAACACACAATCAAGTAACAAGTTACATAGATTATGTTGATGTCGCATTTACGAAGTTTAAAAGATAAACATTATTCTTCGTAATCAAATATTCTTCCTTGATACTTCGATCATAATAAAATGACCTAGTCTAATACTAGAGTATTAAATATAACCTCGAATTAATTGTTTTCAATCTTAAACGACTTGAAAGTAATGATAGGAACGGAAACAAGTCAAGTCAGTATCACTAACCTCAAGTGGAAGGATGATGTCTTCATTGTAGTCGATATGTCTTCACGATCTTCGGGTCATCAAGGTAATACTTGTATGTCTCAACATTCTTAGATTTCTAGTCTAACCTAAATGAAGTTGACTCTGGTAAATTTAATCAAGCGACTCTAATTGAGTTTTGATACCAAAATATGATAACCATACTTGACATACCAACGCTTGGTGAGTTCAGCCGTACAATGCTCTAAAAACGTGCCATATCTAACAATCATAAGAAGCAGCAGCTGATAGGTGTAGAATACGCCATATTTACTATCCAGAGTTTATGCTTTCTTTGCTATTTTTCATGTGAATTATGTATCTTATGTTTGCTTTTGAGTTTTATAGGTGCAATGGAGTCACCGAGAACAAAAGGAGTAGAAATAACCCATTTAAAGCGAAAAAGAGCGAAAAGACCAATTCACAGGCGAGCGAAGCTAGCTACAGTGGAGCAAAGAAGTGAATAGGCAGTCGGTTCCGCGAAACCAACACGCCACGCAAGAGGCGGGAGGCCCTTTTTCCTATTTATGGGTGCCTAGAGTCATTTCTGGGTAACCCCTTATCTGCCAGACCTGGGTGGCTGTATCCACCTTCATTTTCCTACACCAAAACCTAAATCGAGAGAAATATTTTCTCTCAATCATTACTTATCCACCTGAAATGAATGAGAGGCAGAAATGGTTGTTTGAAACCCTACTCCTCTGTATTGAGTGACGATAAATGGCTATGAGGCTTATGAAATATGGGGTTTGATGTTTGCCTGAAGTTTCAGATCGAGAGAAGTAGAAGAGGGGTTCGATTTGAGCGTCTGCTAGGCTCAGGAACAATGGGTATTGGACGGAATCGAAGATGAAGATGATATTATGAAATGGGTGCTGCTGTTGCTCAGCTGCTGGGTTTTGAGATGAAGACCTAATGATGCTGCTGCTGATGAATCTGAGAAGATGGGTTGTATCTGCATCATGAATTCAGAGTCGATACATGAAGATTTAAGGTTCTGGAGGTGTTATTTTGGTTGAATCAAATTGCAGACGACGATTTCCATGGGTTTAGAGAGTTGGGTTTGTGCTGAAGTTGAGATTAAAGAAGAAATTAGGTTCGATTTTATGAAATGATGATTTTATTAGTGGTGATGTTTGATGGGTCTAAATCAAGAAGAATTCTGAATAGATGGATTTTCATGGGGTTAAGTTGTTATTGGATTGTTGAACACGAGAGAAGATGGAAATGAACTTGATGCGACTAAATTAGGATGAGTGATTTTTTGTTCAGGATGTGTACAAGGAGATGTTGTAATGGTCAGTTGTTGATGGTGATATGCGAGGCAAGGTGGAATGGAGTCTGGTGTCTTTGTTGGTGGTTGAATCTTGACAGATTGGAGCTGCAATTGGTGTTGGTGGCAATGGGTTGTTGGTGCTGCAGATGGACTTGAGTTGAATGAATGGTTCTTACTTTAGATGAATGTCTAGGACAGGTCAAATTGCAGATGGCATTGGCTCTGATTGAAGGCAGGCTATGGCATTGAAGGCATGAAGCTATAGAAGAATTTGTGTAGCAAATTTCTTGATGAAGAGCAAGAGAATGAGCTGAGAATGGAGATACATTGCATTACAGGGATGTTGAACTGGTAGAAGCAGCTGAAATGGAAATGATGATGCTAACTGATGTAGTGAAGTGTTGATGAGGTATGTGATGTGAGTTCGAAACTACAGGAAAAGATGGTGGCAATAGTTGATGGCAGTATTGGTTCAGGTGGTATGATGCTGTTGCAAATGCCAGGCTTGAATTGACATAAAAAAATGGATGAGCTACAAGGGTCTGGATTACGCATGAGTTCAAGAATACGGTTTGAACCCGACAAGAGCATTTGCAAAGTATGAGATGGTTTCAAGTGGATATAAGAAGCGGTGGTGATCTCGGACTAGGTAGTTTGTATGGTGAATCTGGTTTGTGTTGGTGGAGATGGATGCCATGAAGACAATAGTGGTGACTCGAGGTGAAGGGCATGTTGTAGCTGCCGAGAGGATCTGATGAGCACCAGTTATAAAGCTGTAGGAAGTGGATGTGCAGCTGGAATGGGTATGCAAATTTGGTGCTAGGCAGAGAATGGAGCTGTAAATGGAATTGCAGTGAGAACAGTGATTGGATGACAACATTGCAGGCTGAATGGGAAGTAGAAGAGGTTGTGGTGCTGTGGAATGAGTGATGTTGGCTGATGGAGTGATGGAGACAGTGAAGGCATGAACTAGAATTGCCATCATGGCTGAAGTGTAGTGATGCACCATCCTGGTGCAACACAAGATTTGGTCTTTGCAAAATTGTTCTGGCCTGGCAAAACAGTTTGGCTCTGACTCAGCTGAGTCGTTTCTGACTCAGTGCAGACTGATTCATTACTCTAACTCGGTAATTTTCCCTGACTCACCTTGACCCGATTTGACTCAGTGATCCGGACTGAGTTGACCGATTTGACCCGTTGACTGGTGACCGGGTGGACTTTGCCGGTCACCTGAGATACTTTCCTAAGTCACGGATTCGCCACAATAATACTGATTTTTCGGCGACCGTTTTTGGGCAGAGTTTTCACATGGGGTTTTCTCATACATGGGCTTGGTGGACTTCTATCTTTTGGACCTATGAAGATTAGACCTAATTTTGGAAACAAGAGAGCTATTTAAAGGAAAGACTTCTACAACTTTTGAGATCACAGATATTTTTCTTGGAACTTTGGAGAGCCGGTTTTGTTTACGCTTCTAGGGTTTGCTTTTGTTCATCTTATTCTTTTCAATTATTATTATTATGATGAACTCCATAGCTATGAGTAGCTAAACATATTATTGGTTATGGGATAAAAGTTGATTTGCAACATGTTATTTGATTCAATGAATTAGTTTTGTCTCAATATTTTATTGCTTGTGATTCACAATTAATAGTGTTATATGATTTGATAGTTTGTTTGGTTGAGTCCGGAATCAATCCGATTTACATTCATCTCTAGAGCTATATTTGGGTTTTCAATACGAAAAAGTTGTTTATCCCTGATTCTAAGTAGCATAATTGTGGGTAGTGCTTGTAGTGATATATCCTACTAGTCACAAGTGAATCATAACTTTTGTTAAAACGATTAGTGCTTTTACACATTCGTTTGCATTGATTAGTCTTATTCCATAGAACTTATTGCTTTTAGGGAGTTAAATCTAATTGTGCTTTTACACTTTAGGTTGCTTTCTAGGAAGAATTCACATATGCATCTTTTAATGTGGTTGAGATGAAATCAAGGAATTAGCGGGTTATTCTTGCGATCAAGGTATCCTAGGACTTTTAGTAGATGAGAGATTAAATTACCAATTCTAATCATTGATGAAAATACATGTTTGTGAATGATACTATCCCGTGACCAATATCTTCTCCTTATTGATTATTCGAATTACTTATTTTGCTTTCAATTACTTTTATTTCTTAGATAGATAAAACAAACATCCCCCCTTGGTTACCTTAGAAACTGAAAATTGCATAACAACAATTGCCTCTCTGTGGATACGAACTCTTCCTTACTTTGTACTTCATTTAAATTTAGTGAGTAAGAAAGTGAAATTATTTTTGACGGATTGACAACCGATCAAATTTTGGCGCCGTTGCCGGGGAGGCATACGGCTTGTTATTAAGTTTTTAGTTTCTTTTTACAATTTCTCCTTTTATCTTTGCTTTTCGGTTCTTGTCTTGTTTCTCACTTGTTTGGGAGAATTGTTTTCAGGTACCTAATCCCTGGCTTCTAAAGATTGGAATTATCCAAGGTGCGGGATAGCTACTCGAAGAGGCACAATACTCCAACCAAATCAAGACACAACAGAAAATCTAGAGTTAAAAGTGGAAGGAGAAGTGCAAATAGAAGGAGAACAAGAGGTTCCAATCGTAGACGAACCACAAGTTGAAGAAGAAGAAGCAATGGGTGATGCAAATCGTTCACTCAAGGACTTGGCTTCTCATAGGCTTGATACACGACAAGGGTGTATTCAAACGAACTCTACTTTTGAGATAAAGCCGGGGTTGCTTAGAGAATTACCAAAATTCCATGGCATGGTGAATGAAGATCCAAACAAACATCTTATGGATTTCCACACCATTGTCATGGCCATGCTTCCAGCGGATGTAGAGGCAGATGGTGCAATGTTGAAAGTTTTCCTTTTCTCTTTAATAAATAGTGCTAAGGATTGGTTGTACTATTTACCTCCCGGAAGTGTCACAACATGGAATGGGTTGAAGAAACTCTTTTTGGAGAGATATTTTCCTGCATCAAAGGCTACTCAAATTCGCAAGGAGATTTGTGGGATGAAGCAAAATGTGGGAGAATCCTTATATGAATGTTGGGAACGATACAAGAGATTGGTGGCAAGCTTCCCTCACCACCAATTCAGTGACGCTATGATCATCCAATACTTCTATGAAGGACTCCAATCAAGTGATAGGAATCTTATTGACGCTGCGGGTGGTGGTGCACTACTTAGCAAAACGGTGGCACAAGCTAGAGAGTTAATTGAAAATATGGCAGCGAACTCCCAACAATGCTTGAGCCGTGGGTCGGATGTGATTCTAAGAAAGGTGAATGAAGTGAGCGAGGTTGAGGAACTTCGTCAACAAATGGGTAACATGTCGGCAATGATGCAACAAGTTGCAGCCGCGGTGATACCTAGTTCTTCTCAAACTTATGAGGACGAGCAAGCTAATGCGATCTTTCCAAATCAACAAAGACGGTATGATCCCTACTCAAACACTTACAATCCGGGATGGAGAGATCACCCAAATTTTAGCTATGCCAACAAGCAAGGAGCGGTTCAACAACCAACCTTCAAGTTTTCAAGTGGATTTCAACCTCAACAACAACAATTCCAGCCGAGACAACAATTTCAGCAACCACAAGCACAACAATCAATGCAAAATCAAGGTTAGATATTGACTCAAAGCTTCAAACAATGATGCAAGGCATTTCTACCATGTTCAAAGAGAGTCAACAAGAAACTAAGAGTGCTATCAAGGAGTTGCAAACACAAATGGGCTCCATGGCTATTGAGTTGAACCAATTAAAGGCACAAAATAGTGGGAAACTCCCTTCTCAACCTATCAACCCAAAAGAGGGTGTCAATGCTATTACGTTGAGAAGTGGTACACAACTTGTGCAACCCGAAGTTACTGATTCGGGCAAGGTGGAAACACCCAAGGAACCTGTTTTGGAAGAGAATAATGAGGATACTCCCCAAACTTCTGAGGTACCTATTCCTAACTCTAAAACTCCGGTTTCTACTTATGTTCCTCCTTTACCTATTCCTCGCATATTTGCAAGTTCTAAGAAGGCGGAACTAGAAAAGGAGATTTTAGACGTTCTAAAGAAGATCCATGTGAACATACCACTCATTTATGCTATTAAGCAAGTACCAAAGTATGCAAAGGTGTTGAAGGACTTGTGTACCAACAAACAAAGGCTCAAAGGTAATGAAGTGCTTAGTGTGGGGGAGAATGCTTCGGCAATCTTACAACACAAACTCCCACTTAAGTGCAAGGATCCCGGTAGTTTTGACATTCCCGTCACAATTGGTAACACTACATTTAACAAAGCTATGTTGGATTTAGGTGCATCCGTTAATGTTATGCCTGCGTCAATGTATAATTCACTTGATCTTGGTCCTCTTAAAAAGGCTGAAATTGTATTGCAATTAGCCGATCGCTCTAATGTCTACCCAATGGGTATTGTTGAGGATGTTCTTGTGTAGGTTAATCAACTTGTATTTCCAGCTGACTTTTGTGTGTTAGAGATGGATGAAGGTTCACCGGACTCGTCTCTTCCATTGCTACTTGGGCGTCCCTTCATGAAAACGGAGAAAACCATAATTGATGTGGACAAGGGAACGCTAACCATGGAGTTTGATGGAGAAACAATACGTTTCAACATTTTCGAGACGATGAGATATCCTAGTGATGTCCACTCTTGTTTCTCCATTGATGTTATGGATACATTGGCATAACAAATGTTCGAATTAAACGGTGATGATGCTTTGGAAACCGTGTTAACTACATCCATGGATAATGGTGTAGAGTGTGGTAATGAAGTCAAGGAAGCCCTTGGTGATCTTAATTCACTATAAGGATGCCCGGAAACTCATAATATCTCTTTTATTTCTTTACCATGCAGTGATGAAATGCTTGTACCTTCAATTATTAAATCTCCAAAGTTAGAATTGAAACCTCTTCCCGACCACCTAAAGTACTTGTACTTGGGTGATAATGAAGAGTTACCTGTGATTGTTTCTAAGGAGCTTAATGATTTACAGGAGCAAAAACTTCTAAGGGTGCTAAGGAAGTACAAGACGGCCATAGGATGGACAATCGCCGATATCAAGGGTATAAGCCCTGCCATTTGTATGCACAAAATTCGTTTGGAGGATGATGCAAAGCCTACAAGGGAAGCACAACGTCGTTTGAATCCTCCCATGATGGAAGTTGTGAAAAAGGAGATACTCAAGCTTTTGGAAGTGGGTGTTATCTACCCCATATCCGATAGCAAGTGGGTGAGTCCGGTACAAGTAGTACCAAAGAAATCAGGTGTGACAGTGGTAGAGAATGATAAGAATGAACTTGTCCCAACTCGTGTGCAAACCGGTTAGAGGGTTAGTATTGATTATAGAAAATTGAATGACACCACTAGAAAAGATCACTTTCCTTTACCTTTTATTGATCAAATGCTTGAACGTTTAGCTGGACACTCTTATTATTGCTTTCTTGATGGCTATTCGGGTTATAATCAGATTGTGATAGCGTTAGGAGGATCAAGAGAAAACTACTTTCACTTGTCCTTTCGGTACTTTTGCTTATAGAAGGATGCCTTTTGGCTTGTGCAATGCTCCAGCTACTTTTCAAAGGTGTATGGTAAGTATCTTTTCTAATATGTTGAAAACATAATTGAAGTGTTCATGGATGACTTTAGTGTCTTTGGTGATTCATTTGACCTTTGCTTGAACAATTTATCTCTAATCCTTGAACGATGTGTTGAAACAAATCTTGTGCTAAATTGGGAGAAGTGCCATTTCATGGTAACTCATGGCATAGTTTGAGGCCATATAATATCTTCTAAAGGCTTGGAAGTCGATAAATCTAAGATAGACCTTATTCGTGCTCTAACCCCTCCCACTACGGTGAGGGAGATACGTTCTTTTATTGGTCATGCAGGTTTCTATCGTAGATTCATCAAGGACTTTTCCAAGATAGCATCACCACTTTGTAACTTATTGCAAAAAGATGTGGTTTTTAACTTTGATGAAAAATGTATGGTGGCATTCAATCGTTTGAAAGAACTTTTGATTTCAGCCCCTATCATTAAACCACCGGATTGGAGCAAACCTTTTGAGCTCATGTGTGATGCAAGTGACTATGCGGTTGGTGCGGTGCTTGGGCAACGTGTGGGGAAGCTTCCTCATGCTATTATGCTTCTAGAACGTTAAATGAGGCCCAACAAAACTACACAACCACTGAAAAAGAGTTATTAGCCATTGTTTTTGCTTTAGAAAAGTTTCGCTCTTATCTAATTGGTACAAAAGTTGTTGTCTTTTCTGATCATGCAGCGCTTAAGTACTTGCTTACAAAGAAAGAGGCGAAACCGAGGCTCATACGATGTATATTACTCTTGCAAGAGTTTGATATTGAAATCAAGGACAAGAAAGGAATTGAGAACACCGTTGCGGATCACTTGAGACGACTTGCTGTAGATAAGGAGACTATCCCGTTGCGTGAAAGTTTCCCGGATGAGCAACTATTCTCAATTGCCTTTGGAGAACCATGGTATGCCGATATTGTTAATTACTTAGTTTCTAAACAAATCCCAAAGAACTTGTCTCGTGCTGAGAGGGAAAAACTTAAGAGGTTAGGTAACCAATACATATGGGATGATCCATACTTATGGAAACATGGTAGTGACCAAGTAATACGAAGGTGCATTCCCGAATATGAATTTAATTCTATCTTGTCTTTTTGTCACTCTTATGCTTGCGGAGGACATTTTGAGAGTAAGAGAACCGCTCACAAGGTACTTGAAAGTGGTTTTTATTGGCCAACTTTGTTTAAGGATGCACATATATTTTGTACAACTTGTGATAGGTGCCAAAGAACCGGCAATCTAGGTGCCCGAAATCAAATGCTACAAACTTTTATTCAATTTATTGAAGTTTTTGATGTATGGGGTATTGATTTTATGGGGCCTTGTCAAATCCCATGGGAATTTTTATATCTTACTTGCGGTTGATTATGTCTCGAAATGGGTGGAAGCTAAAGCCACCCCAACTAATGATTCTAAAGTGGTTTCAGATTTTGTGCAAGCTCATATTTTTGCAAGGTTTGGAATTCCAAGAGCCATAATTAGCGATGGGGGTTCTCACTTCAAAAACAGGATTTTACAAAGCTTGTTGACGAAGTACAATGTGTTGCACAAGATTGCAACACCTTATCATCCCCAAACAAATGGACAAGCCGAGGTGTCTAATCGGGAGGTGAAATCCATTCTAGAAAAGACGGTGAATCCAACAAGGAAAGATTGGAGCATGCGACTTAATGATGCTTTGTGGGCGTATAGAACCGCATATAAGACACCTATAGGGATGTCTCCCTTTAGGCTTGTGTATGGTAAACCTTGTCATTTACCCGTTGAAATTGAGCATAAGGCATTTTGGGCTATTAAAAGCTCACGCATTTACAAGGAAAAGACGAAGGCATTTCATGATAACATGATTTCTAGAAAACAATTTTGCATTGGGCGAGAAAGTTCTTTTGTTTAATTCTCGCTTGCATTTATTTCCGGGTAAATTAAGGTCACGATGGATCGGACCTTTTATTGTTACTAATGTGTTTTCTCATGGTGCAGTGGAAATTCGTAGCATAGCTACAGGGAAAGAACTTAAAGTTAATGGACACCGGTTGAAACCATATTATGAGAATTTCACTTCCGAAGTGGTGGAAGGAGTTAACTTTGTGGATGTGCTCCCTCTGGAGGAGTCATAGAAAGCAAGGAGATAGTCGGGCCGACGACTTTAAACCAAGCGCTAATTGGGAGGCAACCCAAAGGATGAGTATTTCTTGTCTTGTTTTTAGCTTTTTCGTGTCTTGTGTTTTTTATTTTTTATGATTTCTTGTTCGAATTCCCACCTTGACTTGCTTTGGACGATTCAATTACATTGAGGACAATGTAAAGTTTAAGTGTGGGGGAGTGGTTAAGCATTTGCTTTGTAAATTTTTCAAATTTTTCAACTTTTGTGTAAACTAGTGAATAAGAAAACTCCAACTTATGGATAGTTTAGAGTCACATAGTATACATGTCGATAAGATTACATCGAGAATCTCATAATAGTGACTGAACTTAGAGATGACAGAGAACATGATCGGGTTTCTTAATTGTATGAGAGTTAAAGTTGGATTTAACCATGCCAGTGGCAAATAAGGTGCAGATTGAATTCGGTATTAGAGTAGTGATCCCCTATAGTGGAGACTACCCATGTTACATAATGTGAGGCACCGACCTTCAATTCTTTGTACCTGTCTAAATTTGTGCTTTTAGAGTGAGTGTGTGTCACCGTACGTAAACTCCGGGCAGAATGGTGAGCTGCCCAACTTCCCACCATAGAAGCACTATTTTGATCTCTTGAGTGCTATTTTTATCAACCATGATGGTGACATCGAATTGCTAACTTACATACCATTTGTAATCTTGTTCGCAGTTAGCACCATCCACCTTATCTCTCTCTACACCAACAGGTCCATAGAAACACCATCATCATCAACAAGAGGAGCATCACAAATTTGAAGGAAAGTTGAACACGTTTGAGGTTTACAAGCAACGGTACAAAATTGAGCAGATTTCAGATTTAAGTAAAGCAACAAAACAAGGAGCAGAATTTTTATAAGTTGAAGACTATTGTACAAGAGTGAAAATTATCAAGGATGAGAGTTCGAGAAGTTTATGATAGCAAGACATATAAGTTGTGAAGAATCAAGCGGTAAAGTACTTACACCATGGCCTTTGTACTTACATTTTTATCTTATTTGTATTTTACTTTCTCTTGCTCAAAAAAAAAAAAAAAAAAAAATAGAAAAAAAAGATAAAAAAGAAAAAAAAAAGAGAGAGACAAGAGAAAATTTCTTTAGGTTCATCATTAGTGTTATTGTTTTATTTTGTATTTGTTTTGTATTTGTTTTATTTTTATTCAAAAAAAGAAAAAAAATAATAAAAAATAATAAAAAATAATAATAATAATAAAAAAAGAAAAAAAGAAAAAAAGAAGAAGTATATTTTGGGTTTGTATAGTTCGTTTTTAGTTTTGTATTCTTTCAATAAAGCCAAGGGAAGAAGCAATATCTATAATGAAGTTTCAAGCGACAAGAAATTAGAGGAAAGAATCATATTGTCGAGATTCTACGAAGTTCAAGAGTTATCATCAAGAGTTGAAGACCGAAGACGAAGATGAAGACACCGATTGAAGACCGAAGACGTTTCTATGGATGCTGTGAGAGTGGTGCTAGCTGCACGCCGAACGGATACGAGGTAAGTAAGCATATTCCCACCTTCGTTAAGTGGTTGATTTCCTTTCGAAGAGATCATCAGAAAAATGGGTTTTCAAAATTATAAAAGATGTGGGTTTTCAAAACATTCGGAGGGTTTTGCCTTCCTACCATTCAACGTGTCGCAGGATTCTCTCTTCGTTCCTACCTGGACACATGTGTGACCCAAAAAAAGATGTTTATTATTGAGAGCAATATCATAAAACCTTTTCTTGTGAGGCAGAGTCGAGACTTTCGATCACTCCGAACTCGATTTTTTGTCGAGAAGGGATGGTTATTTCTCTCTCAACTTTTAAGAATGAGATTGTGTTCATTTATGTGTCTAACTTCTTATGACTAGTGTGCAGAATCTCTATGTCTTCTTAGCGCATTGGATACTATCATTACAGAGAACTAGTAAGTTGGAAAAGTAGGTTTTGTGGGTATATCTCTAGTAAACCCTCACGAGACTATAACTCGTCCACTAGGGACACCTAGGGGTTTAAAGGCTTGTTATTTATGCTAAAAGTGACCGTAGCCTCGACGACACGGAGTTGTATGTACTTTCGAATTGTTTTTGTTTGATTTGCTCGAGGACTAGCAAAGTCTAAGTGTGGGGGAATTTGATAGGTGTATAATACACCGTATTTACTATATAGAGTTTATGCTTTCTTTGCTATTTTTCATGTGAATTATGTATCTTATGTTTGCTTTTGAGTTTTATAGGTGCAATGGAGTCACCGATAACAAAAGGAGCAGAAATCACCCATTTAAAGCGAAAAAGAGCGAAAAGACCAATTCACAGGCGAGCGAAGCTAGCTACGGTGGAGCAAAGAAGTGAATAGGCAGTCGGTTCCGCGAAACAGACACGCCACGCAAGAACTGGGAGGCCCTTTTCCTATTTCTGGGTGCCTAGAGTCATTTCTGGGTAACCCCTTATCTGCCAGACCTGGGTGGCTGTATCCACCTTCATTTTCCTACACCAAAACCTAAATTGAGAGAAATGTTTTCTCTCAATCATTACTTATCCACCTGAAATGAATGAGAGGCAGAAATGGTTGTCTGAAACCCTACTCCTCTGTATTGAGTGATGATAAATGGCTATGAGGCTTATGAAATATGGGGTTTGATGTTTGCCTGAAGTTTCAGATCGAGAGAAGTAGAAGAGGGGTTCGATTTGAGCGTCTGCTAGGCTCAGGAACAATGGGTATTGGATGGAATCGAAGATGAAGATGATATTATGAAATGGGTGCTGCTGTTGCTCAGCTGCTGGGTTTTGAGATGAAGACCTAATGATGCTGCTGCTGATGAATCTGAGAAGATGTGTTGTATCTGCATCATGAATTCAGAGTCGATACATGAAGATTTAGGGTTCTGGAGGTGTTATTTTGGTTGAATCAAATTTCAGACGACGATTACCATGGGTTTAGAGAGTTGGGTTTGTGCTGAAGTTGAGATTAAAGAAGAAATTAGGTTCGATTTTATGAAATGATGATTTTATTAGTGGTGATGTTTGATGGGTCTAAATCTGAAGAACTGAATTCTGAGCTGAATAGATGGATTTTCATGGGGTTAAGTTGTTATTGGATTGTTGAACACAGAGAAGATGGAAATGAACTTGATGCAGCTAAATTAGGATGAGTGATTTTTTGTTCAGATGTGTACAAGGAGATGTTGCAATGGTCAGTTGTTGATGGTGATATGCAGGCAAGGCTGGAATGGAGTCTGGTGCTGTTGGTGGTTGAATCTTGACAGATTGGAGCTGCAATTGGTGTTGGTGGCAATGGGCTGTTGGTGCTGCAGATGGACTTGAGTTGAATGAATGGTTCTTACTTTAGATGAATGTCTAGGACAGGTCAAATTGCAGATGGCATTGGCTCTGATTGAAGGCAGGCTATGGCATTGAAGGCATGAAGCTATAGAAGAATTTGTGTAGCATTCTTGATGAAGAGCAAGAGAATGAGTGAGAATGGAGATACATTGCATTACTGAGGATGTTGAACTGGTAGAAGCAATTTGAAATGGAAATGATGATGCTAAGCGATGTAGTGAAGTGTTGATGAGGTATGTCTTTGTGAGTTCGAAACTACAGGAAAAGATGGTGGCAATAGTTGATGGCAGTATTGGTTCAGGTGGTATGATGCTGTTGCAAATTCCAGGATTGAATTGGCATAAAAAAATGGATGAGCTACAAGGGTCTGGATTGCGCATGAGTTCAAGAATACAGGGCTGAACTGACAAGAGCAAATTTGCAAAGTATGAGATGGTTGCAAGTGGATATAAGAACTGGTGGTGATCTGGACTAGGTAGTTTGTATGGCTGAATCTGGTTTGTGTTGGCTGGAGATGGATGCCATGAAGACAATAGTGGTGACTGAGGTGAAGGGCATGTTGTAGCTGCCAGAGAGGATGCAGTGAGCACCAGATTATAAAGATGTAGGAAGTGGATGTGCAGCTGGAATGGGTATGCAAATTTGGTGCTAGGCAGAGAATGGAGCTGTAAATGGAATTGCAGTGAGAACAGTGATTGGATGACAACATTGCAGGCTGAATGGGAAGTAGAAGAGGTTTTGGTGCTGTGGAATGAGTAATGTTGGCTGATGGAGTGATGGAGACAGTGAAGGCATGAACTCGAATTGCCATCATGGCTGAAGTGTAGTGATGCACCATCCTGGTGCAACACAAGATTTGGTCTTTGCAAAATTGTTCTGGCCTGGCAAACTAGTTTGGCTCTGACTCAGCTGAGTCGTTTCTGACTCAGTGCAGACTGATTCATTACTCTAACTCGGTAATTTTCCCTGACTCACCTTGACCCGATTTGATTTCGATCCTGATCCTGGACCGAGTTGGACCGATTTGACCCGTTGACAGGTGACCGGGTGGACTTTGCCGGTCACCTGAGATACTTTCCGGTGCCGGATTCCGGCCACAATACCAGTTTTCCGGCGACCGTTTTTGGGCAGAGTTTTCACATGGGGTTTTCTCATACATGGGCTTGGTGGACTTCTATCTTTTGGACCTATGAAGATTAGACCTAATTTTGGAAACAAGAGAGCTATTTAAAGGAAAGACTTCTACAACTTTTGAGATCACAGATATTTTTCTTGGAACTTTGGAGAGCCGGTTTTGTTTACGCTTCTAGGGTTTGCTTTTGTTCATCTTCTTCTTTTCAATTATTATTATTATGATGAACTCCATAGCTATGAGTAGCTAAACATATTATTGGTTATGGGATAAAAGTTGATTTGCAACATGTTATTTGATTCAATGAATTAGTTTTGTCTCAATATTTTATTGCTTGTGATTCACAATTAATAGTGTTATATGATTTGATAGTTTGTTTGGTTGAGTCCGGAATAAATCCGATTTACATTCATCTCTACAGAGCTATATTAGGGTTTTCAATACGAAAAAGTTGTTTATCCCTGATTCTAAGTAGCATAATTGTGGGTAGTGCTTGTAGTGATATATCCTACTAGTCACAAGTGAATCATAACTTTTGTTAAAACTAGTGCTTTTACACATTCGTTTGCATTGATTAGTCTTATTCCATAGAACTTATTGCTTTTAGGGAGTTAAATCTAATTGTGCTTTTACACTTTAGGTTGCTTTCTAGGAAGAATTCACATATGCATCTTTTAATGTGGTTGTGATGAAATCAGGGAATTAGCGGGTTATTCTTGCGATCAAGGTATCCTAGGACTTTTAGTAGATGAGAGATTAAATTACCAATTCTAATCATTGATGAAAATACATGTTTGTGAATGATACTATCCCGTGACCAATATCTTCTCCTTATTGATTATTCGAATTACTTATTTTGCTTTCAATTACTTTTATTTCTTAGATAAAACAAACATCCCCCCTTGGTTACCTTAGAAACTGAAAATTGCATAACAACAATTGCCTCTCTGTGGATACGAACTCTTCCTTACTTTGTACTTCATTTAAATTTAGTGAGTAAGAAAGTGAAATTATTTTTGACGGATTGACAACCGATCAGCAGCCTCAAGACGTTGGTTTTGCATAGTGATCCTTATACTGATCGACCCAATAGGTATGGCATCCGGTTCATACCCAATGCTTGCAGGCAAGACTACCCAGCATTCTTGGAAATCCCCTTTCCTGATTTTGCTTTAATATTTCTCTAACATGCATCTGCGTCAGTTGGTTTTCGTAAATAGGTTGGACCAAAATGGTTAATCATTGCTTTCCAAAACAACGAAAGATACTTGTATGCAGTTGTTTTTCCAATATGAAGGTACTCATCGTTAGAATTCGGAGGTTTTCCATATCCTAGAACCCTTAAGGCTGAAGTAACCTTTTGTTCAAGGCTATAACCTCTAATATTCATCATACTGATAATTAAATTGAGGTTCTTCCAGAAAAATCTCACCAATAATCTTTAACAACATATGTTGGGGCATGCATAATCAGTGTTGGAAATCTTGATCAGAAAAGACACAGTCGGGAAGAAAATAATCGTGCATCAGCTTCTCTTGGAAATCATCCCAGCCCCGGTACGTATATCTTCTTGTAAATACTTCTCTTGGCTCTCTAGGTATATGCCCGGTGAATATAGCTGCAACAAAGTGTTGGTTAGTTCTCTATCTTCATCTGACTCATCATTGATTTGTCGCAACGCCTGAACGTACATTCGTTGTTGTTCTTCAAACCGATTCATATAAATACGCACCTCTTAGTTAGAAGAATCCATTGATTTGAAACTAAAAAAATAAGTAAACCGAGGATTCAGGTACAAAAGAGTTGATAGTGTATAATTAGTGAAAAAACGAGGTGTGATTAAATTGAATTTAATAAGCTGAATTTATAGGGAAAGGCGGGGGGGGGGGGGGGGGGGGAATAACCATTACATCATTGTATACGAAGAGATCGATTCTCCACCGAATGGTAGAGTCTTTACCTTTCGATAGACACTCGATCGCTTTGCTATGCTCCCATAGTGGCGCGACCAGCTAGCTGGCATGGCAGATGAGTGGGTTAGCCGCCCCCCATAGGGAACCAATGGTTTATCAGAAGTAAGTTTAATAAAAAATAATTTACAAAAATAAATAAAATCAAATGATATAAAAGTGTAAAGCTCAACAACTCACATATCTCATTAATGAAACTGTGCGGTGATTTTTGTTTTTCTTTTTTCTTTCGATATTAGGTGTTAATGGATGATGGATGCTTTGAGAAGTAAAAAGTCTACAATAATGGATCCTTAAAGAAGTAAAAATATTTATTCTTGGAAACAAAATATCGATGATATCTCAATTCTGAATACTGTAACATGGAAAATTGAAAACCGGAAACGGTTTTTCGAGATTTTACGAAGAAAATTGTAAAGTAGGAATTACTGTTTAATCCAGTTTTTCATGACCCAGTTAATGGCTAGTCCACCCGTGAAAAACATTTACTCGCTAGTCCAAAAACTTTGTGGAGATTATAATGTGTGTTTTCTAAATGCCTAAAACACCCTTCTAGATCTAGTTAGTATCAACACATGTAAATGTTACTAGTAGTATGTTACTACATACTAGTAGTATCAATATGGTGATACTACATATTAATATGTACTATACTAGTAGTAACAAAAATATGCTACTAGTAAATTATGTAACTACTTTACTATACTAGTAGTAACATATGTACTAGTATACTAGTAGTAACTAGTATACTAGTAGTACTACTAGTACTATACTAGTAACATATGTTACTAGTAGTAGTAACATATGTAGTATAACATAACAGTATTAATATGTAGTATCAATACATAACATAATAATATGTAGTACATAACATAACAATATTGATATGCAGTACATAACATATTGATATGTAGTATCAATACATAACATAACAGTATTTATTTATGGGGTGAGATCCGTTGACATGGTTATATTGACATAATCTTCACATTTTAACGCCATTTTTTTTACTGAGCCCAACCGGCAATTAATTTGAAGCTAAGTTTTTGATGACATAAAAAAGCTAATTGGGAGATAAAAAAGCTAATTGGGGGATATGAATTACTAACCCCATCCAATAATATCCGTTTAGGGGTGTTATTTGGGGGCGGAAATACTAAAATACCCTTCCATCTAAATTAAAATTTAAAACTAAAAATCAAAATCAAACCCTAACAAGTTCTTAAAGATAGGTTAAATTGAATTGTTCTTGAGAAAGAAGAAGAAGAAGAAGAAGAAGAAGAAGAAGAAGAAGAAGAAATGGCTTTATTGAGAAGGTACATGATACCTAATCATATTTAAAGTGTTGTTGTTGTTGTTTTATAACTTCGTTTGGGTTAGAATCATAAACTTTCAATCCACTCCCGGCTTGTGTTTATGATGAATACCATACTATTTTTTTTGTTCCGGCGTAGTTTTTAGGATGAATACCATGCCGGTACTAGTGACGGCATGGTTTTTTATGATGAATACCATGCCGGGTACTAGTTCTGGCATGGTTTTTTAGGATGAATACCATGCCGGTAGTAGTTCCGGCATGGTTTTTTAAGATGAATACCATGCCGGTACTTGCTATTTCAGACAAATTTTCTGTATGTTTTTGTCCTCAAACCGGCACTGTACATGCACTTGGGAATCAACCATGCCGGCACTACTACCGGCATGCTCGATAATGAACTTTCTATGTCGGTAGTGTACTTCCAATTTTCAAAATTGGGGGATATTGTGTACCGGCATGGTATTCATACTTTTACCATGCCGGAACTGAGTTTTTCAGGCGCAACAATGGCGAATTCAATGAAAAAAAAATAATCAAATTTCAATACATTAATACCTATATATGAGCTCAATTAGTTTACTTTCCTGGGTTGGTTCTTCACCTAAACCTTCATGATCATAAATATCTTGATTTGATGTTGTTGCATCAACAAATTCAATGATAATGATTTATTCTAATGATTATCAAACTAATCTATTAACTTAACTAATTATATTTAACCACTAAACATGATTAGTAAGGGGTAGATTAGGAATTAGATAAAATGCTTAGATAAGGGATGACCCTGATTTGATATTTAAATCTAGTTTTTGTCTTTTTCCTCTATCCCCAATTAGTTTTTTTATCCACCAATTGCGCGTTCTAATTTTACTCTTTTCAAAACTTTTTTGGACTAGCGAGTAAATATGTTTTTCTGCTGGACTAGCCATTAACCCGGGTCGGGTTTAGTGGACTAAACAGCAAAGTTCCCAATCGTAAAAAACACAAAAACAATTAGTTTACTGGATCAAACAGGTTTTGAACCAAACTGGCTCGTATGTTCATTGGTCGGACCGGACGTGTTCATTAGTTTTCAAAAGTTAAAGCGGTTTTGAAGTACCAAATCATCGAATCATATTATGGGGCGAGATCCAATGACATGGTTAGAATGACATTATCATGACACGGTGGCACCATTTTTTCTACAAAACCCAAATGACGATAAATTTGAAGCTAATTGTTTAGTGACATGTTCCTCTTATAAATCTCTACATACACCCCAACAAAAAATGAGTGGATTCCGAGACGTATAAGATTACCATACACCATTTTGAATATCGTCCGTCGAAGGTTAACTGTTGAAATTAAGATCCGTGGATAGTGAAGTTTTGTATCTCTTTATATGAATGTAGAGTTTTATAAGAGGAACATGACCACAAAAGAGTAGCTTTAAATTCATTGGTGTTTGGATTTTGTAAAAAAAATTGCATCACTAAAGACTTTATGGCGATATACATTATTAGTTTGATGCCTCATCTTTGTCTTGGAAAGTGATATCCTCTTGATCCATAACGCCCACTAGATCGTGTACAGAAGCTTCCATATGAAGTAATGAGTTGGCCGAGCCAAAAAAAAAACGAAGTTATGATGCATTTGGGATTTTCTTCTCCCAGGAGTTAATGCAAGTGTCTCGCTATGTTAGTCAGTTTCTGTTATCCAGATTTTCTGCTCCATTTTTGTTATGCTGCAATGTTATCATTGCAACAACAAATGGCATGAATCCTAATTTCTATCTTTCAGACATGATTTGAAATTTGGAGTCAGCCGGTTTTTGGACACTAAGCAATCGCATAACCGTAACTGTTCAGAACACATTGATTGATGCTTTTAAATTACATATTCCATTGTGTTTACACTCACATAACTGAAAAGATTTGAAAAGGATATAGAATTTCATTAGCCAGTTCTGTAAATTGTGCTGATACCATATGCCGGCTCCCAGGCTGTATAAAAAAGAGATGGTAACTGCATAAACTTCATTCCGAATCTCTTAAAACCATCTCTGCCAGAGTGTTGAAATTCCTTGTAGAACTCCCTTTTGGACCAACAGCATGTTTGGCAAAACCTCTGAGCGCACCAATTTTCTCTCTCAGTTTCTCATCGGAGAAGATCATATCTAAACATTCCACCGTTCCGTCCTTTGTAAACACTCCATCTCTAATCCTAGTCCCTATCTCCCAAACATCAGATACCATACGACAGTTAATTCTCTGATCACCAAAAAATGGACGGCATATCATTGGTACGCCACCCGTAATGCTCTCCATTACTGAATTCCATCCACAGTGTGTCACAAAGACTCCTATAGCGTCATGCTCCAGTACTCGTTGTTGTGGAGCCCATGGAACAATTAATCCTCTCTTACTAGTCCTTTCAAAGAACCCATTAGGCAATTGACTTAACAGATCATCTTTCAATGACCATAAAAACGGTACGTCACTTTCTTCCAATCCCTGTGCCAGGGCAGCAAGTTCATCTGGTGGTGGTGTAGTCACTGTGCCAAAGCTAATATAAGCTACGGATGTTGGCTGTTGTTTGTCTAACCAAGCACCGCAGCCATGAGGGTCATCATGAGTATGAGATGGGTTTTGAGAAGTTAGAGTAAACGGACCTACTGTGAGACATTTCTGAAACTTGGAATTGAAATCTTCGAGAATTGGCAGGTCTAGTTCCGCACATGAATTAATGGTAACAACAGAAGCACGCGGCAGCATTAGCCCCATATTATGCAACATGCGTGAGAACTCAGATTCGCAGCCTCCGAAAAGAACACCTTCTGGCAAGTCTCTGGTTCTTATACGAGATAACCCTGGAACGAAGTCGAGGAGTTCTTCTTCACGTCCTTGAATACCATCAGGTCCAAGAGATATGGTTTGCCGAATAAGATCAGTGTAATAATGAGTTGATAAAGAACAAGGACCAGCAGTCCAGAAAGAAATCCACGGTACTCCCATCCGCTCAGCAAAATCAGCAGTAAAATAAAAGAACGAATCACTTATGAAACACTTAATATCATCTGATGAATCATCACCATACACTGAATCAATTCTGTTTCCAAAATTTTCTGCCATGGATTTAAGAAAGAAACCCATTGCAGCCCTTGGATTCCCGGTGAAACCGTTCGGTATACCATCATCAACATCATAAGGCTTCATATTGCTTGGTATATTGTTCGGTAAGTTGTTAAAAGATGTAGATTTGTTTCCGAAAACTGATTGGTTGGCTTTTACTGTGGAGAAGAATGAGAATGTTAATGCTGGTGCTTGAACTGCTAATCTACGTACAAGGTTGAATAATGGTATCGCATGTGTTCCAAATGGAAATGCCATTACTACTACATGATTTGGTGTTTTTTCTGCCATTTTTCGACGGAAGAGTTGAAGAATTCTAGAGGAGATGTGAGCAAAGAAATTTTACACAGAGAGAGAGAGAGAGAGAGAGAGAGTAATAAGGTGACATACTTTTTTATTTACCACTAGATGTTCGCATTTACCGCAAAAGATTCTAGAAAATAGTAGTTGTCAAAATTGCATGGTTGGAGGAATTGGGGTTTACACTTAAAGAGGAGATTAGAGCGAGATCTCGTTTGTAACCACCAAAACCAGTTAGTTGTTGGAGAAATTTCCTCTTACCAAGTTAGATTACCATGGTAAATGCTGGTGTGTTCTTTAAATGTTTTGGTGGGTGGCGGCCAATCAAAGTAGGCATGTTTTGATGTGTTTATGGTTTACTACAGGCTGGTTTTTGTACTTCCATCCATAAAGATGTTACAAGTCGTAAAGATTACAAACACATAGTAGAGGTTTATGTCTATTCTGCAGTGCATTTGTGTCTTGTGTGAATAAGTTTGTCCACAGGAAAACATATCTCGTGAAGTTGTCTGAGTTCCTTTACTAAAGAGTATCCTCACTTAAAGCTTACAAACAATATGATCGAAATAAAATCTTATCGCCTATAATTGATATTTGTATATTACCTCATGGCTAAAAACACACTCTGCAAATCATTCAATGGACATGTATTGCAAGAATTTCAGTAAGTTACTTCCCCTCTATAAGTATATCCACATTCTAAGAATTCAAAAATCATGACAGACCATTTAGCAATTCTTGATGCAACAGTATCAAATGTTCCTCAATGCCCAAACCACTGTCTAACTTCTCTTCATAAGTAGATATATGTGAAAGATACCCAAAATACAGCTGTAGATCCCAATAGACAACAGCACAAAACAACTTCTCTTTTGCATCCTTCTACTCTACATCAGCATTATTTGGAGCATTGGTATCAGTCGCGGTATTACATGCTCTGGTAGTAAGTGATATCCAAGAGATATATCATCAAGCTTCACATGTTGCAGCCAAAGCTCAGCATGGGAGAGTCAGCAACAAAGCATTTGCAACCAAAGGAGTGAAAGGACCATGAAGGGGTATCTCTGCAGCATTCAAGAATTTAATTAAGTGTTCCATACATAATTGGAAGTCCAAAATGGTGTAACAACAATATAACATCACAGAGCCAATAATAAAGATAGAAATTTTTGATCATGTACGAGACACACACACACACACACACACATATATATATATAGGATTTGAACATTCAACCTTACATACCAAAAATATATTCCATAAAAAATTTAAAAGACTAAAAAGTTTGGCAAGAATAAAAGAAAAAAAAACCTAAGATAGCGTCCTCATGCCTACTTTTCAATATCGTACAACTTCGATGGAGCAGCATATCATGTCTATATGCGAAAAAAAATAAGGCGACTGTTGTTATGTAGATTTATAAGACAAATTCAAGCATAGGCATGTTCAACTACTGGAGAAATGATTTGCACCACCAGTTATAATCAGCGACAATTGAAACCAAGTTTGAGAGGAAAACTATGAAATAATACATAAATCTTGACCAACTTGACACTAGGCATTAGCTAAATGTTCAACATTTTTATCTCTATCTCTCCACAAATGCAAACCAAACGATGAGCCTACATATGTGCAGCAAGAGTTTCCCTGCTTCAAACGACTGAAAACACAAAGGCCTCAAACGACTGAACCATAAGGTCACTGCTACTCCAGGAGTTGCTTAGGTTTGTTGTTAATAAAACCACAAGTTTGCCTTCCAAAGTATAAGGTAGGTTTGCTGTATGATGTTTTCTTACAAATATAAATCCACTAAAGCATAGACTACAACTCACAACTAACAGGTACTAAGAATAAATTAGATTTCTAATCCAATGAAAATACTTCTTATACACTTCCTTTAAGAACACCACATAAACTAAAACCACGAAGACAAGACTACATGCAGGATATTGAAAACATGACACAAATCTCGACAGTCGACAGAGTTCAAAATGGACTCGTATCTATCTTAATTAGCTAATTATGTGGTTCTATTTTTGTACCTGGTGTCTATGTTTTGCATCAACAAACTTTCTCTTATTGGAAACATGATACAGCTGTCTGCTGCTTCACTTTCAACCATCTGCCTCACCGTCTATGAAGGAGTTCCTCCACAGAATGCACACACAAACCACTTGAAAGAAATTTCTTTGTTGACCTGATAATTTAAAAATAATGAGAATGAGAAACAAATAAAATGAAGTGAAGTTATGCACAGAGAGTAACAGTCTATTCAGAGGGAGATCCAACAAAAGTCAATAGAGCGAGAAAACTATGCAAACAATCGGTTTATCAAATAGTTCTTTGTAGCAGTATAAGAAATAGGATGCCCAGAATTTCTGCTAGAATGTGGAAACTCAACATTGCAGCTTCAACTTTGTGACCCAGAATGCATTGTACTCCTTGATTGTGTAGATGCATTTCAAGTTGTCACAATAAGACAGTGGCACTCTTGCAGTGACGGTATTAGCAGGATGTGTTTCTCTCAAGGGGAAGGGGTTAATTTTGCTGGTGTTGGTCTATTGAGGTCAGTTCGAAACTTGGAAACAAGCTTACAGGACATATATTTGTCACTTACTCACTTGGACTTTTTTCCTGAACTTTTTATGGCAAAATGACACTTCATGGAATAATCTCTTAAAATCTTAAAACTGTATAACCATCCGGATTCAAAATTTAAAGTGTACTGTATTAGTTACCTCTCAATTCAAAATTTTGGTCATGATATCATTTAGATCAACTGAAATAGGCAATGAGTAGTTGAGTACTTACATTTGTTTTGAAAGGGGAAGTCATTTATGCATTCAATTGAAAGGGTTGTTGTTGTTCCTCCACCACATTTCCATGCATAACCACTCTCGAATCCATGCCACATTAGATTTTGTTGCCCTGATTCGAAGAAAAGAAAAAGGAGACAGACATGAGTACACTGAAGCAAGAGAACGTAGCAGAGAATCTAAATGTATAGAAAGATCAAATCGAGTTACAAAGGCAAAGATAGAACAGAAAAAGAATACACCTTCTTCTTTTCCACCCAAAAGCAGACCACAATCAGCAGAAGGAATAATTTCACCACAAGAAAATATCAGTATCTTGCCAACACAAAGATCTCATAGCTAGAGGATTTAAGAAGTGTTGAGTCTGAAAGAAATGATTTTCCAATTAGTTTTAGAGAAATTTGGTGGAGGGATAAGGCTTTGTTTGGTATTGTTGTGCTTTTTACAAAAGCATTTTTTTTTTAACCTTCATGTGGTTGGTAAATATATAAATTAAAATTAAAGCTCATTAAAAAAGTAATTAAATTGTGTTTGGTAAAATATCAGATTCAACTATAGTTTTTGTAGCAGATGACAAAAACAGACATATTGTTAGATAAAATAGTTGTCTACAAAAATTGTTAGATAAAAAGCATTTTAAAAATCTTTTACCAAACACCAATATCAAAAATTATTAGTATATATACTACGGTCCGCGAGTTATAACCCCAAAGGTGTCACTATTCATCCACAAAAAACCTGTCAAAACAAAAGTAACACAAAACCCCCAAAAAACAAAATTTTGGGTTCATCATAAAATTTGATGAAACCTCATAGAATTTGACGAAACCAATTTTTGGTTTCATCATAAAATTTGATGAAACCAATTTTGAAATTTGGGATTTTTGTATCATTTTTTTAAAATTTGGGGTTTTTGTATCAATTTAGTTTAAGATGGAGTTTTAATGAATCCAAACATTTGAGTGGGGTTTTTGTACCACAAGTTTGGTCACCTTGGGTTTTATGACTAGTTTTGTATATACATTGTGAATGTGTTTTTAGAGAAAAAAAAATACATTACCTGTTGGAAACAATGAAGAAATAATGAAATCGGATCTCAAACAGCTGAGTCGCGGACTAGGTCGCTATCTTTAAGGTATTTCGCGACTCTGCCTCTTGATTGTGCTAGCAGTCAAAAAATTGTCGAACACCTATGGGATAAAACAAATTTGATAACTCTCTTATTCGATTTCTCGCACTATGAGAAATCGAACCAACAACTACTCTTTCTTCACTTGCTCAAGACTCAAAAATAGATGAAAAACAACTCGCTTTTTCATCTTCTCCTTAAACTGTTCTTTTATAACTCAAAAAGAAATCAATACGGTTTTAATGAATATAAATTAAGTAATTAGTGCTCACTTGAAAATCCTCCATAATGACTTCTAAAACCAGTAACAATATAATTACCAAAAATTAATAGAGTTAATTAGAGAATATTAAGTACAAAAACCGTTTTGGAAATCAAGAGTTAAAACCGTAAAAAATCGGTTTCGAATCACTGACCTCCCAAGACCCCAAGGCCCCGCTCTCCCGGATTTTTAATAAATATTATAGATATATAAATATACCTATTCAAATGCATGGGGTGAGACTTGAACCCAAGTCTATAGTGTGGGAGCCCAAAATTATACCACCACACTATTTCTCTAAGTTTGATATAATATTACAAAACTATGTTTTTAAATATATATATCTCCCAACATTACCAAACTCAACCTAAATCACCTAAGTCAGTAACCAATTTGGTACTTTTGTCTATGAGTATAAGACTAATAAACTTCGTACTTTTCAATAATGAGGGTGTCAGTTTGTTGGAGAGGGTACCGAATTTGATATAAGACAAAGGATTTTCAATTTCTTATATATGAAAATTGATATCCTTCCCGGTAAATCTCGTTAGCTATGTTGAAGAACTTTTTTTTTTCTTTTTCTGGACGTCTGTCTTGCAGAGGAAGAACAGGAAAGGAAAAAACAAATGAAACGACAAGCAACAGTTTGCTAACTATGAGCTGTGTTGCTGCACAATAGAACTAGGGAATTGAGAAGATGTCCACCAAGTTTGGACATTATGGAGTTTGCGTAAGCTACGAGATCGTGGGCCAAAGTATTGGACATTTTCGGAACGAATCGGAACTCAAAAGAGTTCAATAAGATGGTCTTTCACCAATATCATCAGTGATATGATGGATTCTCCAAGGGATGCAGAAATTCTTGCGTTGAAGTATGTGAACCACCCTCTGGCAGTCACCCTCCACTATGATGTTTTGAACATTAATCTGTTGAGCAAGTAGAAAGCTATAAGTTTCATCCACTAGCAGAATAATAATATCGATAATAGCTGCACCACTCATACAATAACATGACTATGGTAGTATCGATATGGAAAAAAGAAGAAACAATTGGTCATTTTTTTCTTACACTGCCCTTATGCTAAAGCACACTGGGAACTAGGTCCTAGCCCTGTTCAAATGCAATTCCAAAGCTCTACTAAATTGTTAGATATCTGTAACGAATGGATGACTCATCCTAGAAATAAAATTCCTATAGAACTGGCCATTACTAAAATGTGGTTCATTTGGAAAAAAAGATGCAACAAAGTATTTCAGAAAAAGGAAAAAACGCCTCTTCAATTGTCACTAGAAATCCAAAGATATGTTCTATTCTGAACAAGAAAGAATCTCCTTAAAACCATAAAAGATAGCATAATCAAGTACAGAATGTTGGGTGGCCAGCTCCTGAGACACACGGTTCCAAAATTAATGTAGATGCCACTTGGGATTCAATAACTCTTTCTTCTACTTTTGCTTTAATACTTAGAGATGATGCAGGTGATTTCGTCAGAGGAAAGGCAGGACCATCCACAAATACAGATCCACAAGAAGCATAAGGTATAAGTCTTTTTCAAACAGATTTATGGGAAATAGGGAAGAAAATGAGCAATTTCTACATTGAAGGTGACCGTGAAAGTTTAACAAAGTTTTTGAACTGGAAGCAATCTATGATATCTTGGCGCAGCAAAGCACTTTTAAAAGCAATAGAAAATCTAGCTAAATCTTTCAATCTATGAAGTAACTGATACTCTTACAAAAAAAAGGCGAAATATTTTAAATGTAATTTTGATTGGGAAGGTGCACTCCCATATGTAATTTTATGGGGATAGATCTAATATTATGAAAGGGATTACACCTTCCATAAAAAAAAAAGGATTACATCTGTCTCCATTTAGATGACTCTATTTATATGATATAACCCGACTATGGCCGTTTCCTAGGCTTTTAATTTTTATTTTATTCTTTTGATCGGCAAAGAAGAATATATTGATCAAAAAAACGAGGGTACAAAAGGTTTGGACCACTTGGAAGAAAGAAAACAAAGGAATAACAGATGATCCCTCTATCAAAAAAAGATAATGGAAAACAAGAAGCCACTCCATGAACCAGATAGTATAAACGACTCAATGAGGGTTGAAATATGCTCTAGGCCAGTTATCAATTACATCAGGAAAAGAGAGACTCTGATACTCCTTAAAAACCAAGCACCAAGAGAACATTTCGAATTGAGTTTTGCTAATAACTACCTTATCTGAATTTTGCTTTCCATTGAAGACTCTGTCGTTGCGCTCCTTCCATATACACCATAGTATCACAGTTGGGATAATACTCTAGATTTGTGTTTTAACCTTATCATCCTGAGGCAACACCCAAGAAAAGAAAAAAAAGAGTCACTACATCTGGAGATAAGGTGAAAACCACTTGAGATTTTCGATAAAGAAAGTCCAAATCGGTGAAAAACTACATCTGGAGATAAGGCGAAATCTTATTAAAGAGAAATGGTAATGGTAATGTTATTTCTTGGATGGTTTGGCTACTGCCTGTACATACGTTCGTATAGTTGTTTACAACGATAATAAAGGAGAATGAAACTATAACAGGAAAGGACTTCATCTCTAATTATTTGTAAAAATAATGTCTACATCTAAACCCTAAATAGACCAAGAGTTTCCTACGAACTAAAATAATTTCTTGATATATCTCGATACCAAAAGATCTGATTGATTTTTTGTGTGTTTGTACAACTAGCATTCTTGTATGTTGTGACAGCTTGTGTTTGCTAGTGTCCTGCGTGAGTATATTTCTAGACTTGCTCGTGCATGTTGTGTGTAAGAGACTTAATACTCCCCCTCAAGTTGGAAATGGTTGAGGAATCTCAAGAAGACCCAACTTGCCTAGTAGACGATTGAAAGTTTCAACCCCAACGGGATTGGTAAAAATGTCTTCTACTTGATCGTTGGAGTGAACAAAAGTAGGAGGGATCAATTTGGATTGAATTTTCTCACGAACGAAATGAGAATCAAGCTCGATATGTTTCGTTCGTTCATCAAAAACAAGATTGTCCGCTATGTGTAAAGCGGCTTTGCTATCGCAAAAAATTGACATAGGTTCAGGATATGATACACCTAAATCATTGAGAAGATATTTTAACCATTGAAGTTCGCACGAAAGAGTAGACATAAACAATTGAATCACACACACACACACATCCATACACATTATAATGTAATATATCAATTGTACCGAAATTTTGTTAAGCAAAAGCGAAATATATGCAATATAAACAGGTTTTTTCTTAAACAGGAAAACGATTAACTAACAAATTCGTTACCTCAGATTTTGCATCCTCTTCTCCCCAGAAATATATATCATTAAGCGCAAGTTCAAATAAGAACTCTCCCCCAGTATGTTATCATCCTCTCATAAGAACAAAAGAACAACAACAAAGGAAACCTTTACCAGAGAAAGGTTGAATCGGTTTTAACTAACGCGTGCCAATAGCAAAAGTTGAAAAATCCGAAACACATATGTTATGCTAAACACAACTAATGTAAACACAAATTGATTCAACATATTGTGACTTTTCACATATGAGTTTCAATCGGAACACCTTATGATCCTTTGATAAATCCTACCAACATAGGCTAGAACTTAATCCCGCTAAATCAAAAAGTCACACAAACCATAAGGGTGACATCATATGAGATAGGGCCAAAGCACGATATTTTGCTTCCGTGGAAGAACGAGCAGTAGTTGGTTGTTTCTTTGATTTTCATGAGATATGGTTAGAGCCAAGAAGAGTATAATATCCAGATGTGGAACATTGAGAGGTAGGACATCCCTCGTAATTGGAATCACTAAAACTAGTGATATGTAGACTGCTAGGAGCAGAGAGGAAAAGTCCCTTGCCAATATATCCTTTAAGATAACGAAGGACACGATTGGCCGCATCCATATGTGTCGTGTGTGGTGATTGCATAAATTGACTGAGATTATTTACGGCATAAGAAATATCAGGACGAGTTACTGTCAGATAAAGTAGTCGTCCAATAAGACGACAATAAGGTGTAGGATCAGAAAGAGGGTTTCCATCAGTAGGACGAAGTTTAAGTTGTTGTTCCATTGGGAAGGACGACACCCTAGCCCCTGTCATCCCTGTATCTTTAAGTATATATTTACGTTGACATAAGAAAATCCCTTTTTGGGATCGAGATACTTCGATCCCCAAGAAATATTTGAGGTTTCGTAGGTCTTCGATAGAGAATGATCATTCAAGAAATTTCTTTAAGTCGGTGATGGCAACATCATCATTTCCAGTGATGATTATGTCATCGACATAGACTAAAATATAAATACGAGTGATACCTTGTGAGTAGATAAAAAGAGAATAATCATAATTTGATTGAGTAAAGCCACGTTTAAGTAAGTTTCAAGAGAACTTATCAAACCACTGGCGCGAGGCTTGTTTTAGCCCATATAATGGTTTATTCAGTTTACAGAATCTAATCTCCCCCTGTTTAGAAAATCCTGGGGGAATTTTTATGTAAACATCTTCATGAAGATCACCTTGCAAAAAGGAATTATTGACATCTAATTGGTGTAATCGTGTCATGTACCTGACTATTTAGAGAAAGGTGTCCCTTATCCCATTCAGTGTCTGTATTTAGTAGTAGGCTTATTGGTAGTAATTAGCTGATTGATGGGTGTGTTTATCATTTGTAATGTGTGGTTTAGATGTAACCAGCTGGGGGATACTAGCCGTAGATTTTAGGTTCTCTGAGCAAGGCTTTATAAGATGGAAGTCTGCAATGAAACACTTATCAAATTATTAATCCAAAACAGAACTTTGTTCTTAGGCTGTGTTCATTTGAACCAGAGGCTCAATTCTTCGGAATTGTGAGAGGTTTATCCTCAATCTATCCACCCAATCTTGTCATTGTACTTCGGTATATGGCAATTAATATCAGATTTGTTTCGATCCATGACAACGCTTGATGCTGCGATGGAGAAGGAGCAGAAACTCAGAGATGATTTACTTAATCTCCGATGGCTATATGATACTCACAAACTAGAAGATGACTCCCCAACTCGAGAGTATAATCTTCTTCAGATGTTGAAGCTCATCAACAGGAAAGAGAAACAGTTAGAGTCACTTCTTGGGGTTAGAGAAGCTAAGCAAATTCAGGAGGAAATTTTCACTGAAGAAATTGTAATTGATTCAATCTTAGAGTCAATCTTTGAGTCAATTATGGATTCCTTCAATTCAGAGGAAGTTACAGATTGTAGCCAAGACTCTTCAATTCCATCTGAAGCAACACCAGATGACTTTGTAGATGAATTGGTTATTCCTTCTTTTTTGTTCGCTGAAGAAAAGGTTGATACTTAAAACAGAAATCGCCAAGGCTGAGGAGGATGATGTCGACAGAGAGAATCATGTGCAAATGAAAGAGGTCAGCTATGAGATCCTTGAAACCTTAAGGGAGTTAATCATAACCCACATCGAGTTGAATTGTAAGGATTTCTTTACTCTTCTTTTTGATTTTACTCGCTCATTATTCGATAGAGGAAAGAAGGTCGAGCTCAGTTTAGGGAATTCTTATTTTGCTAAATATTATTATGAGTTTGGGTCTAAATTCGATGTGTATTTGAAAATTTTGGATGGATACTATAGAGAACTTGTTCAAGAGTTGATTCACCAACTTGGGTACTGGTCAGATTTAGGGTGTAATGGTGTTTCTAGTACTACTACTTGGAAGATGTTTGGTATATTTTTTGAAATGGATATTGTGTGTCTTAGGAGCAAATATGTTATCAGCTGCCGATATCCTATTAAAAATTCCTTCTACTCTTGTTTCAGCTTTCCTGGTAGAGTGTTTGATCGTGGTAAAGGGTTAGTCATTGGCAGGTATCCTTGCGGTGTTAAAAACAGTTCTAAGTTCTGCCTTGATTTACCTAATTCTTGTTTAATTGTTTGTGATGGGTCTATCATTCCAATGGTTTATTACGATGGAATATATGTATCTGTGCTGATTAACAAACGTGGGTTTCGATTAGATTCATTGTCTATGAATTTTATTCTGTTGGTGTTGTTTAAAATGGGTGGCTATGATGATAGTGGTAAGATGTTTGTGGAAATGTCACAAAGTGGTAATCTAAAATTGTTTGATCAATGGCCTGGTACATTAAGAGAAGAATCTTTATGGGTACAACTGATGTATGAGTTTCTCGATGCGGCCATTCTTCATCTTATATCATTCAGAGGTCTGTCTCAATCGGCAAGGTCTGAAGCTATCCACAAGTTTGTTTCATTTGCTTGTTTAACTATATTTCTTCAAGGGTTCTTTGAACTGCACTGGTGGGATCTCTTTCATCCCGTGTCGTTCTTTTATGTGCATCATGGTCCTTGGTTTGGACGATTTGTCAGAGCTTATTATACATCAGTTAGAGACATATCCTTACAAATGACTGAAGTTTTAAGTTCAGAATGTATTAATGTCTTTGCATGGATAGTGGAGACTCAGGTATTGCTCATGGTGATTCGCATTCTAGATATTTTAATGTTGGTGGATTACTTAAGGTGGAAATTTAAATTATCAACTTCTGGGAATTATGAAAGCCTGGCCATACGAGAAGAAGCAAAGAAGGTACACCTCAACTCTGCCAAGCTTGTTCTCAAATTCTTGTGTTATGCTCATCATGACACTTATTCTCGGGCATGGATGTGGAGTTTTAATGTAGCTGAATCTTTCTATCTTTATTTTGATGATACTTGCTCCTTATTTGATCGAGGTAAGTTTGTCATTCTCTTCTCATTTTCTTACTGGAAACTGCGTAGTCAATTGATTCCTAGCTTCGGGTATCAATCAAATTTTTGGGATATACACTCAGTTCATGTATGTGGTCATGCTAATGGAATTCGAGGTGTTCTTGAGCTATTGGATCGCTGGTTATATGATCGTGGCAAAGTGGTGTGTGCTTTTAAAAGGGGTTTATATTTTGTTGATGCTTATAAAGTTGGTGCTGATACAATGGCTTCTTGTGTGACTATTCTTATTTGGTTGATTTCGTTGAATCGGTACCATGAGAATTTACCTTATGAGTTGGTTTTCAGTCACGGGTTCCTATTAGATTCTTTATTTCTGAATTCTCGTCGTATAGTGTTGCTTAAAAATGATGATGGTGATGGGTTTCAACTTTTTATGCATATGCCTGAGCTTAATTATCAAGTTTTTTTGTTTTTTTTTGGATAGAGTAGTTGAAACTGATAAAACACTAGAACTGTTGGGTAGACTAATTGGGAGTATAGTGTGGATCTGGAATGGTGGTAAACCTGATATTATTTCGCAACCTCAAAATGGTTGGCCTAATGCTTCAGGAGTCATACTTGGTGCACTGCGTATGGTAAGTGCATGTGAACATGGGCAGGGGAATGTGCTGCTAATATTTCAGAAGGAGTTTGAGTGTCTTCTGATGCTTCTTTCAGGTCCAACAATTGTGCAAAATGTTACATCTGATGTCTATGAGACTCCTTCGTTTCGTGAAACTGTTATAATGGCAGTTGCTTATTACACTTGGAGATGTTTGTACTCGTTTTACTCTGCTCAATATTTTTGGTCATGTCACAACCAAGTAGTGGGTGTATACGAGTTTCATTCCACTCGTTATTTACTTCCTTATTACAGTTGTTGGGGGAACTTGGTATCTCAAGCAAATGAGTATTACACCTGGCCAGGTAATCAAGTTTCAGAAATGTTGATATTGGGGGTGTTTCAGATTCTAAACGTGTTGTTGTGGGTAGGGTATTTACGGTGGAAATTCAAATTGGTTTCAATTGCTTTATGGAGTATAGGTAATGGTACTGGGACTACGAGTTATAGTTGGTTTTTGATTGATAGAGGAAAAGTGCAGCTCACTGACGCGACACCTACTGTGTATGTTGTGCTGACAAAGTATTGTCACTGGACAAACTTCATATTGGTAAGGGCAACTCATACCCATCTGAAGACCAATGCAGTGAACTTTCCACTAACAATTGTGTTGGAAAGGTCTTCGGGGAAGTTAGTTTATATCATTATATCTAGGACAAACTTCATATCATTATATCTGTGCAGGAGTTCAGGCAACTTCCAAAAGGGGTAATACGCACTGTACAAGTTCAGAGTGGAGCAACTGCAAATGGAAAAGAAGGAAATCTAATGGAAACTCAACTTCAATAGCGTCAGTTGAGATGTTACATAAATTCGGTATAGTGGCAACCTTGGTGGTTAGGGAAACACCTATGCCTATTGTCCATCATCTTTCTTACCAGGTCTGCTATTTGGTTTTACAACAGCATTGCTACTATACAGTCTTTATATTCACATCATATTACTTCTGTAATTATTTACACCGACGAAGACATGTGAATTCCGGTTCGTACAACAGCCAAGAGTGCTGTTTCAAGTGGTGTTTGTATTAGTGCTTACCAAGCCGTGAACTCTGGCGATGGTGTGCATGCTTACTTTTGGAAGATAAGCGCAATATGGATAAAGTTGTTACTTGTTTATTCTTCTACTACCAGGGTGTCTGGTCTACTGCTTGATTTTAAGGCAGCAGTTAAGACCAACTATGTACTTTCCACATCTCCTATGGATGGGAAGTTAAGACCAGCTATGCACTTTCCACATCTCCTATGGATGGTCAGAGGATTGTTGGATTGATGTAGTATTTCAGGACCTTACAAGTACATTAGTTAGCATTGTGGCTGTTGGTCCATTACGGAACTACTACTGTTGCAGCTTCAACACTGTCGAAGGGAGTTTTCATTAACAAGCAGCTATACTTGTCATCCATTGCGCCTTTTAGAAATGCAACCATGTCTGGCTACCATGTTGTATCCAGTATGATGAGAAGAGGGCTTAGCAACTCAATTCTCATCCTTGAGGACAAGTATGTTTTGGAGGGGAAGGTATTGTCATGTACCTGACTATTTAGAGAAGGGTGTCCCTTATCCCATTCAGTGTCTGTATTTAGTAGTAGGCTTATTGGTAGTAATTAGCTTATTGATGGATGTGTTTATCATTTTTAATGTGTGGTTTAGATGTAACCAGCTGGGGGAATACTAGCCGTAGATTCTAGGTTCTCTGAGCAAGGCTTTATAAGCTGGAAGTCTGTAATGAAACACTTATCAAATTATTAATCCAAAACAGAACTTTGTTCTTAGGCTGTGTTCATTTGAACCAGAGGCTCGATTCTTCAGAATTGGGAGAGGTTTATCCTCAATATATCCACCCAATCTTGTCATTGTACTTCGGTATATGACAAATCGCCAATTCTTAATAGCAGCAAGAGACAGAAGAACCCGAACAGTGACAAGCTTAGCCACGGGTACGAATGTATCATGATAATCGAGTCCCTCTATTTGGTTGTAACCTTTAGCAACAAGACGCGCGCCTTATATCTTTCTACCAAACCATCGGGGTTAAACTTAACCTTATAGACCCACTTACAGCCTATAGGAATTTTACTGGGCGGTAAATCTGACATTATCAAAGTATTATTAGCCTTAAGGGCAACCATCTCTTTGACCATAGCTTTATTCCATACTGGAATTTTTATCGCTTTGGAAAATGATCTAGGTTCCGTAGTATTAATAACATAGGTTAAAAATGCTTAGTGATTTGTTGAAACTGACTGATTGAAAGATAATTAGTAAGTGGATACGGTGTGCGAGTTGTAGTAGAGGCAAAAGGAAGAGAAGTAGTTGTGCACACGTAATCCTTGAGATGTGATGGAGGTCGACGCTCTCTAATGGGTCGAGATGAATTATCACAAACTACTCGTTGAGTTTCATTGGATGAATTATGTACATACTGATTCTCATGTGAGATATATTCATTTTCAGGCTGGGTTGCACGGACGCGGACGCGGCGACGCGGACACGACAAGACACTGACGCGACACGAGGCCAATATTGATAGGCATATTTTTTAATATAACAAGGCCGGACGCGGACACGGCTCAAGAAATGAAGCGTCCGTGCAACCCAGTTTTCAGGTGATACAAGGATTTCCAAGGTGATATTATTTAATATATCATTTGTACCCGATGGTTGCAAGTCTCCTGTAAAGGATTAGACATGGATGCTGGGGTATTCAAAGTACTTGATGATGAGGTTATGGTCTCATGTAATGAAAGAAATGGGATTATATTATAATTATATGTATCATCGTCATCAGCTAAATGTAAAAATGAATGTAACGTGGAAAATGTTTTGTCGATATGGTAGTCTCTGTAAGGAAATGTATTTTTATGAAAAGTTACATCACGAGAAACATGGATTTTACGTGATTGAAGATCATAGACACGATAGCCTTTTTGACCATAAGGGTATCCTACAAAAACACACGGCCGAGCACGTTGATCAAATTTGTGTTTAACATTAATATTTCTTGCGAAACACAAACAACCAAAAACTCTTAAATGGTGATAAGAAGTTGGAGATTGAAATAGAATTTCTTGAAGTGATTTATTTATGAGATAGGCAGCGGTTAAAATGTACTCCGCCCAAAAATTCAAGGGAAGATCATCTTGAAATCGTAAAGCGCGGGAAACATTAAGTAAATGCCGGTGTTTGCGCTCCACAACACTATTTTGTTGAGGAGTAGCTACACAACTGCGTTGATGAATGACACCATTAGCATGAAACCATTCTTGTAGATCCCTGGTTAGAAATTCAGTCCCGTTGTCGGAATGTAATTTTTGTAATTGTGGAATAAAGATTTTTCCATTACCTGATGATAAATTTGTAAATTTTAGTATGGAACTGGGTGATAATATGATTAAAAAAATATGCGAGATACTTCTTAGTGTCTGATTTACTAGACACAAGGTAAATCCAAGTGCATCTCGAAAAATCATCAACAATTGTTAAAAATATCGTTTTCCACATAAAGAAGGTTCTGAGAACGAACCCTAAATATATGCATGAACAAATTGAATTTTTTTATTACTTCCCGAATTACTGGATACATAAGGTAAACGAGGTTGCTTAGCTTGTGGACATACTTCACATAGATGATTTTTAGTAGTCCTTATGCAGCTAAATTTATTTGCTAAAATACGAAAACGTAAATCAGAAAGGTGGCCAAGGCGCCAATGCCAAAGATCAAAGCTTGAATAATGAGAAGCTGAAAAACATGTAGGGGTCGACCGGAGAATGTAAAGACCATTGTGAAAAAGATCACTCTGACCAATCGTTATCTTCCTTAGCGGATCCTGAAATATACATGATGATTCGTCAAAAGTCACTTTACATTTGAGAGATTTAACTAAGTGACTGACTGATAGAAGATTTAACTTAAAACTTGGGATATGATATACGTTATCAATCATTAAATTGGGTGAAAAAAATTACTGTCCCAATATGTAAAATGGGAGATCAACTACCATCAGGTAGTTGGACAAATAAATTAGGCAGAGCTTTAACATATTTAGTAAAACAAAGTAATGAATAACACATATGTTTAGATGCACCACTATCAACGATCCAAGAAAATTCAGAGGTGCAAGAGACATTACCAGCAAAATTAGCGTTTATTTCATGACTTGAAGGACCAGATGAAGGTTCAAGAAGCGGCAACAATCGATTGTACCGTTCATGAGTGATAGTATCCATGTTGTGGTTCACCATCCTGGGCAGCATCAAAAGATGCTTGATTATCCCTTTGGCGTGAGTCGCGTGATGGATATCCATGTAGCTTATAACAAGTAGCTCTAGTGTGTCCAACTTTGTTACAATGATCGCAGAATGGGCGCCCTTTCTTAGTTGGAGGATGACGAATATTTTGTTGTGCGGTAGGGATACGGTCTTATTTCCCAAGATGGAGAGAAGCTGATTCGATTGCAGGGGCAGAAGAAAAGTTGAGTTCATGTTGATTCTATTCCTGACGGAATAGAGAATATATCTTGCCAATAGCAGGGAAAGGGTCCATCAATAAGATCTGACTACGAACGAATGAAAAACGGTCATTGAGACCTTGTAAAAATTCCATGACTCGATCTTGATGAAGTTTACTTACCATAGACTTTCCGTTACCAAAAATACATGGTTTAATAGGAGTGAGCGAACTAAGTTCATCCCACGGAGCTTTCAACTGAGTGTAATATTCAGAGACAATTAGAGCATGTTGTCTTAGAGACATGATGGCCTTTTTGAGCTGAAATATTTTGGGCTCATTTGTGTGCGAAAATCGATCTCGCAATTCTTTCCAAATAGCTTGAGCATCATCATTATATTGGATACTAGCCTTGATTTTTGGTGTCACCAAGTTCAAAATCCAACTGCCGACCAAGTCGTTACATCTTTCTAAGCGTGCAAGTCGTTAGAGGAAGTTGGTTTGGTAAAAGATCCATCAACGAACCCGAACTTTCCTTTCGCCCGTAAAGCCATCGTCATACTTCGAATCCAGCTTGAATAGTTGTCACCGGATAATAATGGTGTGATTAAAACTATTGAAGGATTGTCCGATGCATGAATAACATAAGGACTAGATTTGAGATGAACAACAGTAGAAGCACTAGGTGGGGTTTAAGGAATTCCATCATTGGAGGTATTGGACGGCATTTTTAATCTTGAAAGAAAAAAAAAATTGAGGGGAATGTTTGAGGAGAATTAGAGGTGAAACATGGAGAGATGAGAGGAAGAAGAAGAAGAAGAATCTTATTAGGAAGATTAGTAATTCTATTACATAGGTTACATTCTATACATATAAATGGATGACCCATGGACCGCACATCCATGGGCCGTAGGCCCTGTAACACTCCCCCTTGTGCGGTTCAATAACAAAACTTTATACATAGTGCTTCACATATAGTGATTTGAATGTATTTCTTCAAATGACGTCATCTCCTTGATGGCTTGTGCAGAAATCAATCGCCCCATTTAAAACTTTGACAAGTAAAAACCCAGTGAGATAAAACCTTGGTACAACTCTTCACATGTAGTACTTCACATGTGTTGTATCGTATTTTACATATAGTTCATCACATGCAATAAGATCTTTAAAGATCGATGAGTCTAAGTTAATTGCCTCGTTAAAACTTTGCCAGGAAAACCCAGAGGGAAAAAACCTGAACTAAAGAAATATTAAGCAAACTTAGAAACATAGTTGTACTTGAATATATTGCCTCATTAAAACCTTGACAAGGAAAACCCAGTCGGACAAAATCTTGACGAAGGAAAAGAGTACAACGTGACAAAGATGCAAGTAAAGGTGATCGCCAGATGATCATTTTGCTCCATTGAAGTTGACTAGTTGCATCACAACTCCTAAGGCAGAAAATCCTCATGGAAAGACAATAGCCTTAGTTGGGAAATTACTTCTGGGTGTTTGTTGTTGTCTCATTACAAACCTTTCCGAGTAACAAAACCCTGTGGGAAAAAGCAACCTCGGTGAAGGAAAATAGTTCAACATACCATTAGATGCTCCCCTTGATGTCAGACAATATTCACTAGTCTAATACAATCAAAAGGAGTTTATCACATTTTACTTTGGTGACTTGAATGTTTATAAGACCATGTTGTTGATTCTGGAAGTTACGTTGCTTAACAGACTATCACATTTCATTTCTTGAATTCAGATATTTTCGGTAATATCAACGCGATCTTTATGTCTTCAACGTTCAACATACTTGATGTTTTAGTGTTGTCTCGCTAAAAACCTTGTCGAGTAACAAAACCCTTTGGGAAAAACTATTCTCGATCGAAGGGAAAAATAGTACAACACAACTTCAATTTCGAAGTAAAATATGTCGACATCATATCCTTGGATCCTCCCCCTGATGTCGGCATCTCCCCCTAATTACTTACGAGTTGTTCAGGCATGGTTCCTTTAGTCATGTATTTTTCGAAACTGAATATTGGTAATGACTTAGAAAATAGTCTACCATGTCTCCCCCTGATTACTTTTGTTGGAGAAGAGATTATTGTTCCTTCATAATCAACAACTTTTGGATTGCACTTTCATTAGCATTCCTTTTATGTCTTTGCAGGATAAAACAAATTTATGTCAATGGTTACTTTTAAGTACATGATTACATTCAATATACCATTCCAATGACGTTGCGTTGGCGTGAAGCTATATCTAGCTAACAAGTTCCTTGAGGATGTAAAATTTAATCGAGTACATTATTATACTAAGTACAGCAATGCGTCTATTGTACTTAGATATGGGAATTTCATATCCTAACACATCTTCGTCATATTGCTTTGGACGAAATGGTTACTTACTTACATTTGAACCTCGACTAATCATGGGAGTGCTATCAGGATGCATGTCTTTGTTAAATTTCCTAACAACTTTAGACATATGCAAACTGGTGGAATAATATACCACAAGCTCAGTATTCGATCGAGCTTTCCCTAGATTTTTCATCTCAAATTCGGATTTTAAATAGCTTTTAAGGTCTCTTATTACATCAAGAGTCCACATCATGTTTGTACCATCAACATAAATAGCTACAATCCCAAGTCAGGAACTTTCTTATGAATACGCAAGGAAAAATAACTTAATTGTTTATCCCCTCCAAATCAAATAGCCACTTAGACGGGTATACCACATCCGCCTGATTGCTTGAATCCATAAGTGAGCGTTCTATCTAACTGTAAACGCACTATGTGGTTTAGAGTCATTTGATTTGGGAAACAAAAGTCTATCAAATACTTTTGTAAATATCTTCTATCTCTTGATTCTTTCATAGATATGTAATAACCACATACATATGCTACATTTCAAGTCCTTTTTGAAATTACCAAGCTGACTAAGTAGCGGAACTATATAACGTTCATCAAAAAAGAACAATTCCAGGGCTTTGTGAGAAACCTCGCGCCACAAGGCGAGTCTTTGTACTTTAAGACTACTTTCTTCTCATTATGCTTTATGACAAATTAATAATACTCCCTCCGTTCCAATTTAGCTCTCCGGTATAGCATCGTGCTGATAACGTGTTTGAGGAGAATTAGAGGTGAAACATGGAGAGATGAGAGGAAGAAGAAGAACAAGAATCTTATTAGGAAGATTAGTAATTCTATTACATAGGTTACATTCTATACATATAAATGGATGACCCATGGACCGCACATCCATGGGCCGTAGGCCCTGTAACAGGGAATTTTTTTTATTATGATGATGAACAGGATTTCTCTGTTACCATAAAGAGAAATGGTAATGGTAATGTTATTTGTTAAATTGTTTGGATACTGCCTGTACATACGTTTATACAGTTGTTTACAACGATAATAAAGGAGAATGAAACTATATAAGGAAAGGACTTCATCTCTAATTATTTACAAGAATAATGTCGACATCTAAATCCTAAATAGACCAAGAGTTTCCTAAGAACTCAAATACTTTCTTGATATATCTCCATACCAAAAGATATGATTGATCTTTTGTGTGTTCGTATAGCTAGCATTCTTGTATGTTGTGACAACTTGTGTTTGCTTGTGTCCTGCGTGAGTATATGTCTAGCCTTGCTTGTGCATGTCGTGTGTAGGAGACTTAATAGTTATTCATAAAAGAAACAAAAATTCTTGGTATACCGCTCAAACGGATACCAAGAAAACCACCTCCTCACGTACTTCCTTGCGTTGGCCCCACAATACTGGCCCCCGCAAATTCCCACCCCATGGGCACACTCTTGTGTGAGTGGGCGGTTTTCCCATTGTTTGTTTAGGCGGTACGCCTAGAACGACTGTAAAACAAAAAGAAAAAAATTTATGTTTTCAATAGGGGTGGGACATGGGTTAGTTGGACGGGTTAGAAGGTTTGGCCGAGGCAGACCCGAGCTAGGAATCATTTTCCCAGATTGCCCATCGAACCCATGTAACCCATGGAGGTTTTGCCCAAGTCCGCCCCAAAAATCAAAAAATCCATCTAAAAACCCTTATATTCATTATATATTTCGTATTTAGTCCACCAAGTACTCTGGATTTAGTCCACACATTTATACAGAAATTGTTTAGCCCCCCTCCCTTTTATTTTCTGGCTCCGCCACTGGGGTTGGCCCAAGTTTCGCTAGACATACGAGTTTGTTATTATAATAATAGCAAATTTAAGTAATAATAAGGTATGATTGCTCTATTTATCTCAAATTTCCAAATAACCGAAGATTATTTACAATAATATAAACTTTTATCATATTGAATGATTAGATTTGAAGATAATATCCATAATTACTCTAAATAGATAATAATACCAATTATAAAAATAGTTTTATTTAACTATATTAAGGAAAAAGTTTTGCACTCGCAAAGCTGAGTTCAAATCAAATAAATCAAGACATCACGGCCTTTGGATGTTACGATATGACATCATGACTTAACCACGCTTATGAACTTATGTCATATACGCAACATCCAACGATCTGTGATGTCATATCTCGCAACATCCAACGATCGTGATGTCGCGAATTCGTTTTGTGATGTCATATCCGCAACATCCAACGACTGTGATGCTGCGAATTCGTTTTTGAACTCGCACTGCAAGTGCAAAATTTTTCCCTATATTAATTATAGTTCTTCGGGTTGCGCGGGTTGTTTGAGTTAGAAATATTTGTGCCCATACTTACTCAAATTTAACTCGGATTTGTAAAATTTATGCCCAAACTTTCCCAAAATCTTGAAATATGTTACCCAAATCCGCCCAACGTTCGGGTTGGGCATCGGTTGGATGGGTTAACCCAACCCCAAATCCCACCCCTAGTCTTCTAGGAGCTACTAATGCGTAGAATCCGTAGATGCAGTAACCACCAAAATACACGTGGTGGGGTTCTATTTCTAAGACGACCAACACTGTCATTAAGGTTTGTGACGACCACTTATTCTGAATGTGTCACACTACACAGTAGCTCATAACTTGAGAAATGGACATCACTAAAACGCCCGACACTATTGTCTATTGAGCAACCAATCATTTCTGATATGTTTTGTAGCGCGGAGTAGACTACACCACAAGGTTTTTGTTGTAGAAACATCTAAAAACTTTTTCTATGGCCGGCTGATTTAGATCACATAGCTACTTTGGTAACTCAACACTATAAGCCACAACCCTTGCCCAATAAGATGTCCGGCGTGATGAAGACCTTGTGTTTGTCATGAACAATGAAACCAACAAACGAAAGGTTCTCGTTTAGTCGCGTTTCAATGACTTTTGAATCCAAAATGGAAAATCTCAAATTTGGAATCGGTGCCAACAATCCGTTCTGATTCTAGGTCGTTTAAGCATCCACATCGAAACAGCACCATTGACACTCCCAAAGTAACAACTGATTAACTCGTGTTTTACCCGATGTTAGACACCCAAAGGGCGCTCAAAATCTAGAAACATCATTTGTTCAATTTTACTCGCGTTTCAATGACTTTAAAAATTATTTTCTTCAATTTTCTTCTAATAGTCCTATTAAAGATGTACAAAATCCATCTTGCTGTCACTAAAAACATCCTCATTTGTTGTTCCGAGCTCATTTTGGAGTCTATCGGCTGCTTGTTTGAACATGCCATTAGTTTGTCACCGGTGACCTACTTAGGCTGATTTCGACACCAACAGATTCTCAAAAATGCACCCCATCTGACCTAATTAGGCTAACCCCTATGGGCTAGATTGGAGTGCTGGATTGGCCAAAAAGTGTTGCAAATCAAGAAAAAAGTGTTGGAAAAAAAATTAACAGTGATAGTTGATAGTTCTCTCACCTAGCAACCGCTCATGATCTAACTATCGCCGAGATTGAAACGTTGAACGGATTAGCGCTCAAAAGTGACATAAACGCTCGAATCATTCGGCGCTCTATTTTTTACTAATTTTTGAGAGAGAATGTGATGGAGAGAGAAGAAAAAGAGGGAGAGAGAGAGGGAAAAAAGAGGAAGAACATGATGGAGGGAGGAAAAATGGGAAAGAGAGAGAGAAAAAAAAGTTGGAGAGAGAGAGGAAAAAGGTGGAGAGAGATAATGATTAGTTTTTTAAAAAATAAAATTATGTAACGCCGAACCATTCGGCGTTTAGCGCTGTTCTATTCAGCGTTTCGCTGCTAGATTAGCAATACCATAGGACTTAGGAGGTAGCTCAGGCTGACGTGGATGGCCAATCTAGCCCATAGGACTAAGCCTAAGGAAGGCAAGGATAAATGACCTGCTAGCAAGCTCGTTGGGATCTTGAGTTGGAGACAGTACAATGGAATCCTTAAAGCACCTCTTAAGTCCAAACACGGAGTGTATCGAAAATTTAAAGTTTAGATTTTTTTTTATTTTTTTTTTGCTTTTTAGTCTTGGTCTCACATTTCAGGGGGAAATGGTCTTACATTTATTGTGTGGACTGTGGACTTGGTCATCGAAAAATGACTCGGATCATTTGCGTTAGGTGGATTTTCGCTTTTGACGTCGTATGCCAAACATGGCCAATAAATCAGATGTATGAAATACTATTTAGTCTTAGGAATAATATATTAGAGAGAGTCTAGTCCAGTTGACTCAGTCAATTGTCTGTTTGGTCCTTTTTGAAACTATAAATTATAGTTTGGTCCTAGGAATTATAGTTTGGTCCTAGGGTGACGTCATGGATGATGTAATTGTCACCTTGTAGTGGCAAAAATACCCTTTTGGGACCATATATATACAAAAAAGGAGTAGAAAATATATTATTTTCAGATTTTCTTTCTCTCTCCTCTATATTTCAATTTCAGATCTAGTTTTTTTTTTCTCTCTATTTTTTTTCTTTTATCTTTTCTGTTGCTGTTTATGTTGCAGACAATGAATCTTGATTTGAAGATTTGATCGGCTACTGTTTGAAGACGACGAAGATGATAAAATCTTTCTCGAGATCTGCTGTTGTTTAAGACGGTAATTGTTGTTGTTGAAGACGAAGATGAAAAATGATGAATATGATAAAGACGACGAAGAAGATGATGAACGACGGAGTTTTAGGGTTTTTTCTTCTCTGCTGTAGGATCATAATATCGCAACGTACAAGGCTCGCGGGATTAATAAACGACGGTGTCGCGAGGCAGTCGCAGATAGCTAAAATAAACGACGTAATGAATAACGGCAAACAAAACAATTGGAAGACATGAAAAGCGGCGAGGGTAAGAAGTGTCGCGAGAATAAATATTTGCGCATTTGCGACACTTCGCGAGACATTCCCGAAAATAAAGGATAGCTTAGCTGTCATCCACTACGTATTACCCTATATAAAGGGCTGAGTGAATCTGTTGAAAAGGAGAGATCTTTTTGGAATTGTTAAGCAAGTCATTAGGAGAGAGAAAGTTTAAGAGTGTTTTAATTTCTAAGTGTAATTCTATTTTCCGGTGTAAACATTTCATGGACTCAATCAATAAATATTCTTGATCTTACATCTTTCAATGGATTAATTAAGCAAAATTGAGTAAGGGGTGTAGTGTGGGATTTCCTGCAACTACATATGCGCTAGAAACAGGGAGATCTGAATCATTTGTGAAAGAGAGAAGATCACAATTAAAGTTGTTTGAATCAGGAAAATGAGAAAAGAAAATCTTGAATCGGATGAGGCAGAGGAAAAGGATATGGCATGCAGCACAGACACAAGAGCAATGATTAATGAATTTCATGAAAATATCGGAGGAAGAATACACAAACGGGATTTTGAAGGAAGGAAAGTTACGGATAGAGAAATCGCATCACCTTTGAAGGATTGGGAGAAGCAAGAGATAACATTCACTACGGGGAAATACCCAAAGAAAATTTGGATCACACATCTCCACTGGTGATCGCAATAAACGCGTATAAGGAAGGAAAGGAATTAGAGAACACAGTGAAAACATGGGTAGTGAATGGAGTTTTAATTGATACAGGAGTCCGGTGAACATCATGTTTTATCACGCTTACAAAAAGATGGGATATAAAGACGAAGATATGATTTTCGCGGCATACAATATTCAAGGTTTTGGTAAATCCATAACAAAAGTTAAAGGGGAGATAGAAATACGTGTTCCGTTAGGAGGAATCGAAACACAGGTGACGTTGAGTGTAGTGGATATGGAATCACCGTATAACATATTACTAGGAAGACCATGGGTACATGCAATAAAAGCTGTGGCGTCGACGCTTCATCAATGTATCAAATTTCCTACACCAACCGGAATCGGCGAGATCAAAGGGGATGCTGCTAAAGGAAGAATATATTATCAAAATGAAGTAAAGTGTTGCGAAGAACAAGTGAACAAGCGAAAGAGTATATCAAAGTATCGCAAAAAGATGGCGAGGGCGGCTAAGAAAGAAGAAGAGTTCAGAGTTTACATGATAAGAGCGAAGGAAGGAAAAGGCATACCTAGCGAGATCTCGGGAGAAGAAAATGATCTTGCGAAAGAACCAAAAGGACCGACCCCTATGGGAGAACCGAAGGCCAGTTACGTCGCGGCAGAGCAAACCAAAGAAGTGAATATTGGAACTAAGGAAAAACCCAAGATGCTAAAGATTGGAACTAACATGGGAGCGGATGAAGAGAAAAGAACCGTCGATCTATTGCGAGATTATAAAGATATCTTCGCGTGGGATATGGATGAAGTGCCTGGTATAGATCCATCGGTAGCTTTGTCACAAGTTGGAAATTGATAAAATGTGAAGCCATTCAAACAAAGAATTAGAAAGATAGCAACAACATATCACCCTCGGATAGAAGAAGAACTGCAGAAGATCTTTGGATGCGGGAATTATTAGACAAGCAAAATATCCCGAATGGATAGCGAATATGGTTATAGTTCCAAAGAAGAACAAGGGAATAAGGATTTGCATTGATTTCACTGATCTAAATAAAGCTTGCCCTAAAGACAAGGTTTTCCATTACCGGACATTCCTGTTTGGTCGAATCAGCGGCCGGGAATGAAAGAGTATCATCGGACGGATACAAAGGTTACAATCAAATTCCTCTCGCCGAGGAAGACCAAGAGCACACTTTGCTTTCTTCGCTCCAAGAGGATTATCTTGCTATACTAAAAATGCCGTTTGGTTTGCGAAATGCCGGAGCAACGTATCAAAGGATGGTAGAAGAAGTATTCGCGAGAATGGATACATAAAAAACTAGAGGTATACGTAGATGACATGCTAGTAAAAAGTAAAAAGGCAGAAGATCACGTGCGAGACTTGAAAGAAATTTTTGAACAAATGAGGCGTTTCAACATCAAAGTCAATCCAGAAAAATGTACCTTCGGAGTTGCGTCAGGGAAGTTCTTGGGTTACATTGTATCAAAGGAAGGAATACACGTTGACCCGGAGAAAGTAAAAGCAGTTCGCGATATGCCGACACCTGCGACAAGTGAAAGGATGTTCAAAAAGTCGAATGGGTTGTTAGCATCACTAGGAAGGTTCATCTCGCGGTCATCCGATAAGTGTAAACATTTTTTCAGCGTTTTGAAAAAAGGATCGAAATTTAAGTGGACGGACGAATGTGAAAAGTCTTTACAAGGGATCAAAGAGCATTTAATGGATATATCCATTATGCGAATGCGTAAACCGTGGGGAGAGGAATTATTAATATATCTCGCGACAACTTCGCATGCCTTAAGTGCAGTTTTACTGCGAACGGAAGCGGGAGTGGAAAAACCAATCTATTATATCAGCAAAACTTTTAATGCTACAGAAAGAAATTATTCGAAGATTGAAAAACTAATCCTCGGCGTTAGTCTATGCGTCGTTTAAACTTCGCATATATTTTCAGCACATATTTGTTAGGGTGGTAACAAAGGTACCAATTGAGTCGGTAATGAAAAATTCAAAAAGATCGGGAAGAGTCGAAAGATGGAATGCTCAAATAAGCCATTGCAAACTCAAATATGAAATATTATCTTCAACCAAGTCACAAAGTTGTCGAGATTTCTCGCGAATTTCCTTTGGAGGAAGATGAAGCAGTGGATGAAATGATGGATGTAGAAGAAGAGCATGGAGATCCAAAAGACTTGTTAACTGAGCCAGACCGGTGGGAAATATTAGTGGATGGATCATCAAATGGAGAAGGTAAAGGAGTGGGAATTGTTGTGATTTCGCTTAAGGCAATAAGTTAGCTTTTCTTTTAGATTGGAATTTGAGTCTACCAATAATGAAACGGAGTATAAGCTATAATACATGCTCTACGATTTGCAATAGAAATGAAACCGGAGAATGTGAGGATTACCGCTGACTCGCAATTGGCAATTCGTCGGATAACGAGAAGTATGCTACAAATGATCCATCCCTACGAAATACAGGAAACTTGTAGAAGTGTTGTCAAGACAGAGATACCGAAAATAAAATGGAGGCACATATCAAGGAGAGATAATAGACTCGCAGACGCTTTTTGCCTTTATATCAAGTATGATGACAGACCGATCGCGAGGAATATCAAAATACGTACGCCATCGGCGCCATCAATTAATAAAGAGGAAGGACAAGAAGCGAGATATAATGATGGTGGTAGATGAAATGCAATGTCGCGAGGAAGACCGGGAGAGTAGAACTTCACGCGTACTTAATGAAAGGAGAGGTACCAAGAAATAGATTGGAAGCACACAAGTTAAAGAGCCGGGCAACAAATTATGAATTACGAGATGGCGTGCTTTATCGGCGATCTTTTGATGGGCCTTCGCTTCGATGTCTAACAAGGAAAGAAGGAGAAACCATATTGAAGATGCTGCATAGTGGGGATGCCGGAAATCATAGCGGCGGGAGATCTTTGGCATATAAGGCAAAGACGCAAGGATATTATTGGCCATATATGCATGAGGACGCGAGAGCAATATCCAGACGCTGCGAAGATTGTCAAAGACATGGGAAGAAGATACATGCACCTGGAGCACCGTTAAATTCTTCGAGAAGTGTGTGGCCTTTTGGAAAATGGGGTTTAGATATTGTGGGACCATTTTTAATGAACAAAGACAAAGAAGGTACTTAATTGTCGCAACGGACTATTTCACAAAATGGGCGGAGAGGTGAAAGCGGTCCAAAGACATTCGCGATAAGGATGTTTTTACTTTCATATTTGAAAATATTATATGCGATTTGGGATCCCCGCACAATTGGTATCCGATAATGGGAAGCAAAGTTTGAAGGGCAAAATATAGAGTTCGCTTAATGCATTTCAGATAAGATGTGGAAAATCAACTCCATTATATCCACAAGCTAATGGCCAAGCGGAGGCAACAAACAAAACAATTGCCGATATATTGAAGAAAAAGTTGGAAGGACACAATAGGGGATGGTGCGAACAAGTACACAATGCAGTGTGGGCTTATAATACAACTAGAAGAGAAGCCACAGGAATGTCTCCTTTTTGCTTAACTTACGGAGTTGAAGCAGTACTCCCAACAGAGGTCAAGATCCCGACAACCAAAAAAGAGGTTTGGGAGAAAAATCTTAGCGCAGGCAACATCCTAATCAAGTTGGATGAACTGGAAGAAAAACGAGAAAAGGCATTGCGACACATGGAGAATTATCAGCGAAGACTGGCTAGAGAATACAACAAGCGTGTCAAAATACGTGAATTCCAACCAGGATACTTGGTGCTGCGAGAAACACCAATATATCAACGTGAAAGTGGAGGCAAGTTGGCGAGAAAATGGGATGGACCTTATATCATCAAAGAGGTGGTTGGTACAGGGGCATATAGATTGATGGATCCCGAAGGAAAAGATGTGGGACAAAGATTGGGTAGACCATGGAATAGATTATATCTAAAGAAGTATTACCCGTAAAAATGGGAGAGGAAAAATGAATCAAGATGAAGTACTTCTTCGCAAAATATTTGCGACATTCAATAAAATGCAGAGAAAATCCGCGAAGATCTCGTGACAAGAATAACAAAAAGTCATGAATGGCTTAACAAAAACAACAAGAGATAATGAATGAGTAAATGAATGAATCGGCGAATATCTCGCAAGCAAAATAGCAAATGATGAAGAATGATTGAATAAAAGAATGAATGAATGGGACGAACCTTTATGGCGTACACCCTAGTTCGCGAATAACATTTCGTAAGAGGCAAATGTAAGACCTAAAGTGCGTCATATAAGGGGGTATCTCTCGACATGGCTCAGGGGGAAGGTTACACCGCTCCTGAAGCCTGAGTCATGAAAATTTGGGGCCCATGAAAGCCTATCCGGAAGAGATACCTTGGATTCTCAACTATATATATATGGTTATACCCTGGTTGGGCGACCGAGGGTCTCTTTCAAGGAGTCAGTGTATGCTCAAGGCGCCGAGGTACACGGTTGAGCCAGAGTGCCCGGGATGGATGAACCTACCCTGGCCATTCTTGGCAAGTCTTGGCATATGTTGCACTCGCCCGAAGAAAACTCCACTTAGGGTGCAGTCTCGTAACCATAAACCCTATAGGTATAAGGGATAAGAGGCTGCGAAAACAACTGGTTGTTGTTAAGACAGGATGGGAGGAGCTAGTCTTGTATGGCCGATGTTTCGCCTCCTTGAAGGGGCAACCGGGAGATGATAAGGGCGACGCTCTCCATTAGGGGGAGTGTCAAAACAGACGCAAATGTCATGAGGTCAGTGTTTTTCGCAAGAAAATTCAGGCTCGTCATATTTGTGCAATGATCCTGCAGAGGCAATAATACTAACGCGAGGGTAAGGCGAGATCAATGGGTCTTTACACGAAAGTGTACGGACGTCCTGCGATTTCGTCGCACGACGGCAATGTCATGGGGCTTCATATTCGCAAGGATATTTAGGCCTGTCATATTGTCGCAATTAAAATATCCTGCGCAGAGGAAAAAATACTTGAAAATTGATAAGACAAGATCAATGGGTTTTTACATGCAAGTGTAAAGACGTCCTGCGATTTTGTCGCAAACAAAGGTGGCAGGGTAAGACCTTTAATTAGGAAGGCCTTACTTGGAAGACCACAACAAAATGATAAGGCAAGGTCAATGGGCCTCTGCATGAAAATGTAAAGGCGGCCTGCGACCTTGTCGCAGTGAGAAGAATTAAAATCAAATCCCTGATTGGGATGGATTTACTTAATAAAAAATTCAATGAGCGAACATGCTCACAAGATTGTCTTAACTAAGAAAGGAAGAAAGAAATATGGAAATTACTCAATCAAAAGAGTTAAGTCATTCAAACAAAAAGGAATTCTAACAAATTACAAAGAGAATTTAACTCTCTACATCAAGCATTATCAAATACGAGAGGGTGGTTGAGACTTTTCTCGCGCCTTTATCGCCTTCACATCCTGGTTGGTGGATTTTCTTGAAAATGTTTTCATCACCTTTGTTCTCGCTTGATTCTTTGGATTTTCATCGAAATTTTTCTATTCGGATCTTCATCGACAACTTCCTTACTAGGGAGATCTTCGCCGCTTTCATAGTCATAATCACTATCAGGAGAATTAGGGACTTCATCGTCACTTACTTCCAAAGGATCAACATGTATAGGATCAAGAGACTTAGATAGTAAAATCTCATTCACGAGGACTTCAGCTTTGAGGGGGAATTGACGAAGCAGCGCCTTTTGACGGTTTTTACTATCTATGTCTTTACACAGACATGTAATCAAATCTACGTTCTGCACGATCGCGAGAACGAGCGAGGGAGGAAGCGAGTAATCCATTTTCTTTGCGAATTTTGGAATAATCCGATTTGAGAGTAGAAACGACGGGGCGAAGCTTCTTCTCGTAATCCGCATAATAAATACGCAAGAAAAGATTAAAAGAGATCCTTAAACATCTTTGGAACTTTGGAATAATTAAAGATTTGTGAAATAAATGAATTAAGGTAGTCAAATAATTTGACTACCTTCCTTTGAAGAGTAAGTTGTTGAATTAAAGCCGCGAAGTTATTCCCCGCATAGTCCATGGCATCATCAAATGAGTCTCCAACTAAACCTTTCAATCGAGATCGCAATTTCTTTTCATTAGAAACAAGTATGGAATTTTCGGTGGCGAGAGTAGAGTTGGATTTTTCTAATTTGGTGCATTGTTCCTGGAATTGCTTCGCTTTTACACTCAAAGTTATTCTACCTTGAATAAGTTTATCTCTCTCGGTGGAACTCTCTTCAAGTTGATTTTTCAAAGTATGAATGGCCTGTTCTTGTTCTTCGCATAATTTTTGACAAGCATCATATTGTTGCGAGTAGATCGCCACCTTATTCAACAGATAACGTTTCTCTTGTGAAAGAGTTCGATTCTCATCTGATAAAGTTTCCAACTCCAAATTAGTTTTAGTCAAAGAATAAGAGAGGCGAGATAAGTCATTACTTAATGAGTCTTGCTTTTGCGATAAATCAAAATTCTCTTTAGACAAGTTATTTATTTGATCGGCTGCATAGGTATGAAGATTATCTAAGAGATTATATTGCTCCATCCAAGCATCTCTTTCAACTCGAACTTCTTCAACGATAGACTCCGTCTGATATATCTCCATTATTCGTTTCTGGTTCAATACTTGGAGGACGAGCAAGGGATTGAGTTGTAAAAAAAAAAAAAAAAAAAAAAAAGGTGGCGAGAGCATACCTTTTAATTCTTCATTCTTCTTGCGAAGATTATCACGATCTAGTGAGATATTGAGAAATTTTTGATTTTCAAGGTGGAGATTATTGCACTTCACAGCCATAACTTGGAGATCATCCTTCAGCTTATTAATCTCTTGAACTAAAGATGCTTGCGAGATCCTATCAGGACCAAGATGCTTACTTAAAATCTCGCAGACATTGGATTTGACAGGATCAGCAGAAGTCTTTTTGGCATCATTCACGAGATCAGAAAGAACCTTAAAGGCCACATCTATCCCCTCCAAATTTTCTGCAGTTAGAGGAATTTGTTCAAACAAAGAAGACGAGTCGTCCTTTGTCAAAGGAACCTCATGAGAAGAGGAGGTTTCAGGGAGAGAAGTGATTGGAGAAATAGCAGGGACATTGATAGCAGGAGGAGGTATAAGATCGTTTGTAGTAGGACAGTTATAAGGAACTTGGTCTATGAGGAGTTGAGGTATAGAAATATTGTCGCTAGTAATGTTACCAGAGGAAAGAGGCACAAAATTATCTTGCGAAGATTTCGCAGCAGGAGACGAAGGTGTGAATGAAGGAAATGGAACGTCGGGGGTAACGGGGTTTAGAGTAGCGAAGCCTTTTGGGAGTATTACCGGTAAGAGTTTTATCATCCTGCGAATGACAAATTAAATAAGAAACAGAGGCAACAATGTATTGTTAATAAAAACAAATGTTTCTTAAATACCTTGTCACTCGCAGACTGTCTTTTTGTAGCCATAGATTTTGCTCGCGAAGAGGGCTTTGGTTGCGTGAGGGATTCTTGTTGCGAAGTAGATTTCGGTGGCGAGCCCAAAGGAAGAAGAGGGTTCTTCACGGTAAATTTAGTTCTGGGTTGGTTCTTGCTAAACAACAATGGCAGAAAGAGAACTACAAAGTTAATCATACTAGTGTGATTTCAACAAGAAAAGCTAATCTCAAATTTAATCAACCACAAAATCAGCCGAGATATGGCAAAATTAACAAACCTCGGACGCCATGAGAGTAATGTTTGGTAGAGAATAGCAAAAGTGGTGAAGAAGACGGTAAGAGACAACAATAGGCAAACACTTGCAGAACGATGAAGAAGAAGAACACTTGCAGACGATGAAGAAGATGAAAAGGAAAAGGAAAATTCTTCACAGGGGATGCTCCTATAAATAGATGAGAAAAAATGTTATGACCGGATAACATTAAATGCACCTTAAAAGAGGTAAATATAGAAACGTGTAAACGGTCACTACTAAATCCAAGGAAACCTCGACGAAAAGAACTTTAGTAGAATCCAAATATACAACGTATTTCCTAATAAAGAGAAGAACTTGCGAAATTGATTATTTTCTCAGTAACTCATGAGGCAAGAAATGACACTTCGTATATATATTACAAAGAAGCTTTAACTTCGCAAAAGAATAGAGGCAAGTACGTACTTTTCAAGTCCAAAGTATTCTTCCGCTCGTTCCTTCATCAACAAAGATCAAAGATTACTACAACAACAGATTTTCCTTAAAGATCGCTCTTCAAGTAATATTTAAGGAAAAAGAGGCAAGATGTAGGATCATAATATCGCAACGTACAAGGCTCTCGGGATTAATAAACGACGGTGTCGCGAGGCGATCGCAGAATAGCTAAAATAAACGACGCAATGAATAACGGCAAACAAACAATTGGAAGACATGAAACCGGCGAGGGGTAAGAAGTGTCGCGAGAATGAATATTTGCGCATTTGCGACACTTCGCGAGACATTCCCGAAAATAAAGGATAGCTTAGTTTGTCATCCACTACGTATTACCCTATATAAAGGGTCGAGTGAATCATTGAAAAGGAGAGATCTTTTTGGAATTGTTAAGCAAGTCATTAGGAGAGAGAAAGTTTAAGAGTGTTTTAATTTCTAAGTGTAATTCTATTTTAGGTGTAAACATTTCATGGACTCAATCAATAAATATTCTTGATCTTACATCTTTCAATGGATTAATTAAGCAAAATTGAGTAAGGGGTGTAGTGTGGGATTTCCTGCAACTACATCTGCTGGTGTTGATGTTGTTGATGATGATGTTGAAGTCGATGAAGATGATGAAGACGATGAAGTTTTGTGTTCCTTTTGTGCATCTGTTGTTTGTTGTTGTTGTTAAAGATGATGAATACGATGTTGCTGCTGCTGTTTGAAGACGATGATGTTCTGCTGATGCTGTTGAAGACGACGGAGATGATGAAGATGATGATGCTGCAGTTCGTTCCATAAATGAACTCTGTTTTTTTAGGTTTTTATATGGAGTTCATTTCTGGAATGAACTCTGCTTTTTCAGGTTTTTATATGGAGTTCATTTCTGGAATGAACTCTGCTTTTTCAGGTTTTTTTATATGGAGTTCATTTCTGGATAGAACTCGCTTCTTTAGGTTTTTATATGGAGTTCATTTCTGGAATGAACTCTGTTTTTTTAGGTTTTTATATGGAGTTCATTTCAGGAATGAACTCTGTTTTTTTTTTTTTAGGTTTTTATATGGAGTTCATTTCTCGAATGAACTCTGTTTTTTTAGGTTTTTATATGGAGTTCATTTCTGGAATCAACTCTGGTTTATGCAGGTGATTTCTGAAAAAATAAGTAGAAATTAACAGGAGTTCATTTTGACGAATGAACTGCTACAAGAAAATAAGTAGAAATTAACACGGAAGGGTATTTTTGTCTGTTTTATATTTTTAAATAATTATGGACCAAACAGTAAAGACGTTTTCCCAAATGACTAAACAGACATGGGACCACCTAAAAAAGCACCAAACGATATTTTTTCATCAGATTTCATTGACTGTTGGAGTATTGACTAAATCAACTTTGAGATGTCAACGGTTAATCCTAAAGGAAAAACTGTTCAAATTCCCATAATGCCCTTTTTACATGTGGTAGGGGCCCGTAGCCGTAGGGATATGGTACAACATGTATTTGCGACCACCACGTTCACAAGCCGGTCATGACTCTGAAGACGGATACCCATGTTGCTATTAGGAGTTATCGAATTTTATGGAGATTACTAGTAATTGCATATGATGGAAGGGATTGTTAGTAGTGCGGCTTGTGCGAGGTTCTGACAGGCCGGCGTAAAAACTATGTTATACATTTACGAGATAATTTCTAGCATACCCGGTATTTGTTATTGGAAAAAGGTTTTGGTTGGAAGGGATTGTTAGTACTAGTAACCTTTGTAAAATCTCTTAACTCCTATATCAGCCTCGATCCGTGTTGATCGCCGAAAACTTGTCACAGGACGATATCACTTTTGTAGTGTTAACTCGTATTTAGAACAACACTTGCACAACATCCCAAGTGACTTTAAAAAAAATAGTTGAAAAAAAAAACAAAAAAAAAAAGACAACGTTGATCTATTTTCATTCACCGTTCTATGTGACATATCAAAGTTGTTCTAAAATTGTGTTGATGTATGATTTTCTATGTTGTCGTAGATTGTTTACCAAACTAGAGTTCTCACAACTTCGATTATCCTAACAGTTTATGTAAAACTAGCGACAGTAATAGTCGAAAGGAATAAGCCAAGCTCAGCCAATGAATAGCGAGAGCAAAGACAAATATTTATTGAAAAAGTATTAGGAACTACTCCCTCCGTTTTCGAAAAAGAGACACTATCACTTTTCTAATTTGGGTCTTCTTATCTTATATACCGGTATATAGGATAAGCATTAATGAGTTGTTTTTTTTTCCTCTTGATTTTATAAACTTTCGGTTGGTTTTATAAAAATTTCGAGAGAATAAAAACATAATAATCACAAAATATTTATTCCTCTACTACCCTTATTAATCATCCTTGTGGAGATCACTTTTCTTCACAAATCACAAAAAAATTAGCACTTCATTGGTAAGAATCATCTCTGTTGAGTAGATGAACCAAGATCTGCGGGAGTCAATTGCTAAATCATCTGCTCCTTTTGATTTTGGTTCGGGACATGTTAATCTTGATCTTTTAATGGACCCGTGTACGATATCATTGGTTAGGCAAAGGGGTCACAATAAAATCATTCGTCAGGACTGGCACTAACGTTGGTGCACTTCATTGATTTTGAAATTCTTCTCCTATCTTTTGTACAAATTTTGATTTTTGTTTAGTCAAATAAATTTATCACTTGATGCCTTTAATCATCAGTTCATCACCATCAGAAGTTTACTTCAATTTGGTGGTTGGTCTTTGTAATAAATTAAGTGGTAATTGAATTATTGTCCCTACTTTTGATGGGCTATACAAATATCCTTATCACATAATAATTATGTCCCTCTTTATCTATAAGCCCATCAGGGGCCCATCAATAATTTATGGACTTCCAAATATACTCCCACTATATATTCAAGTATCTAAATCAAATTTCGGTTATTAAACGGAAAAAAACCGATAGCGAGAGAGATTGATTTGACTCTCGCAAAATCGTTGAATGCTTCTTCTTCAACTCCTTCAACTTATAGAACTGAATTCTTCAACTCGAATGCTTCTTCTTCAACTCCTTCATCGTCATCGTCATCGTCTTAGTCAACAGAATCGTTGATTTTTAGCAGCGTTTTTCAATTCAAGTTAATCAACAGAATCGGCTAGATCTGTTAATCTGAAACAAATTGGTAATGTTTATGCTTTTTTGAAGATTCATAGAGTTGTTTTTGATGATTGCATGTTCGGTTCATCTATTTTATGTTCAACATTTGATTTCAGTTGTTGCAGAGATCGTGATTTTTGTGGGAAGCTTGATTTCGTGATTATTCTGTTACATTAATTGGTTGATCTTGATATAATTTGATCTCGAGATCGTGATTCATTAGTTAAACAGGTACTTTTTCAAATTTTTGAATTGTTTTTTTATGTTTTTTAGATCTGCTCATCAATCAAAAACAAGTTTTGTGTTTTTCTTTTGATGAATATAGAACATATGATAATGGTGAATGTCGAATGTTAAATTTGATGAACTACTGATATCAATTATGTTTTTGTTTGTGATGAAATTTAGACATTCTTTTTAGATCAACTTTGATTGTTGATACCAAAAATTGGAATGATTTTTGGATTTTTTGTATCAACTGTTGTTGTTGATCCAAATTTCTGAACACAATATGTTTTTATTTTGTGTTTTTCTTTCTTTTGGTAGATTGCAGGTAATGTAGCTGCATTCATTTTGTTGATAATGTAGCTTTTATTTTAGGTTTTTCACATTCAACTGTCACTTTTTGATCCAAAACTATGATTGTTTACACATTTTTATTGGATCAACTGTTTCTGTTGATCCAAAACTATGATTGTTTACAAAGATTTATTGGATCAACTGTGACTGTTTACACATATTTATTGGATCAACTGTGATTTGTTGATCCAAAACTATGATTTGTTTAATCATATTTTATTGGATCAAGTGTGATTTGTTGATCCAAATTTCGAACAGACACTATATGTTATGGTTTGTTGCAGGCCAAAGATGGTAGTTGCGAGAGTTCAAATTTTGCAATCGGGACTGTCTCGCATCCCGCTTTCAAAGATCAACATCATGCCAAGGAGATGATAAGTGTGGTGAAACAAAAGTGGCCTTATGTTCCTGAAGACCTCATTCTCTTTGGTTACACTGTAGAAGGGATTTCAAATGTCATCAATCATGATTTGGATTTGAGGTTTTTCATTCACTACTTTGCACTCACAAGGGATTGACTTGGTGAAGTTTGAAATCCAATTAAGGACTTGTGTTGATTCTATTTCTTCATCATCTTCTTCTGCTCCTGCTCCTGCTTCTTCGTCATCATCAAGTTGTATTTCAAGCGATGAGGTAGCTGTTGTGGAAGACGTCACTAATGATGCGTGTTTGATCAAAAAGGTCCCGAAGAAGTCTGATGCTTGGGTCAACATCTTAACTGGAGTAAGCGCATTTGTTTGAAGGTAGTATTGAGGAAGTTAAGGACTCTGTTACAAAGTATGAAATGTTTAGTGGTCGCAAATACAAATTAGTTAAGAGTGACTTTGTACGATACACTGTGGAGTGCAAGTTCAAAAAGACGGAAAATTGTCGCTGGAGGTTTCACGCCTCTCTCCTCGCCAATTCAAATGGTGTATTTAAATGCAAGAGATATATCGCAGAGCATTCATGTAGTTTAGCTTCTTCGGATCCATCAAAAGTTAGGATGAGAAAATCGTTTATGAAGAATATATTGTCAGATGATTTACGAGCATCGAAGAAGAAGAAGACTGCTGCTGATGTTATAGATTTACTCCGAATGGAATATGGAGTTGACCTCACGTATAGTCAGGCATATCACGGTTTACAATTCACCAAGACATTTCTTTGGGGTGATGACGTCAAGTCCTATTCAGACTTAGTTTGGTATAAAGATGCAATTGAACAGTACAATCCTGGAAGTGTTGTGAATTTTGAGTATGATAGTGTGACGCGTCAGTTCAAAAGGTTTTTCGTTGCTTTTGAAGCTTCCATAACTGGTTTCAACAATTACTGCCGTCCGATGCTATTTATCGATTGTACCTTTCTCACTGGGAAGTTCAAGGGTGGTCTTATGGTTGCTTGCGGCAAAACTGGTAACCAACGTATGACTTTTAACCTTTTACTATTTTTTCATTTTGTATCCATGTTTTTTTACTTTTAACCTTTTACTATTATGCATTCATTTTGTTGATAAATGTAGCTTTTATTATAGGTTTGTCACATTCTACATTGAATATAACTTTCACGAGGGGGCGTAGCCCCCGAGTGAGGTGCGAAATAATACAATATGTAGCTTAGGGTACTTTATACTACTTTCTTTTTGGTTTGCATTGAAATTCATGCTTTAACTACCTCTTATTGCATCATATGTGATTGTTCAAGCATGGATCAACTGTGATTGTTGATTAACTATGAGTATTGATCCAGAACTATGATTGTTTTACTGCATTTATTGGATCAATGTGATTGTTTATCCAAAAATTATAATTTGTTTTGAATCAACTTCTACTGTTGATCCAATGAAATGGATCAAGCTGTGACTTTTGATCCAAAACCATCATTGCTACGCATTTATTGGATCAACTGTGACTTTTGATCCAAAAACTATATTTTGTTTTGAATCAACTTCTACCGTTGATCCAATCGAAATGGATCAATCGTGACTTTTGATCCAACTGAAATGGATCAACTTTGTTTGTTGACACTAGTTCTGGTCACTTATTTTTGTTTTTGTTTTTTGGTTTTTGTAGAAATCTATCCAGTTGCATTTGGAATTGTTCCTTGTGAAAATTGTGAGAGTTGGGAATGGTTCTTAATTAATTTGAAGGGTATTATTCGTGGAGATCGTTAGTGACCATTATATCGAGATCGTGGAATCGGTCTTTTGAAGCATGTTCCTAAAGTCTTCCCAAATGCTTTCCATTCCTCTTTGTTTGTACCATATGAAAGGAAATATTCCGGTTCCAAAGGGCAAAGAGCATAAACCGCAATCAAGTTATTCAAGAGTGCTACATTTGCATTAACAAAGGAAAAATTTTATGCTGCTGCGAAGAGTATGAGTAATCTAAAGTTGGATTCAGTGGTTTCTTGGATGATGAAGATTCCATTTGAGAATTGGGCTGCTCATGCATTTCTAGGAGAAAGGTGGGGTGAGAACACATCTAATATTCTTTGAGAGTTTTAACAATGTTATTAAGCATGATAAGCCGCTTCCAAAGAATTGAGCTTCTCGATGGTATTCGTGCTAAGGTAATGGAGCAGAATTACAAGAGGTTATTGGAGTCTAACAAGTGGACTACAAGGCTTACTCCTCGTATGCAAGCAAGGTTTAACAAGAGGATAAACGACTGCCGTTCATACAAGTTTCGGAGATCAAGTGAGAAAGTATTTGAGATCATTTCTCCAACAGGAAAGCATACTGTCGACTTGGATTCCAGGACCTGCAGCTGCAAATGGTGGCAAAAACATAGCTTTCCTTGCACTCATGCAATGAAAGCCATGTTGCAGATTGGAAATGATGAACCATACAAATACATTAGCCCTTACTATACTTCTGACTACTATAGAAGGTTGTACTCTCGACCCATATATCCTATTCCGGACTCTGAGAAGCCTCCTGGAATTAATAAAAATGGGTATGTTTTGCATCCCAATGGCGGTCGAGAACAAGCTGGAAGGCCTAAAGGTGTTAGGTATAGGGGTAGTCGTGAAAAGGTGCGTAAGAAGAGGAAGTGTGGCCAATGTGGGATGCTCACCTTTCACAACCGTCGAACTTGTCGCAGAGCTCCTTTGGCTCCTCGTGCACCAACGTTTCGCAAGGAGTCTCATTCCAAGATGATCAAGTTCTTGAAGAGGATGTTGTTCTGAAGTTTTTTGGTTTTATTCATATTACGAACAACTTGTTTTAGGTTTCTTACTAGTTGGTGTTTTCTTTTTCTTTTTTATGCTTTCTGGTTTTGCAATTGTTATTTTTTTAAATGATATACACTCTTAGTTTGTTGTTATGAATTTTATTCTTTTGTTTCTCAAGTATATGTCAGTTTTCAGGTTACATCTTTATTTATTTTACAGAAAACATACTTATACAAATGGTATCAACTTCCATTTTAGTTGGATCAACAATGGTTGTTTACACTATAGTGTGGAAACATTGTTCCTTGGATCAACAATGACTGTTGACACACAAAACAAACAGAAAATTTGCATTGTCCTAATTGTATTTTCTAGTAAACTCCCCAAGCTATGCATACATGTAACATTCATTCATAATCAGACCAACTTATTTGGATCAACAGTGTTTGTTTATCCAACTTAACTGGATCAACAATGGTTGTTTATCCAACTTATTTGGATCAACATTGGTTGTTTACACACAAAACAAACAAAAAAATTGCATGGTTCTATCTGTATTTACTAGCAAAATCCTCAAGCTATACATTCCTGTAACATTCATTCATAATTAGACTTATATAAATTTAAGACATTCATAATAATTCATGAAAATTCATTCATAATAATTCATTCATAATCAGACCTACATCATTAAGATTTACTTAGTAAGATATGTATGTTTAAAACTACAGTTAGATTTTATTTACAGACCATGAATAGACTATGAGATCAAGCTCAGTCTAATGGTTCAGCTGCTGGTTAAACTACTGGATCAACTACTGGTTCAACTGAGTCTTGCAATTGTATTTTTTCTTGAATAGAGTCGATAGTGAATCGGGAAGTTGTTCGGTTTCTTCCATGAACCCAATTCCGACAAGATTCTTGCTGCAATCTTCACTCGCTTCTTGTTCAACTTCTCATATAAGTTAGCGATTTCAGATAGGTGTTCACAGTTTCCACGCTTCACCAAATTCTTCATGTACATGCAAGTGTGCAATGCACAGTCGCATCCGTCTTGTGCTTTGGTACATTGCAATGTGAAAAGCTTGTCTCGTATATCACCACTGCCTCTCGGATCTTTGTGGCCCATTTCATTAAGCCATTGAGTTAGCGGTACTATCATCACCATATATTGCCAATTGTAAGCCGCGTTTCGCCTTGCAGAGTTGTACACTATCCATTTTCCTTTTACCAACGCTAGCACCACCCAATGGTATCCAACACCGTCCTTGTCAGTTAAACACATTGGTACAATGAGGTATGTGTCTTCAACATTCCATGTAACCTGTTCCTCGCCTTTTAGGAATCCCACATCTCTACCTTTTCCACTTTTTTCGTGGCTAATGCGATCCCCAATATCTATTTGTATCAATATTTTTCAAATATATTAGTTTGCAATATTATGGATCATCTACAGTATAAGCAAAAGCTACATTTTGTCAACAAAAATAAAATGCAACTGTGATATCGTAACCAGAGAACAACATAAAATGAACAACATATCGTATTTGCAATTAAACTCCTCAAGCTATACATACCAGTAATATTCATTCATAATCAGACTAACTTATTTGGATCAATAATTGTTGTTGATCCAACCTATCTGGATCAACAATGGATGTTGATCCAACTTATTTGGATCAACAATTGTTGTTGACATACAAAACAAACCAAAATTTATCAGTTACTTACATAATCATTTGTTGAGAGAATGACGTGGTTCTTGTAATCTGGTTTATCCGCGAATCCATCTTTGATTTCGGCATGTTGGTGTAGTAATCAACAATCTCGCGTGAATGTTTTGATTATTCGGTAGACACCGTATGTACTTCCCAATGATAACTACTTGAAATCTTGATTGCGAGAAATAAAACGTAAGCTTTGTCATTTGCAAAATAAGCAACAAATGAATATGTTATTAAAAAGAGCTAGCATAACCCAAAAAAAAAAAAAATCATTAATCGAGGTGTTTGACTTGAATATGTTATTACATACCATTCATTTGCATTCTCAAGAATGGCTCGATCACTTCTTTTTATTTGTCATTGATTTTCTTCCACAATTTTAGTTTTTTTTGCTTCAACAGTTTTTGGCTTCGCAGTGTGTTTGTCAATTTGACTGTCGAAAGTGTCGAGGTCAATTATTTGTATTTCCTTCTTTTTTCCTTTTCCACCTTTCCTTTGTCTCCTTTTACGCTTAGCAGTAGGTGTTTGACTTCGACTTCGAAGTTTATACGGCTTTCTCTTTGGCCTTTCTCCCTTCTTCACCCGTTTAACAAGAGAATCGACATCTTTGTTTTTCTGATGCTTTTGGATCATCGTTTTTTTCCTCTGATTCGGTTTCCTCTTCAGTTTGCTCCTCAACTGTTTCCAAATTAAACAATTTATTCAACCCTGCGCGTATTTCAGCTCCAAATGTATTGTCATCCTCTTCACTTTGTTCTTCAACCTCTTCTGTTTTTTTTCTTTCTTGTGTTATGCTATGTACCTCCTCCATTATTGCACTGAAACTCGGCATGCTACCTGGATGCACATACCTGTTAAATCTGGTTTTATTCTTTGAAAGTGGAGGAGTGTCAAGCACAACCATTTCCATTTGTATGTCATCATTCTTCTTCTCAACGGACGGGCTCTTCTCTTCCATTGGTATGCCATCTTTCTCTTCTACTATTCCAGCACATTTTGGAGGAGTGTCAAGCACAACCATTTCCATTTGTATGTCATCATTCTTCTTCTCAACGGACGGGCTCTTCTCTTCCATTGGTATGCCATCTTTCTCTTCTACTATTCCAGCACATTTTGCAATGTTTTCAACCAGCGAATCAAGCTCTGCATTGTTTTCAACAACAGTATTGAGCTCTAAACAGTATTGAGTTCCCAAGGAATCGTTCATTTCTTTAGTATCTTCATTGTTCACAGCCACTGAATCTTCGACTTCCATGTTTACTCTAGTTTGATTCTCTGTTGGTTGATCATTCGCCGCAGAGTTCATTTCATGCTGATTTCCTTGCCCAGATGATTCTCCTTGTTGTTGCTTCTGTGTGAACAATTCTTCAAATTCCAAACCTTCAAATTCCTTCCCGTATACTGTTTGGTTTATTCCTATTGGTGATTCCTGATAAATTCTTTCCTCTCCCTGCCATTTCTCTATGTTCTTGTCAATGTCGGCAAAGTCGCTCTTGTTCTCCAGCTTGCAACTCTAGTTTGTCCTTGTTCCTCTCATACAACTCTCTCAAGAATAACGTGCTCTGGACAAACTTTTTAATTTCAGCCTTGTCCATGTAATGAATCTCATGCTTGTCACAGTCAAGAAAGATGTTTTCTTCCTATAGCTCCTTTATCCTTGTCCTCTCTTGTTCCAGTTCTCTTGCAGATGTTGATAGGTCAATTAAATATTTCTCCTCAGCAGACACAGGATCAACAAAGTCTTAATGAAACTACGAAGCATGATCAACACAAGTCAAAATAGTGTAGCTAGTATAACTGGATCAACATTTGTTGTTGATCCCATTCACATGGATCAACTTCCATTGTTTATCCACAAAGACCTGATAGTAAAAGTGGATCAACATTGACTGTTTATCCCATTCACATGGATCAACTTCCACTTTGTTGATCCACAAAAACTTAGAATTGGAGGAGCCGGGAAATAGTGTACACACTAAAACCGGATCAACACCGGCCGTTGATCCCATTCACATGGATCAACTTCCATTGTTGATCCACAAAAACTTAAAATTGGAGGAGTGGGAAATAGTGTACACACTAAAACCGGATCAACATTGGTTGTTGATCCCATTCACATGGATCAACTTTCTTTGTTGATCCACAAAAATCGACACTAAAATCGGATCAACATTGGCCGTTGACCCCATTCACTTAAAAAAATGGTACCTTTGTAATAGTAAAGATAAATATAGTAAAAAAATTTACCGTCTTGTCGAACCAAGTCATATCAATTGCCTTCTTATTCAATTTGTTGCCAAAGTCACTTGAAAACTGCTTGCACAATGCATGCTGGTTCCATCGTAATTTGTTGCCAAAGTCCTTGCTCGAATGACCGATGCACATGTGGATAGTAATTGGGCTCACCATGGTATGACCCATAACCTTCAAAAGATTGGCGTTCCCAACCACTATTCACACTATGGTCATAAAAAGAGTAATGTCCATATTGTTCACTTGGATAATCATTGTATTGGCTGTTATAATACCAGTTTGACATCCTAACCGCAAGGGAATTCTACACAAACACAAACAAGGCCGACTCGACCAAAACAAACCTACGATTTCTAGCAAACAAAAAGCATGATGGCTCCACTTAGATTGTTTCTAGACCACCTTCTAATCCTTCGAAAGGGAATTCGTTACAACTGAGCAAACCCCTCTGGAATCAATCCGAGTTTAAGTAAGTTGAATAGAGGCGAGGAAGCTGCGTGGAGCTTTGATACCTGGGCCTCACCGCATTACAAGGCGGATAGTCACGCATTCAACTCAGAAACCATCATGAACTTCGAAGTATGCTTAAAAGAGTAACCAATATTTTTCGAATGACTTTCCTATTAAGCTCGTTACCCTATCGGTCTCGTTCTAGTCAGTATTTTAAGCTTAGGTTCGCGTTTGGTTTTGTTTTCCTAAAGAGGGCAAGAAGAGAACGGTGATGAAATCCGAACCCTTATCTTGTATGGCCAGTCCTTGCCCGTTACTAGGAAATTAAAAACAGCCGGATTCAGTTCCTCGACATATATTCACACGAAATCATCCAGTAAACCCGCTGACAGGGGATTCGCGGGTGTTTAGAATTCTTACCTCCCGTTCCAGACGGGGGATGAACCGCTGAAGTCGACTCGGCCACGACTCCTATGTCATGTACGAACCCGAGGGGCCGAGACGATATCGTAATCGTCGTCCTTCCCTGTGCAGTTTATAATTAAATAACCCTTCCTTAGGGTTTAAAAAAAAAAAAAATGTCCAACAGTCCAAAAATAAAGTCCAAAATTAAGAAGTCCAAAAAAATAAAAATTACAAAGATAATTACCTAATTACAGTTTCTAAAAAAAAATTAATTACACTATATACAAAATTTTCCTCTTCACTCCTTTGGATTTCTCTCTTCTTTCTTTCTTTGGCTTCACTTTACTTTTCAACACTTTCTCTTTTATATAAGCTCCGCACCAAGTCCAAAGCAAATAGAAAAAAAAAAAAAAACGCGTAAAAAAGGAACAAATAATAATAAAATAAAATAATAAAACCTAAAAACAAATCTATACACAAGTCCGCGTCGGCGGCGCCAAAAATTGATGGTTATTTTCAATGATGTTGTAGTAATAAAAAAAAGGTTGTCGTTCACTCGAACTTGACGAGATTGATTTTAAGTTTTAAGAAAAGAAAATACTAAAGATAAATAAAATATATACAAATATTGTCACAGGATTTAAGAGTTACTAGGACGCAGGATTTCACTACTTTTCATATTCTTGTGGTTCGATCATTAACTCGAGACAATATAGCTCAAACAAAAGAAGTTGTGACTCTAATTTCTTGCCAAAAATAGATTTCATAAAACATTATCTCGTAAGTCGTAAGCATGACGCATCAAAAGTATTTTTAAACTAAGCATGTGACATCGACAAAATAATGTATAATTAATAGAAATCATAAAACAATTAAATCTTTGCAAAAGTCATATAAAGAATTAATTCATTTACCACAATCATGAAAAGTTGCTTCCTCCGTCAGTCCCGTGATGGGTTCTAGCTCCGCATATTGGAAACACGCTCAAAATATGATTTTATTGCTCAAAGGTGCTTACAAATGATGAAAAGGAGAGATATCAAATAAAAACCGGGTTTGTAACGATATAAGTGTTACAAACCTAATTGTTTGCAGAGCGATAACACCTTTCCGTCGATGTTACTATTTATTTAAGTCTTCCTCCAGGTATGCGACCCACAGGAAGCGAGTCGCTAGCACCGTTGAAGAACGATTGTCTTTGGCGTCTGTTCTTCGTGTTCTTCGTCTTGATGGCAGCAGCAGACGCAGCTCGCAACCCGATTTTTCTTCACTCTCCACTCTATCTTCCCCGCCCCAAACTCTCCATCCCCCTAAGTGAAACCCCTGAGCCTATTTATACACAACATGGCTAAGAAAATCCTCGCCATTACTCCAAATAATCTTCATTTACTCGGAAAATATTTTTCTTGCAACCACGCGATTTCTTCCCCGAATTGACTTTGTACGCGTTAATATTCTTCCAAAGATGTTCAAAACGTCATGTACACGCCTCGGTGAAGTAAATCACACTTCTATCTCACGCCATGCACATAAAGACACGTGCAATCCCGTGAAAATCATCTTCTCTTAACCACGTAGCCCTCGTTTTCTTCGCCGATTATCCACCCAATTCTAACAAACAATCAACCATAACACTCCTGTTTACGATAAATCAAGTCTTCCCATGAAATTTGAGCCATTGAATCACACTATAACCCCTCCAAAAATCCAAACAAAAATCTGCCAGTTGATGTGAATATTTTCCCGCCAAAACCAAATTTGAAATGGAGAGGATGAAGTGCCCCGATCCAAAACATGGGCGCCTTTATCAGCTTGGGTGCCTGGGGTGCCCTTATCCAAATTGAGGGTGCCTTTATCACTTTTCTCCCGGGGGTCCAAATAACACTTTTTGAGCAACTTTTTCCGCACAAGTGTATTTCTCCAAAAACACCTACACACACATAAAAACACCAAAATTAGTACAGAAATCGAGACCAACAATAGAGACAATGAGGACAATTCAGACACAAAAATGTGTCTATCATATAGCAGCACAAATATTACAATCTATGTATTTACCTTTGACGACTTTCTTCGGTTTGCCCTTTTCTGCTTTTTTTTTCATATATTACAATTTGTTTCTCTTCTTCCGATTCTCGGTCATCTTCATCTGATTCTTCTTGCCCTTCTTCTTCGGATTTTGATTGTTCTGGTTCTTCCTCAACTTTCTTCTTTTGTTTCAGCTTTTGTTGTTCTTCTTTGAGTGTTATTTCTTTCTCCTTTGACCTGCCTGCATACATGAAACTCAGTCATTTTTATTTTGTTTTAAGTAACGTAGTAAGAATACCATCACAAATATCACAATGTATGTTTTTACCTTTGAGGACTTTCTTCGGTTTGTTCTTTTTGCTTGTTTTTCCTCTTCTTTGTCATCTTCATCCGATTCTCCTTGCGCTTCTTCGGATTCTCGATTGATTTTTCCTCGCCTATCTTCCCGAGTTTCGCCTTTTAACTTTTGTTGTGCTTCTTTATTCCCAAATGCCATCTTCCTCTTTCTTGTTGTCTCTTTCTTGTTCTTTGTATTTCCTTTGATGACTTTTATTGGTTTGCCATTTTTAGCATCTTTTTCCTCTTCTTCCAACTCTTCATCATCATCATCTGATTCTTCGGATTCTGATTCCGACTTTTCTGGTTCTTCATGAACTATTTTCTTGTGTTTCACCTTTCTTTGTGTTTCTTCATTTGCACTCTTGTTCTTCCTCTTTCTTGTTGCCTCTTCTTCAATTATCTTATTGTTCTTCGCATTTCTTTTTGGTTCTCGTAACTTTCTCAATCTCTTTCGTGCCCTTTTCATCTTGCTTCTTCTTTATCCTTGGTGATCTTCTATGCATTATGTCTTCTCAACCTCGAGTTCAACACTTATTATAGTTAGCATTCATATTTTCATAGTAGAAATGTACATAATCATCAAAAAATCTTTTTTATGGATCAACTACTCTTGTTTATCCTTTTTTATTTGGATCAACTGTTGTTGTTTATCCCCTGCATTTGATCAACTTCTACTGTTGATCCCTTTTATTTGCAAAGATATCTTAAATTCCTTTAGAAACACATAACAGTTGAACAAATTTGCATACAATGGATCAATTTTTATTGTTTATCCTATTTTTTACTTGGATCAACTGCTGTTGTTTATCCCCTACATTTGGATCAACTACTGCTGTTGATCCAAATTTTTTTTTGGATAACTAATGCTGTTGATCCCCTAAATTGAACAAAATTATCTAAACCTCAGAATCACATTTTACAAACATTCTTGCATTCAACACTTGAACAAATTTGCATAACAGTTGAACAACTTTACATACAATGGATCAATTTTTATTGTTTATCCTATTTTTTACTTGGATCAACTGCTGTTGTTTATCCCCTACATTGGATCAACTACTGCTGTTGATCAAAATTTTTTTTTTGGATAACTACTGCTGTTGATCCCCTAAATTGAACAAAATTATTTAAACCTCCAGAATCACATTTTACAAACATTCTTGCATTCAACACTTGAACAAATTTGCATCTGAAAACATTCTTACCTTGCAAAATAATACCAAAAGTTTGAAGAGAAATATCAACATAACTAGCAAATATTCAAAATCTCCAAATTATGCTTGTTTTAGTCACACACAAAATACTCAGATTTGACAAGAAATCATTTCCTCCCAAGAACATTAACCAAAACTCAAAACTAACTAAACAAGACCAAAATCAAACCTAATCAGTAAATTGCAGTGTAATAATCTGGCAAATACAAACATATAGTCATTACAATAACAAAATCAAGACAAAAACATACATGCATCAATTAAATCTGACATCAAAACTTAGGTTTTACCTGTTCAATTTTGCAATCACCAATTAAATCTCAAGAACTCTAACCAAAAATCAAAACAAGACCAAAATCGAAAGTGTTTTTACCTGTTCAAATTGAAATCTTCAGTGAAATCAAATAAAACTTGATTTAGCCTTCTGTTCGATGCTTTCTGTTGATGATGAAAGGTATGCTTTCTGTTGTTGATGAAACGAAATGAAACTAAGTTAACTTTCCTTTCCTTTTTCAGTTTCTTCTCACGTTTTTCAGTTTCTGATCTTCATCATAGAGAGTACAAATTAGTTAACGGCTACTGTATTAATGGTCGATTATGAGCAACGGTTAGTGAATTTATTTCTTGAATTTCAGTTATTTTTTCAGTTTTCAGATCTGTGAACGGTGGAAACGAGGGAGAGAGAAGACTGAGTAAGTGAGAGAACCGAGTAGAAAAATTAATGTGTCCGTTTCTTGTATAAAGTGAATATATATGGAGGGCATTTTAGTAATCTAATAATTCCGGATTTTAATTCTTAAAATTAGTAGGGATATATTTATTTTGGGAAAGGATATATTTGTTGGGTTCTAAAAGTAGGGACATATAAATAATGCACCCATAAATTAATTACTAATGACATGTATGATTGTTGGTATGATTAACCAAGAATCAGGGAACTATAGATTACGCTTTTAAAATTCTGATGGATTTTTGGTATTTAGATTTTCCTTATTTTACTACTCCCTCCGTTCTTTTTTAATAGGCTGGTTTTGTTTTTAGATAAAATTAAGGAAATTAAGAGAACTAATCATTGAAAGTGGTCCTCATGACACTTGTCAATAAAAGAAGTGAAGTGAAATGGTCCCCATGACACTTGTCAGCAAAAGAAGTAAAGTGAAATGGTCCCCATGACACTTGTCATCAAAAGAAGTTAAGAGAAGAGTGGCCCCAGAAAACTAAAGTAACATTTGACTTTCCCAATTAGGAAACTGGCTTATTTTTTTGAAACATTTATTTATAGAAACCAACCTATTATTTAAGAACGGAGGGAGTATAATTTTCAAAACTCTAGTATGCTTATCACTAATGGATTTGGACAAGGGAAATAATTCAGGAAATAAAAACACATAAAGGACGAAAAAAAGAAAACTACTGGGTAATTAATTAAGTTAAGATAGTGAAGGATTATCAGCTAAAATTTAGTTGTCCATCAGACCAAAAGTATGAGGACGCGACTTATTAATGACCAGCTAGAGTTTTTGTTTACCAGAACATCTTGGGTCCACAGTAATAAAAGAGGTTAAATCCATTTCCCTAAGAACTCTCAAGGATAGGAATGGAAATAAAACAATTTGGTTTAATTTATGTTGATTACACTGTTTCCCATAAAATATTATGAAATCAATATAAACAATTAATTTTTTAATGATTCTTATCTTGTATACGGGTATACAAGATAAGAACCCTTCTAATTTGGCTTATTTTTAGGTTAAAATGAAAAAAATGATAGTATTTTTTTCCAAAATCGGAGGGAGTAGTTTTTAAGAAACATGTTAGGACTAGTTATGCAAAGACATTCAAAAACTGGTTTTTAAAAACTTTTTTAGGACTAGCATCTCTAAAGGTATTAGACCTGGCAATTAGGGTTAAAAGGCGCAGGTCAACCCTATCCCGACCCGCCAAAACCCGTTGCCTAAACAATTAAGTCGGGTTAGAGTTGGTGACTTCTAGACCCGTCAGAAAACGGGTTGACCCGCCCTAACCTGTAGATTACCCGGAAACCCTTATTATTTAGATTTGGTAACCTTGCCTTAATATTTGCAAAGTTATATGGGTTCTTTCTGTTTTGAGCAGAGATGACAAAATTATCATATTCCCTACCAAAACCATTCACAATGTACATCAACAAGTCAGATGCACTAAGTCTCATTTCTTACTGCTAAAGAATCAGTTACAGTCTTCATAATATGCAAATAAAATCTATCTCGCTGTCACTCAAAATATCCTTATTATCGTTCCAACTCGTTTTTGGAGTCCATCGGCTACCTGTTTGAATATTTACCTTGTTAGGAGATATTTTCATCTTCCTCCACATCGTTTATTCAAAAGCAGATTATTAATTAAGGACCAGACTTCCACCTGTGAGAGTATAATGCTTTTTTTCGACTCCAAACTTCATCGCTCGTCTACCGTTCCTTTGCACATAGAACCATCCCGTCATCTCCTTTGCATGCGATACCATCTCCTCATCACTGTAAAATTCTCTTAGACGATTTGAGAAGATTAATGGGTTGAATTTATGCTTGGAAAATCTCGACATTTTTCTCTTTTATACTATCCGACGACTCTACATGGACAACAAGTACTAAGCCCTCGCACTCCAGGTCCTAAGTCACAACCTCTCTACCGTACTTCTCTTCCAAAGTTCCAAGACTTATACATAGTGATCAGTGGCGGAACTGTGGTCACAGCTAGACCTGGCTCTACCCTCCCCTAGAATTCTTAAAATCGTGATTCATCTATTTCTTTATATTTCATATTTAGTCCTCATAATTTTAAAGTTTATTCCTCTCTTTTTCTTTCCCTTTTTCTTTTCTAGAGTTTAGTTCACCAAATTTGTACATTTGTGAATCCATAGGTGTTGAATACACCTATAAACATTTCGAATCTCTGTTTCTTTCTCTCTCTTCTCTATCACTCCTTTTTCTTCTTCAACAAAACCATCAAAAATAACTCTTCTCTGCTCAGATCTGGATTTTTTATATTTCTTGCTTTCTAGGTTAGTTAGTAGTTTTATCTTAATTTTAGTTATGTTTTCTTGTTATCTACATCATTATGGTGGTTTTATCTACTCTTTTGAGGTTTATCTTCTTTTTAATGGCGGTTTTTGGTTATTGGGTTCTAAGATCGATAGTGATGCTCTCCAACGACGAAAGCTTCATCTTCATTGGTGATTTCTTTGACAACGGAAGCTCATCACTAGTTACAAGAGATTTGAGCAAATCACTCCTATTTTGGGAGCATATTTTTCTGAAGAAGAAAAAAAAACTAAATGGTTGGGATTTACTTCCGAGAAAAACCATTTTTTCTCTGATTTAATCGGTTCTTATTCATACTTGTATTTGTCTTACTCCAGTAATCCTTCTCTTCCTCTTGTCTGTTTTTTTTTTGCTCGATAATAATGAATTTTTATTAATCAAAATTTTCAAAAAAATACAACTAAAGACCAATAGGGGCACTCAATTGGGCCTTTTTTTAATAGCCAAATTGTTTACATTATTGAAATCGAAAAAAAAGGAAAAAAAGGAATTTCAATTTTAGTGAGGAATGAGGGTCTTTCAGTATACACAAAGTACTCACCCTTATTTAATCCTGCTCCCCTTTTTGCTAATGAGTCTGCAGAGAAATAAATCTCTATGAAGTTGTGAACAAAGTCCCACCGAAGTTTAGAACAAATATTGTTCCATCTTGTTGTAGCTATCCAAGGTAAAGTTGATTTGAAAGTCGCTATAGTTGCACTAGAATCGAACCGAATGTAACATTGAGAAAGTTGTTGGAGACAAATTTCACTCACCTGCACATAGTATTGCCATCACTTATGCTAAAAAATTAGTTGCAGTTCCTAAACCTCCTGTAGCATCTACAATGACACCACCATTACTATCTATTCCAATATATCCAAACCCAGCAGCTCCAGGATTTCCCCTGGAAGCTCCATCACAACACAACAAGATTTGGTTGTCTTTTGGTAAACAGAAATAAATTTCTTTAACCTGTAATAATTTCACTTTTCTGCAGTTGAGGTTGAAGAACTTGATTACCTGAAGATCATATGTAGAATTCCACATACATTGTTTCATTCTGTGATCACTTTCTTACACAAGTTTCATTATTCTCCTTTGCAATATGTTTTGATTAGCTGTAGCATCTTCATAAACTACTTTATTCCTCAAAAACCACAATTCCTTCATAGTGATTAAAGCATCATTTCTCCAAATTTCTTTTATTGCTGGACTTTTTGATACTGCTAATTTTAAGATGTCTTCTAAGGACTTAGGGTTAAGGAATTTGAATATACCTCCTAGCCAATTCCAAGTGATTTCACTGAAATCACAATATATACCAGAGAATGTGATCTAGTGTTTCTTCAGATCTTTTGCAGAAGGGACATATTGATGCCATTTGCACATTCCTTTTTTTTCAAGTTGTCATCAGATGCAACTATTCTTCTTTGTGGTTTCCATACATTGCTTGAAATGCTTGGATGCCAAATCTGTTTTGTCCACTGTAAAGTTGGGAATTTATCTCTTATTAATTCATAAGCTGAAGCAACAGTGAATTTACCCGTTGAAGAGCCACACCATATTATTCTATCTCCTTTTGAGTCCACCACTGGAAGGTCATTTGCACCAAAGAAAGATGAATATTCTGGAGGAATAACCCATTCACCATTATTGAGGAATTCTGCAACTCTTATATTTGGATTGTTGATCATTACATAATTGTCTGGAAATATTTCACACAGAGGTTTATCTTTTATCCAAGTGTCTTTCCACACATATATATATCATTTCCATTTCCTACTAACCATCATGAGTTATTCTGAACTTCTGTAAGAACCCATTTAACACCAGTGCCAAATTGAGGATTTTTTATAGTATGGAATCCAAACTCCTTATCGCTTTGGAATTTAGCTCTAAAGAATTTGGACCATTCTTCTTTTTCATTTTGAATCTTCCAAAGATAACTTCATTAGCAGAGCTTTATTCAAATTTTTGAGTGTTTTAATACCCAATCCACCTTCCGATTGAGAGGTGAACAAGCTTTTTCCCATTTTAAAGTTATCATTTTTCTAATATTTGCATCACCTGTCCGAAGAAAGTTCTTAATGATCCTCTCACACTCCTTCATAACCTTTGCAGGCCATTTATATACTGACATACTATATATTGGAATGCTACTTAGTACTGTTTTCACTAGAATCACTCTCTCTTGGAAGGATAACAGTTGCCCTATCCATCCAGCTAGCTTGTCTTGGAGATACTCCACAAATTCCCCAAACTTGTGTAGATTTTACCACTCCTGGGTTTACGATAATTCCTAAGTATTTATCAGGAAAAGCAGATAAAGGCATATTACACTCTCCAGCTAGATGGTGCTTTCTTGTTTCACTGGTACCTCCAACAAAGCATTTGCTTTTTGATGTGTTAACAATTTGACCAGATGCTTGTTGGTATTCATCAAGGAGCTTCATGAGTCTTCTGATATTTCTTTTATCACCATTACAAAACAAAAATATATCATCTGCAAAAAAGATATGGTTAGGCTGAATACCATTTCTATTTACCATTGGAATGAGTTGTTTCTTCTCCACCATTGCATTCAAAGCTCTACTGAGGACATCTTCTGCGAGAACAAATAAGAGTGGAGATAATGGGTCCCTCTGCCTAAGACCTCTGCGCACACTGAAGTATCCAACTGGTCCACCATTAATCAAGATTGAAATTTTAGCTGATTTCAACAGAATATGTATCCATTTAATATGGTTTTCAGAAAATCCAAAACATCTCATGGCTTGAAATAGAAATTCCCAACTGAGTGAATCTATGTCTCTTCCTCTTGTCGGATTTCTCGATATTATACTTTTACAGTATGTTCTTGTTACTTTGTATTTTCTTATTTTTCGCTCATTCTAACCTCGAATTTTCATTAATGAAAAGGTTCTTAAAAAAAAAAAAAAAACTATGAATTGTCCCCCCAAAATTCAACACCTATGGATTCACAAAAACGCGCTGGATTAACCAAATTATATGAAGGCAAGGGTAAATGACCTGCTCGCAAGCTCGTTGGGATATTATTTGTTATCCCGCAAGCAAGGCAAGGATCACATTGGTACGCCGGAATGCTTAAAGCCTTAAAGCACCTCTGAAGTCCGTGTTTGGACGTTGATGGACAAATATATTGACAAATCTAACGTTCGAGATTTTTTTTTTTGTTTTTCATTTTTGCTTTTTGCTGTTTTTTTTTTTTTTTTAAGCATTTTTACTGGTCTTGGTATTACATTTCAGGGAAAGGAAAATAAAAAAAGAACTGATAAATGGTCTTGCATTTGTTGTGTGGACTGTGGACTTGGTCAAAGAAACATCACTTGGATGGATCGTAAGCGTTAGGTGAGTTTTCGCTTTTGACGTCGTATACCAAACAGAGCCAATAAGTCGGATTGCCTCAGAGTATTGACTAAATTAAGTTTGTGATGTAACGGTTAACCCGAAAAGAAAGTTTCAGAAGTCCAACAGTGCCATTTCTTTACATGTGGTACGGTGGCCGTAGCCGTAGGGCTATGGTGAAGCATGTATTTGTGACTACCACGTTCACTGGTTGCCAATTGCTAACACGGTAGCTATGGGGATCATTGAATTTTACAGGGATTACCATACTGTTTCCGTTCACCATTCCCTGGGACGCCATCTTCACCGTTTCTGTTGCACGCAAAACTGAAAATGCACGGACCAAAGTTGTTCTAAAATTGTGTCAATGTTGCTGTAGATGGTCTATCAAACTAAATTTCTCACTCTATTGATCAATCCTGGTAAAGGGGCGGCATGAAATGGTAGAGGGGCGACAACCTAATAAGACAAAAAAGGTCATTAGAAGTAAATTCAAGTGCCCCTTATCAATCAAACCTGGAAATGACTAATTAACCCTTATTGTTAATAATCAAGTTTAGTAATGATAATCAAGATTAGTGTAGATAATCAAGATTAATTTTGATAATTAATTTTTCACTATTATAGAATCAAAAATCGATGTTTAGAGTTATAAGAAAAAAAAATTGAGGAGAAAAAAAAAAACTTTTGTGATATTTGTGAAACCCTAGATTTTGATTCACTCCACCAAAATGAGTGATTCCAAAGTGGCAAATTTGAGCTTGGGTGAATCTCTATATGATAAAGAAAACAAGTACTACATACCTCTTGATGGAGATCCCGATATGGAGTATTTTCTAGATGGTAGAGATGTTTTAGACCAAAGTGAAGGTCAATCTCAACCAATTGAAGAAATTAGCCAACAAAGTGAAGAACCCAAAGACTGGAAATGACCAGGTATACTTCTAAATTAGTTCCCATTAGGTTTTTTGTTGATCAAAATTATGTAAAGTACGTAAAAAGATCAAAATTTTCAAAATTTTAAGAACATACGGTTGACTTTAAGCTAGTTACCAATCAGTAACATACGATTACGGTTAAAAATATCAAATACCAACCGAATGGTTCAATTTGGGAAAACCTTAAATTATACCCGATTCACGGTTGGTTAAATTTGTTGGATTCCAAACCGTACCTAAATTGATTTGATAACTATGGCGAGAGTTACCAACCAACCCAGGTTATCCTGTGTATGTAAGTATTTAGTGCAGTTTACGGTTACTAATGTATAAATCGATACCAACCGACACTATATTATTGTGTATTGGTGTAAGAGTTACCAACCGTAACTATTATACGGTTTGTTTATTCTCTTTATTTACCAACCGTATATTCATATTTTTTTGGTTTTATTGCCTCGTTTAGACTAATGTTGGTATGTTTTTGTCCGTGTCGTTGATGTACCTCCTATAATGGATGACCAACCTTTAGCAAATGAACTTCTCACCAAAGATTCTAGCTCTCACTATTTAACCGAGGAAACATGGAAGGAGAAAGACGATGCAAAGAAGTGGGCTAGAGAACGAGGAAAGTTGATTATGTGTATCATAGTTTGTAATGGTACCACTAGTGATAGTGCCTTTCAAATGGTTTGCGAGTGTAGTGGACAACATAGAAGTCACGCAAAAAGGATACCTTGCAAGTAGCAAAGAAAAAGAGGAAGAATACTACTTTCACTAAGAAGACCCGATGCCCCTTCAAGCTTCAATTTAAAACGAACGCGGCAAATAGGTGGTTTTTGGAGAAAGTTGTATGCGGTAGTCATAACCACCCTATACCTTAGGAGAGTTTGCTATCACATTCTTATCCGGACGCCTTACCGAAGAAGAAGAGAAGATTGTAGAATCACCGACACAAATTCGTATGAAGCCCGTTGATATCCTTGCTCACTTAAAGGAAAGAAACCCACAAAATGCTTCTACTTTGGATACCATCTACAATGCAAGAAAAAAATTGAAGGCTAAGAAATGGGAACAAAGGAACGAAATGCAACAATTAAGGAATTTGGGGAGTTGCATAATTACTCGGTTTTCCACGATGATGACGAGAAAGGACGAATAAGACATCTTTTATTGGCTAATCCTGAGTTTGTGAAGTTGGCATGGTGCTCTCATCAAGTGCTTCTAATGGATTGCACATACAAAACCAACAAGTTTGAGATGCCGTTGTTGAACATTGTCGGGCAAACTTCTACCAATGCTCCTTTTAGTGTTGGTTTTTGCTTTTGAAAGATGAGCTCGAAGAGAGCTATGTGTGGGCACTAGAACAAGTGAAGTTATTCTACGTAGAGGGATATACTCCAAAGGTGATTATTACCGACAAGGAGCAAGCTTTGTTGAATGCAATAAGGAGGGTTTTCCTAAGCTCATAACCTTCTTTGCACATTCCATTTGTGGAAAAGTATTGAAACTAAGTGCATGCGCCTTGTCCGTCCAACCCGAAAAAGCGAAATGGATAGAATAAAGGCACTACCGTTACATAAACAAGAAGAGGCTAAAGAGAAATTTAAGAACGATGACAAGTTGGCGGAACTAAAATGGGAAAGTTTCAAAACGGGTGGAGAGCCTTGACCTATTCTATCACCGTGGATGAATATGAAGATAGAGCTCAGTATGTTAGTGGCTCATTGGAAAAGTGGTTATCCAAGTGTTGTGAAGTATTTGTTTGATAATTGGTTGGATCCTCACAAAGAGAAGTTCGTATCGGCGTTCACTAACCAACATAGGCACTATGACAACCAAGCTACAAGTACGGGCAGAGTCATCTCACAACCGCTGAAGAAGAAACTTCATAGTTGTAATGGTGGGTTAGTTACGTTATTTGAAGCCATGCATTCGTATTTCCTCCGTGATCACGATAGAGTTACGGAGTCTTTTTGAAAAAAGCCGAACTAAACAACACACTAAATGGTTGGACAATGAGTGGCTAAGGGAATTACACATCAAGTTTCGCACAAAGAAATTGAGAAGATAATGTATGAAGTACAACATTATGAATTGGGGGATTATGAAGAAGAGTGTGTTTGTCCAAACATGACAAGTTTGGGACTCCCATGTCGGCATGTTATAGCCACATATCAAGACAAAGTGATCCCGATTCAAGATATTGATCCCTTTTGGCAACAATTAACATTCCGTGAAACAATTTTTGATCCACAATTTGGAGGAACGTTTGCCGATACCGAGATTGGAAAAGCTCTAGCCGAGAAATATGCTACACTAAGCCAAGGCCAAAGGCAAATATGGTTGAGTAACTTGAGAGATTTCGTATATCCGCAATTTAGGTATGACATCAAGGAACCACCAAAGGGAAGGGTAAGGGGAGGCCTCCTACCAAAAAAAAAAAAAGAGGTACGTAGGAAATAAAAAAGCAAGAGAATTGGCGAAAGAATCAAAGAAAAGAGATCCTTGTGGTTATGAATGGTTGAGAAAGGAATATGAAGCGGAAGATGAGATGGAAGAGGATGATGTTCAAGGTAGAAACAAACGAAAAAGAGGTCAAGCGGATAAAGGAGAACCAAGTTGTCGAAATGTACAACAAAAATGTATCGAGCTTCCTAGTCAAGAAAGTGCAACAAGCAAAATTGATGTTAAAGGAAAAGGTCCGGTATTTCGCTCTAAACAACAAGAAAGAAGCAAAGTTGTTGTTCAAGGAAATGGTCGTAAAGAAAGTGGAAAAAAAGATGATGGAGTTAAAGGTCAAGGTTCCAATGTCGGAATCGAGGTTTCCTCCCAAGATAATTCAATAAAAAGACTTATTGGTAAAGTTGGTGTTAAACAATTAGCAAGGAACAATGGAAAGAGTCCGATGGTTGAAAATAAGAATGAGAAGGAGACGATTCATCTTAAAGGAGTGCCTAAACCACCACCTAGAGACGCTAATGGTCGATATAGCCGGAACCATTACATTCTCTATGAATATTACCTTCGTTTTTTCCCCGACTATATTCGTGGTTATATCAAGGCTACGGAGGATGTTCATGGTGATGGGAATTGTGGTTACCACGTCTTCGTAGATCAACTTGGACCATTTGAAGACGCGATAGGGTGGGATTGTGACCAAGTTACTTACGTAAGGCAAAAATGCTTAATGGAACTACGTGGTTACCGCGACTTCTATAAGCCGATGATGAGAGTTGAAAGAAACGAAACCGATGAGGTGTTAAATGAGAGCTTCAAGGAAATGGAAAGGCGGTTAACCGGTAATATATGTTTGACAAGCCAATATTGGATGCGCATGCCTATATGTGGCCAACTACTCGCCAACGCATTCAATTGCGTCATTCATTTAATCTCCAGAGACATGAGCACTACATTTGCACCAACAAGAATATGATTATACTATCATACTCCAATTGGGTATTCAAAATTCCAGGCCCTAATCCTGAACTTGACACTAGACTACGAACATCACCACATTCTTCGCCTAATATCCAATGACTAGCTCTTTGATGCTTGACCAATTTGATCGCCCTTGCATGATCCTTAAAAATATTTTGTTAAACTGAGATTAATGAGGATGTGCATAAAAACAAAAAAACAAACAAAAAAAAAACAACGAAATAACTTAAAACAAAACAATGTGTTAAGAGAAACATACCCTAGTTTCGCAGACTTTTGAAGCCCAGGAATTGGTATAACCAAATAAGATTGATGACTTATCTGGTGCCTCACCCCAAGGTCTTTTATTCTTCTTCCTTGGCAACAAAGTGTCTTTTCCTTTAGGAATATGCAACCCTTTCGGTGCAAGGTTCCTTTCTCGGCTTCTTTTCTTTCCTTGGTTTAGCTGGAGCTGGAGCTGGAGTTGTAGCTACAACAATTTCTTTCCCCTTGTTTTGTACTCCTTCTTCATCATTTGCTTCCTCTTCCTCATCTTCATCATTTGGTTCCTCTTCCTCATCTTCATTATCTTCTTCCTCTTCCTCATCTTCACCATTTCCTTCTTCATCCTCCTCTTCTTCGCCATTTCCTTCTTCATCCTCCTCTTCTTCCTCTTCATTATCATCATCTTCTTCCAGGTTCTTTTCAACTCCTACCTCTTCAATTTCTTGATCATTAGGTTCAGCTCCTTCTAATTCAACACCAGAGTTACCCACAGATGGTTCTCTAAGCCTAATCTCAAATTGATTCTTCTTCTTCTTCGCATTCTTGTTGACACCTCTATGATCTACCCCTAAATGCTTGTCACCACGAGGGGTGGGTGTGTGATCAATCTGAGTTAAGTTATTCCCTCTCTTTTCTTCACCCTATCAGGATTCCTACACAAGTAATAATTTGAATGAATTCCTAAGGGTTGAACAAACAAAATGCAACAAACAAACCAAAAAAATGTGACCAAAGCCATATACGGTTTGTAACTTTACAACCGTTTCAAACCGTATCAAGGATACGGTTCGTAAAAAAACAATTAAACAAACCGTATATAGAATCGGTTGGTAACTTTCTTATCGTTATAAACCGTACCAATACTTGACAAAAAAATTTCAAACACGTGACAATATACGGTTTGCAAATGTACACAATTATAAACCGTCCCTAGTACACGGTTGGTAACTTTCTTATCGTTATCAATTGTAACAATACTTGACACAAGGTTTTCAAAGATGTGATATTATACGGTTACAAATGCATTCCATTATGAACCGTACCTAATACACGGTTGGTAACTAACAAAAATAGGCACCGTAAGCAAAAAAATTAACATGCAAGAGAAACAATCGGTTGGTAATTCCGTGTAAGTTATCAATCAAATCGGGATAAAAACTCAGTCCTAAGAACATACGGTTTGGTATTTCAAATAATTTCAATTGTCACAAACCGTATCACCATCAAAAGCATTACATACGGTTCATAATGGAACAAATTGCAACCGTAACTAATAAAAACCCAGGATATGGAAACTTGATTTTTCACCTAAAACCCTAATTTTTGATAGAAGTTGAAATTAAAACGAAGATATTAAACTAAACCCTAAATGGGTTCCGAAAAACATACCTCATGTATGTCATTCAAATGATTTCTCCTAGGTGGAGGGGTTTGAAGTTGGGATTGATGTTCTTCACCTAATGGAACATTTGCTCGATTAGAATCGCTACAATCTTCGTCAACTTTCTTCTTCTTCGTCATCTATAATGTAGACTTCAATCAACGATTATCAATTTTGCGAACGCCGATTAATCGAAGACGATGAATTTTCAAACTTTAATGGAGGTGGTGTTTACGGTTACAATGGGAGTGGAGAAGATGAAACAAAAAAAAAACTGATTTTGATTCTCATCCTAATTAGGTTTATATGATGGGGGACAATTTAGTCTTTTCAATCAAAAGAATAAGGGCAAATTAGACCATTTCAGGTGAAAAGGGTAATTTAGTAAAACTACACCCCCCTATAGACACCCCCTAACCAATAAAAGGGACATTGTTATCACACATGCCGCCCCTCTACCGATTCCTCCCGCCCCTTTACCAGGATTGCTATTGATAGTTAATGTCAGTCAGATGGCCGGGCTTCCTTGTCAGCTAGGTGAAATTGGGTGCACGCAAAACTGAGAATGCACCTACCGAAGATGTTCTAAAATTGTGCCAGTGTTTGATTTTACCTTGCGGTAGATTGTTTATCAAACTAAATTTCTCACTCTACTGGTCTTGTTTTAGACATTTAGTTTTTCCGCTGATAGAACCAATGACTTGTTGGTACTTGTTAGACTGCTGGTTCAGTGGATAAAAATGGCCGCCCACCAGCTCACACACGAAATGCACTCCAGCTCACTTCAATTATCCGGACGGATGTCAGAAAATCATTCCCACAATGGTATCTTCTTCGACTCGGCCAGCAAGCTCGTTGTTGTGATCTTGGACGCAGTACATCCGAATCCTACCTTAAAGCACCACCACGAACACTAGTACACTAGAGCACGTTCATGTACGCGTACCATATCCCAAAATCCAAGCTTTTGAACAATAAAAAATTTCGCCACTTTTAATTAGTCATACACTATTTTAGGTGGACTTACACTACGTGTGTACTGACTTTGTCATTCATACGGGGTCGACAGAGGAAGAAGGGGTTTGTTAATTTAATTATAAGACTTTTCATAGCGATATTTTATCATACACATTCCAAGCAAACTTCAGTGTTAGTTTTCCCTTTCCTTTTCCTCTGCTTGCTCTGCACCAAATCCCAATCTGGGGTTTGTAGATTGTTTATCAAACTAAATTTCTCACTCTACTGGTCTTGTTTTAGACATTTAGTTTTTCCGCTGATAGAACCAATGACTTGTTGGTACTTGTTAGACTGCTGGTTCAGTGGATAAAAATGGCCGCCCACCAGCTCACACACGAAATGCACTCCAGCTCACTTCAATTATCCGGACGGATGTCAGAAAATCATTCCCACAATGGTATCTTCTTCGACTCGGCCAGCAAGCTCGTTGTTGTGATCTTGGACGCAGTACATCCGAATCCTACCTTAAAGCACCACCACGAACACTAGTACACTAGAGCACGTTCATGTACGCGTACCATATCCCAAAAATCCAAGCTTTTGAACAATAAAAAATTTCGCCACTTTTAATTAGTCATACACTATTTTAGGTGGACTTACACTACGTGTGTACTGACTTTGTCATTCATACGGGGTCGACAGAGGAAGAAGGGGTTTGTTAATTTAATTATAAGACTTTTCATAGCGATATTTTATCATACACATTCCAAGCAAACTTCAGTGTTAGTTTTCCCTTTCCTTTTCCTCTGCTTGCTCTGCACCAAATCCCAATCTGGGGTTTTCAATTACCGAATTTTCTTATCAACTGCAACCAAAGAGTGTCTCCCACGAAAATTCTTGGTTTGGTATTGCGATCTTCGACAATTCACTGACTTCTTAACTGGAATCTGGGAATTTTATTAGAGAGAGAAATGAAAAACCAGACAAAAGAGTAAAAGCTGCAATTTTCTGTCTCTTTACCTCAAAATTCAAACATCTTCTGTCATTCTTTTCTTCCAACTATAAAGATAGCATATCATCAAAATTCTTCATTAAAGCTTCATTCTTGCTGTAGACCTGACACGGTCGTCACTGTGATAAAAAATTCATTATCAGTTTTGATTCTCTGGTTTATTTGAGAGATTTTGAAGATGGGTACTGTAAATTTGTGTACAGAGAGTCCAGGATTTATAATGAGTCCAAGAATTTCATTTTCTCATAATCTTTATCAAAATGATGTTCTTCAGATCGAATCTCCTCATCATCAACAACAGCAAAACCATCAACATCTTCGATCTGATGATTCTTTACTTTTAGAACCTAATTTTGATTTCTGTATCAGTAGTGACAGTTTCATACAAGAATCATCTTCTTCTGCTGATGAACTCTTTTCTGATGGTAAACTTCTCCCTCTTCTTCTCAAACAGAAATTACTTCCTTCTCCTCAACAAAATTCTCAATCCCATTATGATCCTCCTCCTCCTGCTGTTGCTGCTGCTGCTACTGTAACTACTCTAGAGACTGATTCAATTGAGCCAGATTCTTCGACTGAGCCAGATTGTAAAGAGGAAACTATAACAGAGAAATCATCATTATCGTCGTCATCATCGTCATCGTCCTCCTCGACGGCATCTTCAAATTCAAAATCATTTTGGGGATTCAAGAGAAGTAGTAGCTGTGGGAATGGTTATAAGAAGAGTTTAATATGTTCGTTGTCAATTTTACCTAGAAGTAATTCAACTGGTTCAGCACCAAACCTAAAATCAAAGGAAAATCCCAAGCAAAAATTACAGAAGTCAAAATCTGCTTATTCTTCTTCTTCTTCGGGTTCGTCTAATTCGTCTTCCTCGTCGTGTCAAAAGCCTCCATTGAAGAAGAATTATGGAGGTTATAACAGTATTAATGGTGGTAGAATGAATCCGGCTCATAATGTGCCACCTCCTTACATTCCTGGTAACTTATTTGGTTTGGGTTCACTCTTCACCAGCAATGGAAAAGATAAGAACAGGAAGAAATGAATAATTTTGTGCGTCTGATTTCTCATTATTTTATTTTATTTTTTACTGCGGTAGTAGAGGGCAGTTGCCCCACTGTTGGTCAGATTTTAACTTGTTTTTGGTTAATTTGTGGTTTAATGAAAATTGCTTAAGTTGGGTTTGTTAAGAAATTTGAGTAATGAAAAATGAAGGAGACAAAGAAGATACTAGGGGTTTTGGTGAATGAAAACCCACTCCCACCATTGGAAGAAAAAAGGATGAGGAGACAGGAAAACAGTTAGCCTTTCTTTCAAGGCTGTCTTCTCCATACATTTTCTTTTCTAAAGAATTTATTTCACTTTGATGTCTTTTTGGCTGGTTTTTCTTGCTTTTATCATCAATCAATGTATATAATAAAATATAGTATAAAGTTTTTTTTCTGATTAAAGGAGATGTTATCCCCTTTACTTCTGCAAGATCATTAGTGTATGATTAGCATTATGAAGTGATTTAATTTGGCTTCTTTATGTTTTTGTTTTGTTTGGTTATGACAAAATGGTGGGTGTTGTAGAGGAGAAGAGGGGTTTAGGAAATAGAGTGGTTGTTAAATTGATACTTTATGTCATGTAATGATTTGCTAATTAGTTTTCGTGATCATTATGTGCTTGAGTTTCGATTTTAAGATGCATCAACGACTGTACTCGTTATTTTTGAGAGGCATCTAAATTGTTAACAAACTCACTGATGCAACTTTTTCTACGTCTTTTCCGAATTCTGAGCAAAGCTCTGCAATATTATTTATTTCATGTGAACTATTTTTTTTATTTATGTAAACACGAATTATATTAATCCATAAATATAATACAACATGTTTAAGATCTCATTTTTATCAAAAACATTGGAAATAACACTAAATTTTAAAACCTTGTGTTGAATATGGGAGAACCTGTGCCGAAGGTACTTTATTCGAGCTTTTTTTGATATGTGGTCCGCAACAGAGTTATATTTCCTGTTTATATACTTTACTTGTGCTTGCGGAAGTTTCTTCAGTATTGAGTTCACTTCTTGTATGGTATTATCCGCACTCCAAGGAGAGTCTTCGCAAGACTTGTTGATCGTCTCCGCCAAAGTTTTGCAGTCTATTACTATTGAGACAGTGCATAATATATTTTTACTTAACCAAGAAGATGGCTAAGGAGGCCCACTCCGAACCAGCTTTTCAATATACATAAATGTTTCGTTGTCCACAAAATAAAGTAAGAAGGCATATCCCATGGTCGAATCCTCTTTTTTGAAAGCCGCATCAATAAATATTATCCAATCCAAAGGTATGTCAGAGCATTTCTCTTTGGGGTTATTTCTTTTTTCTATCTTCATTAAGTTTTGGATCCTTGCCTGAGTATTCTGGTTCAGAAATTTCTTGATTTACTCCATAAGGTGAATCGGGTTCGGGTTTATTTTCTCAAAAACTATCGAACATATGTGCTTCCAAATGAACCAGGATATAGTAGCTATTTTATCCGATAGTTGAGTAAGATCTTGGTCCGTGATCCACTCTTTAATCCAATTTTCTATGGAATCCGAAGTAATTTTAGCGTTCATCGTTTCCAGAGAAAGACCAAACCAAATTGCTCTTGCTAAGGGGCAAGAGCGAAAAAGATGTTGTTCTGATTCTTGCTATTGAGAATCACACATTGGACACTCTGTGTTTATGTCTGAATTATGTGCCCCGAGTCTAGAGTTAGTTGGAAGAGCTTTTTGAGCTAATTTCCAGACGAATAATTTTATTCTTGGGATTACTTGGATTTTCCATATTTGTTGCCATGGAAAGGAGATTAATGAATTACTCTCCTGATCTTGGTTTATGAGAAAGTTATAAACATTTTTTGCCGAAAAAGTTCCTAAATGTTGGTATGCCATCTGATTTTGTCTTGTTCTTGTCTTTTTGGAGTAATAGCTAAGATTTTCTCTTTTATTTCTAGATCAAAATAAGTATCGAGTTTTGCTTGGTCCCAAGTACCCTCTGGAGTGATCAACTCATTTACCCTATGTGGAACCGGGTTTTGAATGTTAATGGGCTTATGAATGATTTCTGTGCTAGGAACCCATTTGTCTTCCCAAATTTTTGTGGAAGCTCCATTTTTTACTTGCCATATAAAATTGCCTTTAATAGATCCAAACCTTTTTTTATACTAGTCCAAATCCAAGATAATTTGGAAGATCTAGAGAATTCCAGAGGATGAGAGTTTGGGAAATATTTTGCTTTAAGAAGTTGAGCCCAAAGTTTATCTTGCTCTGAGATGAGACGACTAGCTAGTTTAGTAAGGAGAGCTATGTTAAATTGGTGCGGGTTCTTGATTCCAAGACCTCCTTGGGAAATAGGCTTGCATATGCTGGACCAAGCCCTAATATATCCTCCTCTGCTTTTGGGCTTGTCTTTTTTCCACCAGAAATCTCTTTGGATTCCATCTGATCTAGCGTTTCTTTAGGAAGCAATTTAGATTTCCAACCATAGTATTTTTGTAACAAATGTTCGAAATTTTCTTTTCTATTTTTATCGAAGAAGAGAGGAGTTCCAAGATATCTATCATTTTTGTCATTAACGGAACTTTTAGAATTCTTGCAATGATATTCCCATGTTTCGGATGAATTCTAGGACTGAAGTAGATAGCAGATTTCTGTAGGTTGGCCATCTGTCCCGTAATCTCTCCAAATCTTGATAAGATGTATAATAAATTTTTTGCCTCACCTAGATTAGCTTTTGTGAATAAAAAGCAATCATCTGCGAATAAAATATGAGATATGTTCGGGGCATCTTTATTTATTTTAAGACCCGAAATTTTCTTTCCAGAAACTGCTTTTTCTAGAAGTCTAGAAAGAATCTCCATGCAAATTAAAAACAAGCATGGTGAAAGTAGGTCACCCTGTCTTAGACCTCTGGAAGTGGTAACTTTCGGACCCGGTGAGCAATTTAGGAGGATAGAAAATGAGGTGGCTGAAATGCATTGCATTATTAGCTTTACCCACTTGTCACCAAAACCCAGTGATGATAGAGCCGATTTAATGAAGTTCCACTCCACTCTGTCAAAAGCTTTAGAGAGATCTAACTTTAAGGCGAAATAACCTTTTGTGGCTTTTGAGTTTTTCATTGAATGAATAAGCTCGTGAGCGATGATAATGTTATCCGTGATTTGTCTCTCTGGCTGAAAGGCTGATTGATTTGGGGAAATTATCTTGTTTAGGATTGGCTTTAGACGGTTTGCTAGGATCTTAGATATGATCTTATAAATTGTATTACTCAGGCTGATGGGTCTGAAATCTGATGGGGTTTGTGGAGTGGATATTTTAGGCATCAGAGTTATGAAGGAATAGTTCAAATCCGGATTTAGGTTTTCGGTTTTAAAAAATTCTTGAACTGCCTGAATTATATCCGGACCCATTATATCCCAATTAGCTTTGAAGAAGCCTGGTTGAAACCTTTCTGGACCTGGCGCTCCCCACTGGTTCATGTTGGAAATTGTCTTCCAAATTTCTTCTTTTGATGGGATAATTGTTAGGGAAGAATTTTCCTCGTCAGAAACGCAAGGATCAATAAAGCTTAATAAATCTTCTACCAAGTTGTTGTTACGTGAGGAGCCTATTTGAGTGAAGTGGTTGATCAAGAGGGTATTGATTTGGTCTCTATCAGAAATCCACAATCCTGATGGTTCTCTAAGAGAGTTTATAACATTGATTCTTTTCCTATTGGTAGCTGCAGCATGGAAATACTCCATGTTCCTGTCGTATTCTTTAAAAAATTTATCTCTTGATATTTGGTGATAGTAATCATTTTTTTATTTTGTACCATTTTCCTAGTTCAGCTTGGAGATTTTTTATTTTTTCTAAATTTTCGGAATATTTTCCAGCTTTATGTAGGCTTTCAATCCTATTATTCAAGGATTTTATATTTTTATGAATGGTTCCAAACACATCTGAGTTCCATTGAGATAAATCAGACGATAATAGTTGAAGCTTCGAATAGATGTTTATGTCGCGTGTAATGTTGGAGTGGAAATTCCAAGAGTTGGCAAACCATTGATGCAAGTCTTGGATGAGATAACCAGGTTCTAATGCATCTAAATAGTTTTTGGATTTTTTGTTTTTCTGGATTTGAATCAAAAAGTAGAGGTGTATGATCTGAACCAACTCTAGGAAGATGACTCACCTTTGTGTCGGGAAAATTTTGCGACCACTGAAATGATGTCAAAGATCTGTCTATTCTTTCACATATGTTGGCATCTACCTCTCTATTATTGGACCATGTGAAAGACGCTCCTTCATAACCCGCATCTTGAAGTCCCATGGAATCTATTGTACGAACTATGAAAGATTTGCTGCTTGAGCTAGTTTTATTTCCACCTTGTTTCTCATCTAGATCCAGGATAACATTTAGATCTCCTATTAGGAGCCAAGGTTTGTTGACCTGTTGAGCAAAGTTAGCAATTTCATGTGAACTATCAAGTATCAGTAGTAGTTCCCTTAAAAAAAAGTATCAGTAGTAGTTTAACTCCTTACGAGGTATTAACCCATGCCCCGATCTCTACCCAAACAGAAAACCCAAATCCTGACCAGCTAGCCCATATACATATCATAATTGCTCATCAACAACCCACTGTGATATGCTTTAGGCCAAGCACTATGGTGCCCTATTTTCCTTCCCTATCCCACTGTTTATGGGTAAAAACTAATTCTGTTGTTTTTGGTAATTTGGGGGTGTGTTGATGAGAAACGAGTCTAAACCCTAAACAAATGCACGGCACGGGAGTACTTTTAGGTTCGAGAATCAATCTGTAAGACTCTGGCCTAAACCAAGAAATGTTCGTTCCAGATTCAATTCGGTCACAAGGTGAAGGAGATGGGGTTGATCTTAGTGAGGGAAGCGAAGAAGGTGTTGAGATTATGAAGGTGTTGGCTGTTTATGACTTGTATCATAGTGTTGAATTGGCTTGCACAATATAAGCTATCAATTATGGGTGTTTTCTGGATACGTTGGTTACAACACTTGGTTTTTCTGTGTTGTTTGAAGATAGGTTGAAGAACCTATTTATACAAGTCATTTAAGCGCAATCTTCATCTCGTAGGAAGTGGAGGAAGTTGAGTGATGGAGTAGTGGGGTCGTGTAAGTGATTGTCACACGATCACGCCTTTGCCCACTTCCCTCATCATCGTTAATCGTCCATGCCTCTTAACACGTTCTCGTAATGGGCGCGTTGCACGCCGCACACTGTAAACCTCCAGACCAATACCCCAGTAAATATCCCCCAGTTTGTGACATGTTTGATGTCTCGAACGAGTGGGTCAGCCGTGGGACCCGCCGCAGGAAATAGCACATGGTGTTATTAGGTTAAATAACTAAGTTGTTTAATGGGATTGATATTCACGAAATATCGTGTGTGACGCATGTAATGCATCGCTTTTAAGTAAGCATCTCAAAACAATCGATATGCATGAAGCATTGCTGTTTTAAAGCTTGATTGAGTAAGTCGCGGATTAAGCGCCTTAAAATGGCTGCACGTCCAACCCTCTTCGAGTGATCGTTTGGAGATCGCGTGGTCGGGCCATCATCAGTCGATCACTCCCTGTGGTAAAGTGGAGGACGGTGATCATTGAGGCGCTTCATTGATCGCCTAATTTTTAATCCAAGCCGTCCGACCAAGATGGCAAAGTTGGACGGACGAGATGATTTACGGCACATGTTTACTGCCGTTCAAGGATTTTTTTTTTTTTTTTTTTTGTGCGCAAACATCTCCTCTTTGGCTTGATCGAATCCAAGCATGGGCGCTAATTTTTGCGGGACCGACCGGGCATGCGTGGAGACGGCCCGCTGGCGTGCATGCCTACATCTCTCGATCCCACAAAGATTCGATCTAGGCCACTCAATTTGACCGGCAAAGATGAGTGGTCGTGATCGATTTGTGACAGAAACTCATTGCCGCAAAGGGTTTGGTAGCCGTGTGGCATGCCACTTTTGGGTGTACGTTTTGAGGCAGCGGGCCCTAATCTGCATAGGCCGGTCGGTCACACGCAAAGGTGGCCCCACGGTGATCATGTTGACATCCTTGGGACCCCTTGAGTCTATATCTACACCCTCCGTTTAGGCTGGCGAAGATGGACTGTCACGATCGAACTACGACAGATGTGCATTGCCGCAAACCCTAATTAGGGATTTGAATCAGTCACGCACGCGTGACTTTGGCCAAGCGGTTTGGCATGCCGTTATTCTTCTTTGGAGAGATCGATCACGTGGGGCCCATGTTGGGATGACGGTGAACGCATGTGCACCTTCTTGACGGTCCTAAATGAGATCTAAGCCATCCAAATAGGCTGGCTAAGTTGGATGGTTGTGATCGATTTAAGACACTAGTGGAATTCCGTGATCCTTAGAAGCATCAATCCTGCCATGGTTTAAGCAATCGTTTCATTACTTCATGGCCTCGTCGTGAGAAAACCGATAGGGTGAGGGTAAAGTGGGCCCGCCAACGTGTGCGTTAGCTCTTCCCTAATCATTTGTGGGATGATCTAATGGCCCAACCAGCTGGCGAAGTTGGACGGTTGTAATGGTTTTAAGACCGTCCTGAACAGTCTATGTTCGTTCGAGTTCTTCCCAAAACAGCGTGGCCACCCTACTTTGAGTTGGCGTTTGATGGCGCTGGGGAGTATGGTGTGGTGTTCGACCTGCTAGGGCATAAGTGGGCCCGCCGGTGGTTGTTACAGTGATCACCTATTACTGCCAGGGTTTGGCTAGGCTAGTTAAATCATGCGGCCAACTTGTGAGACCGTGATCGTTTTGAGACTGACATGGACTGTCTAGATTTCCGAAATTAAGCATGCTTCGATCGGGCTAACCAAAAGCGCGTCGATACGAGATTCTCTTTGTTAGAGAATGATGTAGCCTGTGTGGGTATTTCATGCGTGTCTCAATATTGGTACTTCGGGAGATTCATGCTACTCTGCTGAGAGTGAACACTCAGTCGTCATGTCATGCCAATAATGAGAGTTCGGCTAAGAACATAGCATAGGAAAATACTAGGCAAATCATGTATTAATTAATAATGCTAAAAATTCACAGAATATTTGGCATTGTTGTTGCACGCACCATTCTGGGTGAACTTCATCTATATAATGCGTCGTTCAATACATGTATGAGTAACATGGTTTGAGCACTCATTGCTTTCGAATGGCCTTTACTCTTTTACAGAATCACAGCGTAAAATATAGGGTTTTACGATTTTGACCCTGAACTAAAAACCACCATCAACATTAAGTCCCCGCCTAGCATATAATAGTTGCACTATTGTGGGGTAGGCATTAGATGGTGACGTATACAATGTAAGAAGACGAGACAAAGGAAGCTTACCCGGAGGAGCTTTGACCAACTGTTAGTAATCGTCCATGTGGTCGTGCCGGCGTGATCATTGAGTCTTGGTGGGACCGGCTTCCTCCTTTGGGCGTTCGAGCTAAGAAAGGAGTCCTCCTTCTACTGGGATTCTTCAATTGCTCGTGTATAAAAGGGTGTTAACCCTTATATTTCCTCTTACCTATCTTTTTTTTTTTTCACTCGCTTTGGCTCTCTCGTGACTTGTTGCTGTGGTCTGGACCTTGTCAGCCGACGTACCACCCGCTGATTTATTCGGCCGTCGTTCGTCCACCAATAACAAGGTAGGTGCTGCGTCATTCTTCTTTGTTCTCACATTGTTTGGCTCTTTTTTTTTCCGATGCAAACCCTAATTCTTAGGTAAACCTCTTTGCTCTTGAGAAATCATCCCGTTGTAGACGAAACTTCTTTGTAAGACATATCATGATTAACTCCACGAATGAAACTAATAGCAAAGTGGTTGATATTGCTAGGATTGCTTAGTAAAACAAGCCATGGATATACTGCTCTTTGCTCCTTTTTCGTCGTTGTATGCAGAACCTAGCCTTAGGTTATAATTTGATAAAACCCCTGGCTTAGGCTACGTAGACATGACTCCCATGGACAACCTTGTTTTCCTATCCATCCATGAAAAACTGGGCCGTGATTAATTTCCCCTTGCACAGCTTGCATGCGACCTCTGATCAAATATGGGTCTCACTGGATGCGTGCTTGTTCCATGGCCAAGGGAGCATTCGAGCATGGGTAATCATGCTTCGCTGGCCGTGGGCGCAGACTCCACGTAATTTTTTTTTTGTATACTTCTTCCTCCATCGGCTCCGACCATCATCACCCATATTACATCGCATGCATGCGTGATTTCTCCCTTAGTACAAAGTAATGACTCTTTTCTATTGCGCTTCATTGTAGTTATTTGAAAGTGAACAAAGAAGCTCTCGTTAAGATGTCACCTGGGGATAATTTTGCTACCAAATCGGGAGGTGTTAACAACTCCAAAGATATGCCGAATATAGATGATGAGCTGTTTACCGTGCCTTTTCCAAACGTTAGAACTCATCCTATCCATAAGATGATTCTTCTTATAGACTCAGAAAATGAAGAGACTGCTCCATCCGCTCCCCTAACATATGTGATAAGGTTCTGTCTTCGGAAAAACGAATATCCGGCTTCTTTTGATTTAAAGGTTTGACACACTCCACTGAACTCTTATGAAGGATGGATGAGGCATATGTTTGGTAATGAGCGCATCAGAGACAACTTGGCCAAGGCGCAGATTGTTGAAGCTATCATGGCGACTGCAACACTTCACATCCGGAAAGACGCTGCAGGTTTGATTACTTTCATTTCTCGATGGCGCCCTTCCACGCACACGGCTATATGTAGATGGGGAGAAATGACTATTACTTTGGAAAGCGTAGCCATGTTGCTGAATCTCCCTGTTGCGGGAAGTTTCTACTATAAACTATCCGCCGAAGAAAATTCCATCCTCGATGATATACTTCGAAAGGCAGAAGAGTATAATCAACAGAAAAAAGGCGAGAAATGATTTTATACTTGGTGGGTGTCTCAATGGTTTCCTACAAGACCAAGTCCGGGCCAGGCACTGGATGATGAGCTCAGCGTGGTCGCATTTCTGTCTTTGTGGCTGTCTAGGGACATCTTTTATGACAGATCTGGGAAGAGGACCATAAGACACGATCTTGTCATGTTTGCCATAAAGTTATCGAAAAGCGTGGTTCTCCCCTTAGGCAGTTTATTCCTTGGATCATTGTACTCTCATCTGGATGCTTTGGCAACAGACATGCACGCTTCCAACGGGTACAAGAAGGTGGAGTCGCATGTTCACATAGCTTTTCTCCAAGCATGCTTATGGGAACATTTCAAAGATTATGCTCCCATCCCTACAACTTCGTTTTCTATTTTGTACGGTGGTTCGAGAATACTCCGTTGGCAAAACAGACGACCAAAACCTGGTTAAGGTTTATTGATTTCCTGGATAACGTGTACGCCATAGATTTCCGTCCGTGGGGACCGGTTCATTCTACTGTGGTTTAGCCAAAAGCCTTTGCTACTGCTTCCGACATTGTGTTGCATACTGATGGAAAGGATATGAGTTCTGGGGAGATCATATTTCTGCGAAGCTGTATCCCAGGATATGTTCCATCTTATTTTGATGAATTTCTTACTGTCGTTCCTCATAACACTGACAGAGCCGCCCGCCAGATGGGGTTCGATCAAGGAATCCCGTTCAATCGTCCGCCAATGCCTTCAAAAGAGCTTGTGCCGTCTGTCCTTGATGCTAGCATCTTTGAAACGAAGCAGGGTCTCTCATTCTTGCTCCTTGGAAGAAAACCAGCGGCGACTAGTGGGTATAAAAAAATTTGGCGAGAAGAGCTGCTAGCTTTTCATAAATTCTCGGAAGAGGTCGTGAAAGTTCCCCGTGTTGAGCCCACTCCTGAAATTTTGAAGCAGCACAAACGGTTGAAGCCGCTTCCGGGCAAGCGAACCAGAGCTGACATTTCCGATGACTGCAGTCCCGAGGATGCAAGAGCGAAGTCTAAGAAGCAGGCAAGTGGACCGGTGGTCCTCAACTCTTCCTATATGCAGGTACTTTAAGTTTTCCTTTTGATTTCACTGATTTTATTTATCTCGAGTAATCCTCGCTAAGTGTGCTTCTCGTTCAAAATTAGGATCTCAGGAAGGAGAATGTTTTTACGAGGCTAGCACGTAGTCATAATGCAACTTTAGATAAATCCGGTGATACTGAACCTCTTGAGGGTGAAGGTATGAATGACGAAGACTCGGTCGGTGAAGAAGGAAGCATCTCCAAGTGCAGTAGGGAGCGTGATCATTCCAGCGAGCTAGGAGATGAGACCGTGACAGCTACTAACCTTGATGTTGCAGGGACACTGGAGATGTTACATCTATGATCGTAGAGGCGCCTCCAGTGACTGAAAAAACATCATCTGTGCCTTCCGTCGCTGGGGCCACTTTTGACCCTCCTTTCGATGCCCATTTTGACGATCATGTGTTGGTTGGAGGATTCAGTGTGCCAGTTAAGTATGAGGAGTTATACACCACGATATGGAAGAAGCACGGTCATATCGCTACTTCCAAGAAGCTTAAAAGTCACTTTGCATTAGTCAATCGTGTCCAAGAAGCTTTATCCTCCATTTATGGTATGAGCATCGTGACTGGGCGCGCACCGTTTCCGAGGAGGTAATTGAAAGCTAGAATTTCCATCGAGACGTGTTCGTGTAGTATGAGTTCAATGCCTCTAGGTTCTGCGAAGGATTTTCTGAAATCCAGAAGCTACAAGGAGAAATGAACGAAGTTCCTTCCATGGATTGCATTTCTCGTCACGAGGACGAGATCGAGAGGTTGTCTAAGGAGTTGAATCTGAAGCAGACCGCCCTCCAAAATACGAAAGCTGCTCTTTCCAAGAAGAGCGAGTTGTTGCTAAAAGACTTCCCTTGATACTTTGCGTCTTCTTTTCTTATACTTCTCTTTTAGATATTTTGAGTGACATGAGGAATTATTTTCATGATTTGATTTTTTTTGGTTTTGAACTAGCAAGTGATTTGCTTTTTATGAAGATATTTGAATTTGATTTTTGGGATAATTTATGAGTATTTTTTTCTAAGAGGAATTATGACTGGGTCAATAGGAATCCTAGAAATTCTCATTTTTGAATGCAAGTAATGTACTTTAGAGAAATTGTGCATGTTGCACGAAAATTGCAAGCTGATAGGTGTAGAATACACCGTATTTAATATCTAGTATTTATGCTTTCTTTGCGAGTTTTCTTGTAAATTATGTGTCTTATGTGTGCTTTTGAGTTTATTAGGTGCTCTGGAGTCGCACGGAGGAAAAGAAGGAGAAACTACTCATTTAGAGTGAAAAGGGCAGAATTGTCTTTTCAGGGCAAATATTATCGGGAGCCGAGCCAGCGTTAAGGGGTGACCCTCTTTGGAGGAGTGTTAAAGAACAGCCTACTCAGGTTAAGGGGCTGCCATCAGGTTAGCCCTTATCACTGTGACCAGACACTGAATAACCTACCCTCATTTAATCTAACCCTAAATCGAGAAGAGAGTTCTATCTTCTCAATCATTCTCTCATTCTGTTTCACCTGAAAGATAGAGAAGAAAAGAAACACAGTAAATCGAGAACCATTCCGAGAAGTTCAGAGATCGAGACAGAGGAAGGGGCTTCGATGAAATTTAGAGGCGGAATTAAAATGGGTTTCGATTTGAAGTTGTCGCAGTCAAAATTCATTGGATTGAGACGATAATGGGGTTTGAGGATTGAATATCAAGATGAAGATGGTTCTTGGAAATTGCTGATTGAGGAATAAGAGATTTGGTGGTTTCGGTGAAGATTTAGATCGAGAATATCTTCCGAATTGGAGGCCATGAGGAGAAGAATTACGAAGAAAGAAGATGGTATCGATGCCATGGATAGATGGGTGATGTTCGAGGTTCAAGAAATTAGAGAATCATGGATGTTATTGATGTCGTGATTGGGGTTCGGCCGATGGTGGATTGAAGGAATTGGTAGAGATTGAGAGTGGGTTTGGTTCTTGCCATTGATCGGTGGTGATAAATATGGGGATCTGAGGCTAATATGGGTCTCAGAAGGTTGAAGGTGATGAAATTCAGAGCTACAAAAAATAGTGACTGCTGCCGTCGATTATGAGATGAACAAGAGAAATTGTTGTTAAAGGCACTGGCAGGGGGTTATCGAGTTCTGGCAGGATTATGAAGATGGTGTTGGTTTCGAATAGGCCAAGTCTCCACTCAGGTTGCTGGAAAGAGGTAATTGGAGTTGAGGCTGTAGATTGTTGGTTATGCAAGACATGAATCCTGGTGATTGTCTGGGGAGATGCTGAGGTGTTTTTGCAGCTGAAACTACAAACCAGTGGTGAGAAAGCAGAAGTGGCGATGTTGTTTGAGCAGATACAGGAAATGATGTTGATACATTGCAATTTGAGCTTGTGGTCCAATGTGGAAATTCAAAGTGCAGGTGCTGTGATTGCAGTGAGCTGGAATGGCAAGGAAAAGATGTGGATGAATCTTTACAGCCTAGAAGTAAACAAGTTCTGGTGGTCAGTGGGAACAAAGCTGGTAGATGAAATGAGTATGCTGCTGTGCTTGACTTAGATGAATGTTAGGTTTATGGGTCTGTGGTGAATTATCGACAATGAGGTTCTGCTGGTGGATATTAGAACCTGACACAGGTAATGGCAGTGGTGGCAATGAGTGTCAGATGTTGAATTGAATGAATGAATGGTGCTATGTATGTGAAGCTACAGAATCAGGGTTTCTGTGGAGATGAGAGAAGAACCAGATGGTTGCCATGGGTATTTGTGGTGTGTATGATTATAGGGTATGAGTTTCAGGATTGGTGGTGGATATGACTGAGATTGCAGATGGCCTATGAAGATGGTGCTATTGAAGTTAAGAAAACAAGAAATGGGCACAGACTGGTGACAACAATGCAATGATGGAGCTGGTGTTTTGGGATCTCAGGCTGAGTAGTGCGAGCTGCAGGGAGGTGAGAGGAAATAGCAGGGGCCGCAGCTGAGTCATTGAGGTGCAAGAAGTGGAATTGAAGGCTGAGAAGAAGGGGAAGAGGAATTACAAGGCTTGCAAGTTGTAACTCGTGATCGAGTCAATGTGCCCTCATGGCCGGATGGAATTAGCTGATACACAATGATTGTGCAGCACACTGTTCTGGCCTGTGCAATGGCCTGACAAGTAAGACCAGTTGCCTAGTCAGTTCACCTGACTATATGACTCAGACCTGACCCTCATGGCTGGATAGAATCAGCTGACCCGGTCTGACTCACATGACTCGGTCTGGGTTGACCCGAGTTGACCCGTTGACCCGGCCGAGTTGACTCGACCGTTTTAACCCGTTGACCGGTGACCGGGCGGACTTTGCCGGTCACCCGGGACAGTTTCCGGCGACTATTCCGGCGGGATTCCGACCATAATCCCAGTTTTCCGGCGAGCGTTTTTGGGACAGAATTTCTACACGGGTTTCTCTCTCTCTCGTGGGCCGGGTGAATTTCCAACTAATGGACTTGAAGACAAAACCTAATTTTGGAAGGAGTATCCTTTATGGAAATTGAGAAACATATAAAAGAGAGGACTTCTATCTTTTTGATTATTATTATCTCTACTTTGTTCTAGGGTTTTACAACCATGAAGTCTTTTCTCTTTCTTCTTGTGATGAACTCCTTGAATATGAGTACCTAAGTTTATTATTGGTTATGGAATAGTTGGATTTCACAAAGCATGTTTCTTTGTTCAATATATTAGTTTTGTCTCATATTTATCGTTTGCAATTCTCTGCGAAAATATTGTTTTATGATTGATTGATTGTTTTGTCAAGTTGCAAATTGGTAGAACTTCTAATCACATCTATTGCTAGTTTAGGGTTTATTATACGTAAAAGTGATATTCCTTGAATACAAGTAGCATATTATGATTATGGTTTGTAGTGATATATTCTCATGATCATATGTGAATCGTAACCTTTGTTAAATTGAATTAGTGCGCTTTCCACGTTCAATTGCTTTGATTGGCTTTGATTTCATAGAACTTAACGCATCTAGGGAATTAAACTTGATTAGTGCTTTTACACGTTAGGTTGTTCCTTTAGGTAGAATTCATATTCGCATCTTTTAATGTGTTTGTTGATGACATGAGGAGGTTTGCGGGATATTCTTGCGATCAAGGTATTCTAGGGTCTTTGATAAAAGTTGAGATTAAAATATCAATTCTAGTTATTGTGTGAAAACATGTTTGTGAATGAAAACGAAATCCATGACCAATATCTTCTTATCCTTGATTTGATTTGCTTGCTTTGCTTTATTTGCTTTTATTTAGTTTATTATATAAAAATCACAAAACTACCGGTGTTATTTATAGGGAAACCAAACAATTTGACAACCTAGACCTCTCTGTGGGATCGATCCTTTCTTGCCCTTGCTATATTTATATTTTGAGTAGTAAGAAAGTGTAATTTATTTTTGACGCTTACGACCGCGGTCACAAGCATCACACGAAAGGAAAACATATAAAGCAAACATAAGATGGAGATTGAGGACGATAATGAATTCATTCTCAAAACGGGACACATGTTTTGAGTCCCCAGTAAATTCCCAAAGATTTCTCGTACAAATAATTGTTATAACGAGACTTACTTGTTGACGGGTTCCGATGAACGAGATTGGGCTTCCTGGATAATTGCTGAAAATCCAAGTTGCGACCCTAGTTATTGTAACACGCTTCTGCTGATGGAAAGTCCCCAGCTAATTGTGAAAATGCACACGTCGGTTTGTGAAGAGAGGAAATATTCTCGATTCATAGGCGCAGCTCCCTAGAGTTGATTTTCTCCCAGATAATGCGTTTCAGGCCATTGCATTCACTGGTGGGGTGATGGATGAATCTGTGGTAATGGCAATATCGCGGATCAATCATCTCTTGATCAGTCGGTGAACACCATACATGAGGTAATTGAACTACTCCATCTTGCACCCAAGCCTCCAGCAGTTCCAGAACCTTTCTCATTGAAAACGGGAAGTACGGGTATTCTGAGCCCAGCTTTTCTTGTGTTTGCAGCTGTTATTGCGAGAATTCATGCGGGTTTTAATACGAGGCTCGTTTCGAGGGTGTGGCTTAGATGTGCGTTGAAGTAGACGCGAACCGTTTAGTTTGGCGGTTTTGCCGAAGTGCAACTCCCCCCGAGGGTCCCATACCAATAATGTTGCGACATGGTTGAACTGAGTACCGTTCATTAGTGAAGCTTTTGTCTTCGTGGTGGTCCCGGCAAATTTCTCCTTCTTCTGGCGCTTCTTTATTTGGTAAAGTTGTGGGAGTCTGGGCTGTGGATTGTTGGATAGCTCTCCGAACTTCTGCAAGCGTCTTGAGATATATGCTCTCCCAGTTTATTTCGCTGGTATTCACACTCCCGCGAATCCGTCTCCCTGTGAAACTGCTTCGGCTCCTCGTCGCTGGCTGAATTATGTTGATTGCTTCCTTTCGGCTCATATACAATGTGACTACGTATCCTGTCTGCATCGGAAGCGTGGACTTCAGATAAATACTCGACATTATCTTTATCGTTAATGGTGTTATCTAGGCGAGCATTAGCCGTCTCCTCCCACAACCGGTTTACCAAGCTTCTTAAAATACAAAGTATCTCGTTCTGCCGTTTGGAGATATCAGCCTGACTTGCGAGGACATCTTTTAACACCCTAGATATGTCCTCCGCGGTGATCACGCTTCGATCATTCATGACTTTCGGAGAACTTGGCTGACGAGGATACGTTACAGAGTAGAAGTTGAGATTTGTGATTAAAATGCAATTGGGTTAACGAATGTGTTTAGACCTAAGATACACCATTTTGAATTTTGAGAAAATTGGTATGAAATTGAAAATTGATTTTGCAAACCGAGAGATCAATCTCCGACTATGGTTGTCATTGTTTATGGGTAAAACCGATTCTCATTGTTTTTGGTAATTGGGGGTGTGTTGATGAGAAACGAGTCTAAACCCTAAACAAATGCACTACACTGGAGTACTTTTAGGTTCGAGAAATCAATCTGTAAGCCTCTGTCCTAAACCAAGAAATGGTCGTTCCAAATTCAATTCGGTCACAAGGTGAAGGAGATGGGGTTGATCTTAGGGAGGGAAGCGAAGAAGGTGTTGAGATTATGAAGGTGTTGGATTTGCTTATGACTTGTATCATAGTGTTGAATTGGCTTGCACAATATAAGCTATCAATTCTGGGTGTTTTCTGGATACGTTAGTTACAACACTTGGTTTTTCTGTGTTGTTTGAAGATAGGTTGAAGAACCTATTTATACAAGTCATTTGAGCGCAATCTTCATCTCGTAGGAAGTGGAGAAAGTTGAGTGATGTAGTAGTGGGGTCGTGTAAGTGATTGTCACACGATCACGCCTTTGCCCACTTCCCTCATCATCATTAACCGTCCATGTTGTAAACCGCCAGACCAATACCCCAGTAAATATCCCCCAGTTTGTGACATGTTTGATGTCTCGAACGAGTGGGTCGAGTCGTGGGACCCGCCGCAGGAAATAACACAAGGTGCTATTAGGTTAAAGAACTAAGTTGTTTAATGGGATTGATATTCATGAAATATCGTGCGTGACGCATGTAATGCATCGCTTTTAAGTAAGCAGCTAAAAACAATCGATATGCATGAAGCATTGCTGTTTTAAAGCTTGATTGAGTAAGTCGCGGATTAAGCGTCTTAAAATGGCTGCACGTCCAACCTTTTTCGAGTGATCGTTTGGAGATCGCGTGGTCGGGCCATCATCTGGTCGATCACTCCTGTGGTAGAGTGGCGGACGGTGATCATTGAGGCGCTTCATTGATCGCCTCATTTTTAATCCAAGCCGTCCGATCAAGCTGGCAAAATTGGACGGACGAGATGATTTACGGCAGATGTTTACTGCCGTTGAAGGAATTTAGGTTTTTGTTTTTGTTTTTGTTCTTTTTTTTAGAGGTGCGCAAACATCTCCTCTTTGGCTTGATCGAATCCAAGCATGGGCGCTAATTTTTGTGGGACCGACCGGGCATGCGTGGAGACGTCCCGATGGCGTGCATGCCTACATCTCTTGGTCCCACAAAGATTCGATCTAGGCCACTCAATTTGACCGGCAAAGATGAGTGGTCGTGATCGATTTGTGACAGAAACTAATTGCCGCAAAGGGTTTGGAAGCCGTGTGGCATGCCACTTTTGGGTGTACGTTTTGAGGCAGCGGGCCCTAATCTGCATAGGCCGGTCGGTCACACGCAAAGGTGGCCCCACGGTGATCATGTTGACATCCTTGGGACCCCTTGAGTCTATATCTACACCCTCCGTTTAGGCTGGCGAAGATGGACTGTCACGATCGAACTACGACAGATGTGCATTGCCGCAAACCCTAATTAGGGATTTGAATCAGTCACGCACGCGTGACTTTGGCCAAGCGGTTTGGCACGACGTGATCCTCCTTTGGAGAGATCGATTATGTGGGGCCCATGTTGGGCTGACGGTGAACGCATGTACACCTTCTTGACGGTCCTAAATGCGATATAAGCCATCCAAATAGGCTGGCTTAGTTGGATAGTTGTGATCGATTTAAGACACTAGTGGAATTCCGCGACCCTATGAAGCATCACGCCTGCCATGGTTTGAGCAATCGTTTCATTGCTCGATGGCCTCGCCGTGAGAAAACCGATAGGGTGAGGGTAATGTGGGCCCGCCAACGTGTGCGTTAGCGCTTCCCTAATCATTTTTGGGATGATCTAATCCATCCAACCAGGCTGGCGAAGTTGGACGGTTGCGATGGTTTTAAGACCGTCCTGAACAGTCTATGCTCTTTCGAGTTCTTCCCAAAACAGCGCGGCCACCCTACTTTGAGTTGGCGTCTGACGACGCTGGGGAGTATGGTATGGTGTTCGACTGGCTAGGGCATAAGTGGGCCCGCCGGTTGTTGTTACAGTGATCGCCTATTCCTTCCAGGGTTTGGCTAGGCTGGTTAAATCATGCAGTCAACTTGTGCGGCCGTGATCGTTTTGAGACTGACATGGACAGTCTAGATTTTCGAAATTAAGCATGCTTCGATCGGGCTAACCAAAAGCGCGTCGATACGAGATTCTCTTTGTTAGAAAATGATGTAGCCTGTGTGGGTATTTCATGCGTGTCTCAATATTGGCACTTCGGGAGATTCATGCTACTCTGCTGAGAGTGAAGACTCGATCGTCATGTCATGCCAATAATGAGAGTTCGGCTAAGAACATAGCATAGGAAAATACTAGGCAAATCATGTATTAATTAATAATGCTAAAAATTCACAGAATATTTGGGATTGCCGTTGAATGCACCATTCTGAGTGAACTTCATCTATATACTGAGTCGTTCAATACATGTATGAGTAACAAGGTTTGAGCACTCATTGCTTTCGAATGGCCTTTACTCTTTTGCAGAATCACAACGTTAAATATAGGGTTTTACGATTTTGACCCTGAACTAAAAACCACCATCAACACTTTCATATATAGGGAAAAATCTAATTTGGAAACTACTATGGTCTCCCGTATCCCTATTTGTGTAGGGATATTCCTTCCTTACTACTCAAAGTGAATCAGATCTGATCCCTTTGTAGGAAAGGGAAATCTCACGGAAACTCAGTTAACGTGTGAAAAACTGCTTTACGGAAACTGTTTTTGTGTGATGTTTCCGTGTGATTTTAAACGGATACTCAGTATCCGTTTGAGATTATTGTTTTTTTTTACTCTTCGTTTTCACTTTTAACTCTTTTATTTCCACTAAAATTCTTTATTTCCAATTATATCTCCATTTTTTTCTCTTCAATTTTTTTCCCCATAATAAATATTTATCTAAATCCGTAGAAATAAAATTTGGAAAAAAATATTTCTCTTTTATTTCCACGGAAACTAAGTTTCCGTGCAGTGTAGGGAAGGGATAAAAACTGACCATAGTGAGGCTGCCTTTTGAGCCATATCCCTTCCCTACATTTGAGGGATATGGAAGGGATGCCCTCTTCCATAGTGCTTGGCCTTAGCGTATGGCATGATAGGTTAACAACTGCTATCGTGGTCTTGCTTATAACAGATGATGGAGGATGCTACAAGGAACATCGGGCCTTTCAATGCGAAGTGAGCTCTTTTGAACAAAACAACACATTGGGAGTGATTGCGGAGATGGGGTGGCACCAAAGACAAAAGAATAGCATATGCAACATTGAGTTCAATGATACAAGACTGGTCAAGAAAATGAAAATGAAATGGAAGTTCCCACAAAGACCAACAGATTATGAGCTCTTAGAAGACAATGTTGAATTATTTTTGTTTTTTGGACAATTGTATTTTAATTCCCTGAGGCATGTTTGGATGCCAAATCAACTTTCGATTGCTAAGTTGTATGCCACATCCTCTGGTGATGATGGCACTGATACTTCCCTTCGTAGTTGTAATATGCTCACGGCAAATAATGCCTCTCAAATTCTTAGACTGAGCGGCTAGTCTTTTTATTAATGAATGTTTTAAGGTAAAAAAAAACACGAAGTATCAACCATGTGCGTGATAGGACCGGCTGAGTGAGTTATACTATTTTTTACCAGTTTAACATTCCTGGTCGAGCTAGGAATAGTATTTAGGCCAATTAGCCTGATTTGCAGTTTCTACAAAATAGTGTCTAAAGTTCTGGCAGAAAGACTAAAAGTTGTTATGCCTAAGCTGGTGTCGCATTCACAAGGTGTTTTTCTAAAAGAAAGACAGATTTTGGATGGTGTTTTGGTTGCGAACGAATGCATTAATAGTAGGTTGAAGCAGAAAAACCGGGTATTCTTTGCAAAATCGACATGGAAAAAGCTTTCGATAATGTGAATTAGAATTCTCTATTTAGTATTCTCCAGAAACATGGCTTCGGGGAGAAATGGATTCAGTGGTTACATTGGTGTGTTACTTCAGCTCAATTTTCTATTTTAGTTGATGGTGTTGCAACAGATAGAATTAAGCCCTCTAAAGGTGTTAGGCAGGGTGCCCCATTGTCTCCCTTTTTATTTATTTTGGTGGTAAAGATTATAGCTAAACTATTAGAGAAAGCTTTTTATGAAGGTAGACTGGGTGGATTTCAGGTGGCAGAAGGTGGTACTGTGGTATCTCATCTGCAGTTTGCTTAATGACTCTAAAGAAGAACTAAGAAGCTTTCTTGTTACTCTTGTAATTTTTGAGGTTTTGACTGGGTTAAAACTAATTCTAGAGAAGAGCACGATTACGAGTATTGGAGCTGACAGCTTGGTGGAGGAGTTGGCCTTGAAATTGGGTTGTAGAACTGCTCATTTACCGATTACTTATCTGCGGTTACAGGCTGGTGCTTCTCATCGAAATGTGGAAATTTGGGATGTGTTCATAGATAGGATGCAAAATAGACTTGCTGTGTGGAAGAATAAATTTCTCAACAAGGCTGGTAGGTTGGCACTCATTAGGTATGCACTTCAAATTTTACCTACGTATTTTCTTTCTTTACTTCATCTTCCAGCATCCGTAGAAAAGAAACTTAATATTATTATGCGAAAGTTCTTGTGGGGTGTGAATGATAACGAGCACAAGATGAGTTGGGTTTCTTGGGATAATATTAACAAACCGAAAGAGTATGGAGGGTTGGGCATACGGAGGTTGGGATTAGTTAATAAGTCTTTGATGGCTAAATGGGTTTGGAGATATTCGAAAGAAAAACATGCTTTGTGGAGAAGGATTCTGGCGGAAAAAACCAAATCTGACGCTAAATACTTGGTGCCAGCTGAGGACAAATGCATCATTGGAAGAAGTATGTGGCATATGATCTTGGAAACCAGAGAGGAATTACAGCTGTGTGTAGAGTTAAAAGTCAGGGGAGGGCATCAAACGAGATTCTGGCACGATTGGTGGTTCCAAACTACTAATCTTAAGAGTAAATTTCCAGGTTTATATAAGATAAGTATGCAAAAACATTGTTCGGTGGCAGAGGTAATGGGTGAGGCATGGACTTTATCTTTTAGCAGAGTACTAAATGCGGCAGAGAGAATCAATATGTTAGAGCTGAGAAATGATTTGAACTTGGTTGTTTTACATGTGGGGGAGGAAGACTACTTGGCTGGTGATTTTTCTTCCAAGAAGTTGTATAACTTATTGTGTAAAGAAGAGAATACTTGGTGAAACATGTTCCGACGAAGGTGATGTTTTTGTTTTAGGCAGGACTACACAATTCTATTCCAACTAGAGTGATGTTGGAGCATAGAGGGGTGCAGATGCATAGTAATACTTGTATTCTATGTCAGAGAGAGCCGGAGACTCAAAATCATCTTTTCATTCATTGTCAGTGGATATCAGATATTTGGAGATACTTCATTAGTTCGTTTGGGGTCACCTGGGTAATGCCTTTTCCGTTTGCAGGGCTCTTCCAGGCTTGGAAATATGTTAGTTTCTATGATATCAGGAAAGAGTTATGGAAGCTAACTCCTTTCGCAATATTATGGGTAACGTGGAAGGAAATGAATGATCGTATGCATGGGAAACACCCTAAATTAAAGGATGAGATCATGGTTAGTATTAAGCAAACAATACATCTGTGGACTCACGCAATAAAGATTCTAAGCGGTTACTCTTTAAATTAAGTTCTGTATCAATGGAAAACAATTTTAAATCTGTAGTTTCCGGTTTTTTATCCTTTCAATTCTATATATAAAAAAAAAAAAACTTAAGCATTAATTCTTAGCACACTATTTTACCGATTATAGGACTTTCTGCATCAGAACTATAAATTTTTGAAAATTTTAAAATTACTATTAAAATATTATTTCGTTTCCACATATACCCTTACAGCAGTTCCTATGGACTCAACAAAACAAGAATTTGTTGATTTTGATCCCACTATAGACTCAACAAACATGAAAAAGATAGACAAACCAAATTTGTTGGTTTGTTGAGTGAGATGGAAGAATAAGCGCGCGCGATGGAACACCGGGCGAGCGTGGCACAAACACTGGCGTGTGAGCCAAAAGCGCTGGCTCTTGTGGCAAAATCGCCTATTGGTATTTCACACGCCAGCGTTTGACACAAAACCGCCAACGACTACATCTGGAGGGCAGTCAATCCTGGTCATCCAACGGTTAGAATTTTGAGTTCTATAAATACTCTCCATTTCAACTCCAAATTCACACATCTAGTCTTCTTTACTCTTCTTCTCCGAGCTTAAAAAAATTCTTCAATTCTTCAATTCTTGAATTCAACAAATTCTTCAATTCTTGAAAATGTCTCGCCCTTGTTAGTTCGGCGAGCTCCGTAAAAAGATGAATCTATTTGCAGAAACTATATTTTTTTATTTACTCAGCTTGCTTCAGCAAACTATCCATGGGTGAATTTCTAGGCGGTTATTCACGACGGGTTCTGCAGTAACACCCGTAATCCGAGTCGTCGTGCTATATGCGAAATAGAAAATCGTTTTCATATAATTAATAAAGAAGTAAGTGATTTTGTATCTTTAACGATGCATGCCAATCAATATAGACTGAGAGGTGAAACTGATGCTGAGATGGTAACAAGATCTTTGGCTGAATGGCGAAGATGGAAAAATATGGCTTTTCCTTTCGAAAAATGTTTTGAAATCCCCAAGGTGTTGAACAGTTTCAACCCCTTCTTTGTAGTTGTTGTTCCACCTAGTACTTCTCATCAGTGAAGCTAATATAGTCCGCCGTAATTTAGTGAAGCTAATGTAAAATGCTTAATTTTAAACATATGTAATTTAATTCAGACCGTCGTACTTTTAAAACTAGAATTACAAATGTAACCGAATTAAAAATTACAATATCTCTAACGTCGCTCATCGCTAGCTCCCCCATTGTTATCTTCTGGAGTCAAGAATTCTCCAAGACCTGGGATATCCCCACTTGCCAACATATTAAATAAATTTCCATAAGGGGATAAAACTGGTTGAACAACATTAGGCAATTGGAAAGCACTAAGCGATTGGAAAGAACTCGGTTGTTGGAAAGCACTCGGTGCACTCGGTCCTCCAAGCATATAAGATGTTTTTTGTTGTGGTGGTGGTAGTGTAACATTGTAGCAATCATTTGGGTTGTCGGGCGAGAAAGATGATGAAATGCGCCTAAGATCTAGCCAAAATACTTGAGGTTGAGATACAAGCACAGGTTTTGGTGAAGTATTGTGTCGTACATGTGATGAAGAACTTTGTCGTACTTGTGTTTCTCCCACCACTATATTATCACTATCGTGTAATGATCTATTGCTCCTAGTGGAATCGGTATACGGTGAACTCCCATCATCATTTACAGTTGGACTCAATCCAAATATTGTGTCCTCGTGCCAATTCCGATACACACCCAAGTGTATAACCTCCATTTTCCGATTCACCCAATACAAATCGTTCAGTTGGCTCTACAACTCTTCATAACTAGCAGTCACATTGTAGTAAGGATAATCACGTTCCATAGCTTGGGAAACAATGGGGATCGTGGTTGGCTCAACTTGTGAAGTAATACTTGGCATCTCCCAACGAGTTTCGGGCATATTTGACGAAGATGATGAAGAACTTGCACCCGTGGTGGGGTAAGTCATAAATCATGGCTCTTTTGGAGGTGGCTGGCTAGGAACGATATTTGCATCATGGGACAGGCTCGATAACCCTGGAAAATCAAACCCATAAATGTGCATGTTGTGTGTCCCAATTACAGGCTTCACAATCGACTTGTACCAGGTGACATACTCAGCTTCACCAATACCCATCTTTGTATTTAGTTCATACCTCTCCCAATTGGTTCTTCTCAGCCGATCAAAATCTGATCCAGAGGTTTGCATTTGTTGTGGCGGGTTAATTGCAATTGCATATATACCTTGTATTTGGTACTGCAGTCTTTCTCCCAGGTACCAAGCCCCTTTATCCAAATCTGGAGTGTAAAAAACAACTCTACGGAGAGAATAATCAAGAACACGTTCTGCATCATTTTCAAAAAACTGAGGAAAATCAATGTAAGGGTGAACAACAACATTCTTGTGGCTCCGAGTCATCTGTTGAAACCTCTAAACAAAACTGGAAGTCGACACGTCGCTGCCAGTGTCCTTCGCCTAGTTGGTCGATACGTACATGTCCATGATTGGAAATCTATGGGTATTGTCTTTAAGGATTGGTTTACCAACACAGAAGTAGGTATACCACCAATACTGCAAATTACTCCATAATTTTAGTATTTTGACTTAATTTAAATTTGTTCATAATAATTATTTAAATTTAAAAATAATAATATTGATATTTACCTCTATGATGCCCCAGAAACCAGTGAAATTAGGCATACCCATGGACGCTTGATCCAGCCCATAAGTACATTTGTGCTAAAATTGAAGATCCCCAGTCATAATCTAGTGCTTTGTCAAGATCTTCTAATGCTTGAAGCCAACCAACACGAGTAACAGAAGTTGAGTTTGGAAAGAATGTCACCCAATACCCATAAGATAAACACCCTTTCGAGTTCAGGATAGTCATCTACATCTTCTTGGTTTCTGCTTTGGGTAAGGAAAGACTTCAACGCTGAACATTTAATCCCAATTCATATCAATTCTTTTTGATCTTCACGTATTTTTGATTCTATAAACGAGGGAAAAAAACGTCTCCCATTTACTATTTGATATTCATTTGTCTTGGTTGAATGGTACCGGATCTCCCACTCCACTTGGGATCCCACAAATGAAATGCAAATCAAGGGGCGTAATTCATATTACAAGAATAATATCAACTATGATTAAAAAATTCTTTTGATTATTTAATAATTATTTTAAAAATAAAATTTAAGTTAAGTTAAACAAGCTTACCAATTTTAAAATCCAAAAAATTGAACGTGTGCGTCGTCGGCCACTACCTTTCTACTGCCGTTGTCGTAATTCTGTTGTTGTGTCTTCTAGACTTCACACTATAAAGCGCACGCAAGGGATATTTGTCAACCCTTTCTCGGACTCGAGGGGGTAGACCATCCTAAACAACCTTTAAGTCTTAAAATCCACCTCTCATTTTATAATAACCCGCAAACCGATTTTGATGCCCCGATACATGACCTTCGACTAATGATGGAGAAGCAACGACACTCGGCAAAGCAAACTCTGCTTCTTGATTTTGAGAATAATCTACACTTGTGGAAGGCCGCGGTGCCGTTTCATTTGTTCGATCTCTTTTTTTCTTTACATTATTGACCGCTTTTCTTAAAAAGTTGCTCATATTGTATCAAAATATTTTGATTTAGAAGAGTTTTAGAAGAAGGAAATAGTAGTGGTGTGACTGAAAATGAATTCAGTTGAAGGTATTTATAGTTTTGAAAACTATAACGTTGAGAATATGGACGTTGGAAAATCGACCGTTGGCGTTTTTTTTTCTCACGCCAACGTTTTTGACTTGCGTGCCATCGTTTTTTTGTACCAGCGCCGCGTTTAACCTACACACGCGAGCATGTGTCCCTAACCTTGGCGCTTGATGATCTACCGCACACTGCTGTTTCCATAGTAGAGAAACCTGTTTGGCCATCCACCTGGCTCAACGAAAAAATGGATTTGTACATTACCATAGGAATTGCCCTTAAATTTTTGGGATTCTTTATCATTTTTGTTGTGGACCTCACATAGATATATTAACGGTCATGATTTTCATCATCATTCTTGAACCCCTCACCTTCCTCTCTTCTTTTTGCTCTTACTTACTTACAAATTCTTATCATGAAATCAGATTTATCTTGCTAAAACTAAGAAAAGTTAAATACTAATTCCCAGGTGCAATTCTTCGTCCTTACCTCTCTTCATTTTCTTCTCTGGGTTTTCTACTTCATTTCATCTCTTTCTTTTTTTTCTTCACGGTAGATCAACCATACCAAATGTGAAAATTTTAATGGAATCCAGTAAGCCTTGGGCGAACATTAGGGATTTTTTTTTAAAAAAAATCTATGTTGTAAAGTGACAATAGAAAAGAAAAAAAAAATCGTTCTTGGGTTTTTGAGTGTGTTGTGAGATCTGTATTAATGGCAGAAAAGAAAAACCCTTGAGAGATCAATGAAAAAGAAAATATTAGGGATCGACAATATAGAATAAGCTAAGAGTATGATTTACAGAGGTAATTTGTTTTTTATCGTAGGATTTAAAAGTTAAACTGAGCATAGAGTATTTATACAATTGTTTACTTCTCCGCAACTGTTCGGAGATAAGAAAGTTTTAAAAAGGAAAAAAGTAAGGGAATAAAAATAAATTCTCCGACCTAGCAGCTGGTCATACATACACGTGTTTAACTTAGGTGAAAGGGTTAGGGTTAATTTCATTGTTTATGTGGTTGTTTAATTACAAATAATTTAAACTCCAATCCTTAGTATGTATGGATATAAGGGTAATAATAAAATTCATGTTTTAAAATACGTGTGATTGGTTTTCTAAAAAATTCTATAACTCCGATAAAACCTATGAATTCCAAAACAAATACTCACGTATTAATTATACTTGAACCTATATCCGGGTATATAAGATAACAACATCCAAAAATCAAAGTTATTATGTGCTTAAGTACAGATTCAAGAATCTATAAAGAAACACAATGTAATCGAATAATATAGAAAATTTCAATAAGAGAAAAAAATGAATACTGGAAAAAGAAAAATGATTTTTATTTTTATTATTTCCAAGCATAATCTAAATTGTTAACAAGTTATATTTGTTTAAGTGCAGAGTTTCTTAATATATTGGACAAAACTTCGAAAGCAGTTGTCAACTGCCAAAGCTTCTAAGAGTTAACAAATAGTGAAGACAAGACATACGAGAAAGAAAAACAACGATTCATGTAACATGACTACATATTTTTTTAACTTGCATGAACTTGGGCTCGAGGCCTTACAAGGGATTTGATAAAATATTGTATTCACATTCTGTAGTTTTTTACTTTACTCAGGAGGGCAAGGTAAAAACTGACTTCGGTTGCATATTCAGGTAAGGGTTTGTATTTTATAATCGACGCCTCTTCTTTTTTGATGCATGTTGGTCTTTTGGTACTATGCTTTTAGTATTTTTTTTTTCCGTGTATCTTTCTTTTTGTTACTGACTTTTATAGATATTAAAGTATTACTCAGTTGAACCCACCAAGCGTTGGTATGTCAAGTTTGGTTGTCATATTTTAGTTCCATAACTCGGAGTTGCTTGATTTGATTACTAGAGGTAACTTCGTTAGGTTAGGCTAAGAACATAGAATTGTTGAGACTCGTTCTTGTCGCTTTTGACAATCCCGATGATATATCATCATCAACGAATACATCGTCCTAATTCGAGGCAAGTAACAACATAATTTACTTGTTCCATTTGTATCTTTGTTCTTTCAAGTCAGTACGTATTTATTGAAAACAAAACATACGAAGTAAATAGGTTTGTAATGGTCCTTGTGAAAGTACAAGGCATGACAAGACTCGGAATCTAGTGATGCATGTAACAATGCATCGACACTAGCCTTTATGGATTCGCACCCTTAGCAGAACAAGCCTGAGTTGGAACGATGTGGAAGCTAAGATCAAGGCATCATGATCGCGAAGCATGCTTGCAAGGGAAAATGGACGTGTATTTTTCAAGCGAGAAGTAAAGCTCTAAGGACCAATCACTAGAATCAAAGTAGAGCATCGGGGATTTTCATCCTGCAAGACTGTGCCCGCAAACGTAATATTTTTGGTTTGTTAGTTGGTGTCTGAGCAGGTTCCGAGATAATATTAGGAACCATGCGATATGGCTCGTCAGCTAGTATGTTCTAATGAAACTACAAAATTTTCTTTCAAAAGGGAAACAAGATGTTTGAGGAGTAGTCCAACTATTGTGCAATTGTGTTTAGAATTAGTTGAAATCTGTGACTTTAATAGGCCTTAAATGGCGACCTACCATATAGTTTGTGACCCAGAAGAACGTTCAGAGTGGTAGGTAGACATTGGGACTAATCATCCCCGCTCGCTAGCTGTAACGGTGCGCGTTGTCTGGATGGCTTGCATCCCACTTACGAGTGGTAACCCGGAAGATCATTGGAAACTGGCCGATGGTGGCTTTCATTCGATTGCTGTAACTGTAGTTGCAGGAAATCCCACAATACATCCCTCACAAGAATTCATAATAATCAACACATCTTTAAGATCAACAATCACACTTTTTATTAATTTAGTTAAAGAATTTTACAAAGAGGAAATGAAATCAAGAATACAACTATTGCTCGAGACTTTCTCTCTCCTCAATACTTTCCCTCCACTCCAAAAAGATCTCTCCCTCTCTCAAGCCTGTTCGGCTCTTTATATAGGATATTACATAGTGGGTGACAGCTAAGCTGTCCTTTATTTTCGGATCTGGCTTGCGATATTCTCGCAAGTATACAAATGTTAAACTTCGCAACACTCCTAAATTTCGCTAGGTCTCCACATCTTTCTCGTGTTTAGGTCGCCGTCATCTGTTGCGTCATTTCGTAATCATTCTCGCGACATCTTCAAGTGTGTTGTTCAAAGGTTTCGCAAAGGTATTGATGTTGCGATATTCTGATCCTACATCTTACCTCTTCTCATGTCTTCTCTGCGAAGGAGAGAATGATATGAGAACTAATGTTTCAAATTGCTGCAACTGTCCATTTTTTTCCTTAAATTTTCTACCGACAAGATTCCATGAATTAAGCATAACCGCTTACACGTGTTAAATATTCCCCTATCCACCGGCACATTAAATGCTAACCGGTCATCACTTTCTTGTCTATTTATGAAGAGATTTATCATAAAAATATTTTCTTTCTTTTACTTCATCTTCTTCATCTCCACATTATCTGTAAATATTTTTGTCGTCTGCAACTTTTTACAAATTCATCTTTCTGCTACTGTTCTTATGGAACCATCAAGGTTTGTTGACTTTGCTGAAACTGATCTCATCTACTGAAATTGTCTTATTTGATTTTGTTCATCTTCGTATAATTCCCATACTATTTCTGTTTCAGCAAAAACACCTCTAGTACCAAGTTTACGGTTCTAAACCCTAATGTTCCCAAGAGTTCTCAGCAAAAGGTCACCGTAAACAAAAGGAAGCCTGCGAATAGCAAGGTATTAAGAAACACTATTCTTTTAATAACAATATTGTTGCCTCTGTTTCTTATTTGAATTGTGATTCGCAGGGTGATGAAAATGTCGATAAGCCCCGCAAAAAACCTCGCCACCTTAAAAATGTTGAAACTTCTGTCCCATTTCCTATGTTTAAGCCTTCAACATTTCCTGCGATATCTTCGCAAGCTGACTCCTTACTTCCTGTTCATGAAGGTATCGCCACAGAATTCTCCCATGTAACTGATCTTTCTGTAGTTGAAATTCCTGGTGATAACCCTGCTGCAAATGAACCCTTCTCTTCTTCTGCTGTCAATATCTCTTCTCTTGACACTACCTCAACCCCAGTCATTAATCTTCATCAAATTTCATCTTCGAATGACGCATCTATGGCAAAGGATGATTCAACTCTTCAACCTTCTGCCATCACCACTTCTTCATCCGAATCTCTCCCTTTTACTAAAGAAACCTTGGAAGGAATAGATATTGCTTTCAAGGTTTTATCAGATGTTTTAGCTGATGTCAAGAAATCTTCCATTGATCCTATCAAATCTGCTGTCTGCGAAATTTTGAGTAAGTATTTTGGCTCTGACAGAATGATTTCGCAAACATCCTTTGAGAAAGAAGTTGAAACTTTGAAGGAGAATCTCCAAACCATGACCTTGAAATGTGACACTCTTCATCTTGAAAATCAAAATCTTCAGAATGTCTCACTAGATCGTGACAATCTTCGCAAGAGGAACGAAGAATTAAAAGGTACAACTTTCTTTTTTTCTTATTTTTTTTTTTTTAAATCACTTGTTCGCCCTTTAAGTTTTACACCAGAAACGAGTAATGGAGATATATCAACTTGAATTCGTCGCTGAAGAAGCCCGTGTAAATAGAGATGCTTGGATGGATCAATATAACCAATTAGATAACCTTCATATATACTCTGTTGATCAAATAGATAATCTTACCAATGAGAATGCTCAATTAATTCAGAAGCAAAACTTATTAAGTAGTGAATTGTCTCGCCTCTCTTACTCTTTGACTAAAGCTAATTTGGAGTTGGAAACTTTATCAGATGAGAATGAAACCCTATCTCAAGAAAAACCATTTCTTTTAAATAAGGTCGCGATCACTTCGCAACAACTTAACGTTTGTCAAAAAGTATGTAATGATCAGAACAATCTCTCTGCTCGTTGAAAAATAAACTTAAAGAAGTAACATAATCATTTACTGCTGAGAGAGACAAACTTATTCAAGGTAGAATAACTTTAAGTGTAAAAGCAAGCCAACTCAAAGATCAGTACTCCAAGCTAGAAGAATCCTACTATTCTCTTGCGAAGGAAAACACCTTACTCATTTCTAATGAAAAGAATCTTCGATCTCGCTTGAAATGTTTAGTTGGAGATAAGTTTGACGATGCAATGGACCACTTGGAAAATAGTTGCATGGCTTTAACCCAATTTCTTATCTCGCAAAAGGAAGGTAATCATAAAATTTGACTGCCTCAACCATTTTTTCTTTGTTGAGTCTTTTTATGATATCTTCCTCGCGAATCCTTTGTCTGAATAACTTTCTGTATTTTTTGTTTTCGCAGAATCTGAGAAAAATCTTCATTCCTCCATTTATGTTCTGGAGTCTAAACTTGCCAAAATTCGCAAAGAAAATGCATTGCTAGCCTCTACCCTTGCTTGTTCTCGCGATCGGGCAGAAAGAAGATTTGATTGCCTCGCTTATTCCAAAGATATACAAAGTAGGAATCACCAGAAAGCACTCCTTCGCCAAGTTCATCTCAGGGCTGAAGTTCTTGTGAATGATATCTTATTGTCCAAATCTCTTCCTCATATATCTGTCGAAACCTTGGAAGTAGATGACGATGAAGTTCCTTGTTCTCCTGATAGTGATTATCATTATGAAAGTGGCGAAGATTTCGCAAATGAAGAAGAAGTTCCTCCTAATGATGCAACTGTTGATAACAACCCAAATGAAGAAGAAACTAGAGTAAACCGGAATGAAGAGAAGATCGGCGAAAATGAAAAAGTCGGCGAAGAACGTCCAATATCTCCTTCTGGCGAAAAAATTGATGAAAATATTCCATCTTCTCCTGGCAAAATTAATCTTGAAGCTTGAAGTTCTTATGTAATTTTTCTTCTTTTGGTTACTTCATCAGTATAATGATAGACGCATTTATGTGTCCATTTTGATCTCAATTGTATATATTGTTAGTGCTTGATTTTGTACTTATTTGGCTTTTTATGTCTTTATAGGTGTTTTTGGAGAAATAAGCTTATGCGGCAAAATTGGCTCGAAAAGTGGTATTTGCGCTCGCCGGAGAAAAGTGCTAAATGGACCCAAGATTTGGATAAGGGGCACCTCATTTGCTAAGGGGTTGCCTAACTGCGATTTACACCCCATGAGAGGATAAGGGGAATCCCATTCAGGTCAACTACGATTGGCAGACAGGAACTGGTTAGGGGGAGGTCATCTTCCAAATTCAAATTTACAATTTGGCGGGAAATGTGCAGTGAAGAACGGTTTGAGAGTTTGAATTTCCAGGACGAGTTTTTACCGAGATTTAATCTCGATTTTGATTGGATGGACTCTAATGGGATAAACATGGCTGATAGAAGTGATTTTATGGTGTAGGTTTGGCTGGATAATCGCATCTCGACAACACAGGGGAGGATAGTTTTCTCGGGCTTCTTGGGAAAGACTAAAGCCGAGTTCTGATTGGAGTTTGTCACGGGAATGGACTGTGGTAGGTCTGTTGCGACAAGACAGGAGCAGTAGGGCTTTCGAATCGAGAAAAATAAGGAAGCTTACATGGACTTTTGGTAAAACAGGGAAGAGTTTCTCGGGTTGGTTTTTGATTATTTAGGGAATATACGCAAGCATCAAGGGAAGATATCCTGAAAGGATTCTTACTTATCTATTTTTGGGAGTTTGGAACAACCAGAAGAGGCGTAAAACAAAGAAGAGAAAACTCAGTGAGAAGAAAAAGGGATGTTTGAAATGCCGTAACTTCCGGTGAAAGAAAAATAAGATAACCGGAGAATTTCTCGAGTTTTAATCATCATGTTGGATATAAATAGAGTTGGGATAGGTTAGAGAAGAGGAGTCGAGAGTTTGGGGTGGTTGCTGTAAAGAAAACCCAGCTGCAGAGACAATTCATCATCAGCAGGGAAGAAGAAGGAAGAAGAACAGAGAATAACACTCACTAGTGGAAAATGGAAGTTAAACAACGACAAGAGGTAATATCTCAAAAACGATGTGTTCATCGGTTGGATTCTAGAAGTAGTTTTTTCCAAAACGATGTTTCTCTTGAAGTTGATATCTTTAAAAAAACGACTTTCTTTAGCAGTACATATTTAAGTCTTGATAGAGGCGAGTAGTTTTTATTGATTATATTTAATAAAAAAATTGATAATCTTGATTCAATTTGAATCAAGTCGATTCAATTGAATCAAGCTAAAAGTTGAATCAAGCCGATTCAATTTGAATCAAAAACTAAAAGTTGAATCGCATTCGATTCAAATTTGAACCGAAACTAAAAGCTGAATCACAATTAAGTTGAAAATGACTTCAAAACTAAATTTAACAAAATTAAATTGATAGCGACTTTAAAACTCGGATTGTATTGGAAAGTGAATTCAATTTACAATTTTAACTATCTAAAATATTGCAAGTCCCAAGTCTGAAAAACTCCAACACTAAGTTGGAAAACCTTAACCTATATTATTACAAGATTTACAACCATACAGTTCCAACACTAAGTTGGAAAACCTTAACCCTTCTCTCAACCGCAAGAAAATCTTCCTCGGCTTTGGCCTGGTAGAATCTGCAAGATCATCGAGATAACAAGTATCAGTAAAAATAGGCATAACTTCCTTGATATATTAATCATAGGTATCATGAATGAAGCAAGTCACTAACTCTGTTGAAGACGTCATATCTCGGTATAGCTCCCTCAAGAGGTGTTTCACCATCACCTTCATTAAGAATGAATTCATGCAAGACATGAAATTAAATCATTGGCCCATAAATTTTCTCCAAAGTGTCGATGATGTAATAAATTAAATAATTTAAACAAAATGCCCAGATTGTTTAGCACCACAAAGAAAGTCCCACAAGCTATTCTATCACGTGAACATGGCTAATAAACATTCATTCAGGGTGATATTATCCATTAACCAAATTAAAATAGATGGCTTTGCAAGCTAAAAGACTAGTCGCAAACATTACAATCTATTCGATCCTGGCAAGATCATCGAGATAACAAGATCGGTAAAAATAGGCATAACTTCCTTGATATATTAATCATAGGTATCATGAATGAAGCAAGTCACTAACTCTGTTGAAGACGTCATATCTGGTATAGCTCCCTCAAGAGGTGTTTCACCATCACCTTCATTAAGAATGAATTCATGCAAGACATGAAATTAAATCATTGGCCCATAAATTTTCTCCAAAGTGTCGATGATGTAATAAATTAAATAATTTAAACAAAATGCCCAGATTGTTTAGCACCACAGCAGTCCCACAAGCTATTCTATCACGTGAACATGGCTAATAAACATTCATTCAGGGTGATATTATCCATTAACCAAATTAAACTAGATGGCTTTGCAAGCTAAAAGACTAGCTGCAACCATTACAATCTATTCGATCCGGTACACTAACCTTTCAGGTAGTACCATCGCCGCAAATTTGCACGCTATCATGGACCCTAATGAGAACATACAACACATTTAGGAAATGGATGTGCACAATCCACATTTATGAAAACAAAGACAAGAACTAATACAGCTAAACCAAAAATCACAATTGCATAACATGATATTGGATAGTGTCTACTCCATAAATACTATGCTCAAAAGCAATTCAGTCAGTGTCAATCCAACAGACCATGGTACTATTAAACACTACTAAAGTTAACAAGGATTTATATGGAAAAGAGATGCTCAAATGCATCTCCATAGCTGAACTAAAGAATTCAAAGAGATAGTGAGAAAGCCAAGGCTGCACAGGATTTCTGTTTACAGAGTGCAGTCACGATTTATTCATGGTTTTCAGTAGCTAATATTACCCGATCATCGTCAATTTTTTACAGAAGCTAGATGACTCATATAACTAAAATCTACCGAAAAATCACAGTATTCTAACGGTTATTTAAAAAGATATGCATACTCGAACCAGACTGCCTGCACTACGGACCTGCAGAATTCAGGCACAACTTCCATACGTTTTCGACTACCAAATATTATTTGTTTCTGCTGAATTTTATACCACACATTACTAACAACATTTCCCACGACATATAAAAGTTATAGCTTATTCCGATAAGCGAGTAACGATAAACATCATGGGTAAGTGGACTGTTCAGATTTCGCTCCTTTCCGAACAGAGTCGAGTTAGTCTATCGTTTCCAGTTCCTAACGATGTCCGATTGTGTTCAAATTTTTATAGCATCAGTAATACTGAAATACGTTCTAGGTGCTAAAACGTCATCACATTCCAACGGCTGAATCATAAGATATCGTCCGCATACGAAGAATATAAATGTTGTGTTTACACGACTAATCACACCTTTAAGCCTGTAAATATCTATCTAGTGACGTTGGCAACATCAATCAACACCACAGCATGAAAAATTCAACACAAATATACATTAGAGTAATAAAAACAGTGATGACAAAGAAGAAAAGAACATCAAGTACTGTGGAGACAGCTGAGGAAGCTCATATGGTTGGGTATGCATCCACCCAAGCAGCCCAGATCGCCCAAGAAATCATGCTCGGGCAGAGCCGATGGAAGAATGACATGTTGATGTGTACCCAAGCGAGGAACCATGACGATACTTAGCCGCAACGATGAGGCAAGGCACCTCAAAACCGCTATCTTCACCATGACCAAGCAACATCCACTAACAATTGTCGCTGTTTTCCATGACTTCTCATCGAACTGCGGGAAGAAGTTTTACCGTTATCAATTGTGTCCCAAATAGGTCCACGAGGGGGTAAATGCCAAATAATCAAAGGATAAAAAATTTCACTCCATACACACTATCAGAACCTAATCAGTAACTTGAAGGGAAAGCAAATTTTGCACCCACTGAAAACTTGTCTCATAATTAGTATGGTCACACTTAACAAGTTTTGCACCCACTATGTGCACCTCCATCTTAGGTGACCAGTATAAGACACTATTAAAAAGTGAAACACAGTAAAGAGTAACGGCACATACCAGTGTCCTCCACAGCTTAAAGAGGAAGAACACCACTGCCCAATCCTGACACAAGAGTAAAACTGGAGCGTCAACCACCAATGCTCGAATTGGCACCATCAACCAAAACTCAAATAAAAGCACGATTAACAGTGGAATGACAATGATCTGAAACCAAAAGACAAGTATTAACATTAGAACTCAGATTTTAAATAGAATGCCACGAAAGAAACATATTATATATATCGCATCAATCCCATACCCAAAGTGATAACAAAATGCAACCCCTAACGATGATACAAAACAAATTGCTGTTATCACTTTGAACCATAAATATGTCCGCACTTGAGAGCATACAATTGGATTTTTCTCCCCAAAGCATTGTCTATGAGTTTAACTCGTAAAAAACATATGAATTTTGGGCATTGGCACATGGAAATTGATTATACATAAGAAAATATCGTGATAAAGGTCAAGTGATAGATTAAAATACATACACCGAGTTTGATTGTTTCACCAAACTTTTCACATATAAGATCGAATCGTAGATTCGCCATGGATGACTCGAACAAAACCCTCCACAAAGTGATGTTTCCATGTGGTGAGTCTTGAAAGAATAGAACACTAATCGAACCTAGCTTATGAACCGCCTCATTAATCGATCCAAATGTTTCTTCTCGGACTAAGAAAATGCAGATTCAAGGTTAGAAATGGGCTCCAAAGAACCACCATTACCAGAGGTACACAACTCGATTCTTAGGATCTATACTTTGGAATGATATTCCTCCACTATCAAATTGCCCCGCAAAAAGAGAAGTATTTTTATCTCATGGATTTCTTTTAAAATGTTGGTTGATATAAGATATTAAACAAACAAGATATCAAAAGATAGCCTGACATTACAGACTCCTAAGCCACGTCATTGGTCCAATGATTCCCATAAAAACGAATGTTAAATTAATAAATAAAGACAAATGTTAAATTCTTCATAATTACTAGCACGGAAGAAGAGGTGAAATAGTACCTTTGATTTCTTAAAACCCGACATGAACCTCTCAATGACAAGCAAGAATATCGTGGGCTTCCGTAACTTCGATTAACGATGGCAGTAAACCCTCTTCTTTCTTTATCTCAGCAACATAACTCCCTATATCGTATCACTCCTTCTCCCGGAGTTCAAGAACTTGATTAACTCTCGGGCCTTTTTACAAGCACCGATGTGCGTTTTCTTGGTAATGACAGGATATACTCGCAATCGATTTTGTAAACCTCCATATACTTCTTCCCCGCAAAGCAATTGCCATTCTAGAACAGACCCATTAAAATGTTCAAGCATTCATACACACTTCCATTACAAATTGCAATTCTTGTTGAAGTCGAAGAGCTCTCAAAAACCCAAAATTCGCTAGTCACTGGGTATGCATAAGTTAGGAATCAATAGCTATACACCGAAATTATATTGTAAAGTTTATATGTTTTTCACAAAGACTAAAAAAGATTCCCAAATCCATGTTCGCCAATCAGTCATAACATAGAAATCAATACTCACAAAATTTCAATAAAGATGCACACATAAGTAGCATTAAAAAAAAAATACAAATTCATGCTTGAAATTATGCAAATAACCAAATAGACAGATTGAAAATTACCTTGCCGTATTGAGTGAAGAAAACCCCAAATAATATCAAAACCCCGCATTCATAAATGAAATTAAAAAAAAAATGAAACTCAAAACTCAAAACTACAGATCAAGTACTACCTTAAGAGTATGTACAAGATATGCTCGATCTTCACCACTCGAAGATTCAAATACCCAAAACTCAAAACTATAGATCCGAGTTTAGAAACACTAAAAGAAGACTCAAAAAACCAACCTTGATCCACGAGTTTTTGAGATTATCATTAGTAATGGAAAGAAAACAAGATTCAATATTCGATTTAGGGGTTTTTCAGATTATCATTACCACTTAAGGAGAAAAAAAATGGTTCACAATTGAGATTGAAAAAAGAAATTGTTTACAGATCGAAGAAATTGGTTACGGATTGAAAAAATTGTTGAAAGCTCGAGATTGAATCATGGGTTCTGTGAGAAACAATTTGAAGGAGAACGATGGGTTTCATTTTTTTTTTTTTTTCGTTTATGGTTTAGTTTACAGAAAAAAGAAAAGGATAATGAAGAGACACATGAGACCACGTCTTTGCCTTGAAAACTGGGCCTATGGAAATATCTTGTTCTCACAAATGTTTCTAAAATCCACAGTGAAGCTTTTTTTTTTTACGTAAATATCCCTTTATAAAACAACTCTTATTGGAACTAGTTTAATTTTTTTAATAAAACAACTGTTAGTGACAAAGATGAATAAATACTACAGCCCAATAACAATGCTTTTGAAAAACCCATGAAGTAGTAAAAACCTATTATCCACTAGTGACTCGTGAGCGATTTGCAAAACTCTATGTTTTCTTTCAAATCCAACACTTTTGTAACAGTTTTCCAACAATTATATTCATCTTCGTAACAATGTTGTTACTGTTTCTTTGTAACAGTAGGCTCTGTAAAAGCTATAATAGTTACAAACCGGCTGCTTTATTCTTTTCCTCTCTTTTAATCAACTTTTAAGCTATGAACCAATATTTTGAGAAAGTGATTAATATGAGGAGCTAAACCCCTTAGCCGAGGCGACGGAGGAAGCTATTGTTCCATGAAGAGTGGTATATTTCTATTTTAATTAATTCTTGCAATTTCTTTTATGATTATTTGCATGGAACTAATATTGGAAAATTGATTTTTATTGAATGATTGTGATTCGTTTTGATGGAGCATGCTTAGTTTAAGACTTTTGATGTTTCATGCTTGATGCATACAATTGTTACTTCGAAAATCTACTAGAGGCAATAGATTAGAATCACTTCAAACGCAAATAATTGCATGAATATTGATTAGATTGAATCACTTAATTGGTCAATGGTGGAATCCTGAGTCTCGGTGCTTTTTATAATCTTGATAACAACTTCAATTCAGTTTTCTTTATTTTTAGTTTTCGAAACTTAAGTCTAAAATCAAATCTCTACAAGTCTGAGAATCGAACTTATGTTACCACTTTCTACAACAAATCATATAACTTCTTGCAAATGGTGTATTTCAATCAACCTTGAAGTATATTTACTCTTTTATTATTGCGCTTACAGGCGAGAAAGATAATGCTTGTATTTAATAATTCCCATACTGCCTCTCATTATTTTTCTTGCGATGAATGATCTGCATAAGTAATAGTTAGTTCTTATAAATTTTTTGTTGCATCATGTGGTCTTATTTTGCCTTCCTAGTTAAAGGTCTAATTTCGCCACCTCTTGTCATTGCGACAAAATCGCAGGACGTCTTTACACTTTCATGTAATGACCCATTGATCTTGTCTTATCATTTCTCTAGTATTATTGCCTCTGCATGATATTTTTCATGCGACAATATGACAGGCCTAAATATTCTTGCGAACATAAAGCCCCATGACATTGCCGTCTTGCGACGAAATCGCAGGACGTCTTTACACTTTCATGTATTGACCCATTGATCTCGCCTTATCTTTCTCTTTTGTATTATTGCCGCTTCAGGATTTTCGCACAAATATGACAAGCCTAAATCTTCTTGCGAAAATAAAGCCTCGTGACATTTGCGTCTTAAGACACTTATCAGCTCCCTAATGGAGGGTGCCGCCCTTATCTTCCCCCTGGTTGCCCCTTCAAGGAGGCGTACCTCTACCATACAAGGTTGGATCCTCCCATCCGGTCTTAACAACAACCAGTTATTTTTGCAGCCTCTTATCCCTTTTGCCTATAAGGCTTATGGTTACGAGAATGCACCCTAAGTGAGGTTTTCTTCGGGCAGAGTGCAGCATACGTCAAGACTTGCCAAGAATGGTCGAGACACTTCAAATGACCCAGGCACTCTTGGCTCAACCGTGTACCTCGGCGCCTTGATCAGATGCCGCACTCCTTAGATGAGACCCTCGGTCGTCCAACCTAAGTCATAAGCTTAGGTTGAAAATCCAAGGTACCTCTCCCGGATGGGATTTATTGACCCCAAATATCCATGACTCGGGTTCCGGGCGGTGTAACCTTTTCGCTTGAGCCATGCAACAAGTACCCCCTTCTATGACGCACTTTAGGTCTTACATTTGCCTCTAGCGAAATTTTGATTTCGCGAACTAGGTGTACGCCATAGTAGGTTCGCCCCTTTCTAGTATGTCATTAATCTTTGATTATCTCTTGTCATTATCTCTGCGAAATTTTCGCATCTTCTTTCTTTTCTTTTTCTTTTTTGTATCTGTATAATCTCGCAATTATTCTTTCATAAGATCTTCACATAGATTCATTTTGTTTCAATCATACATTATTTTGCAGTTTACTCTTTCCCAAAACCTCTTATGGGTAATATCTCTTTAAGTATAACTGTTCCACGGTCTATCAAGTCTACGACCCACATCTTTACCCTCAGGATCCATCAATCTGTATGCCCCTGTTCCAACTATATACGTAATGATGTAAGGTCCATCCCATTTTCTTACTAGTTTTCCACCATTTTCTCGCTGATATATTGGTGTTTCTCGCAGCACTAAGTCACCTGGTTGGAACTCGCGTGTTTTAACACGTTTATTATATTCCCTGGCTAATCTTCGCTGGTAGTTTTCCATATCTTTGTAAAGCCCTTTCTCTTTTTCTTCTAATTCATCTAGATTGGTTAAAATCATACCCGCACTAAGATTTTTCTCCCAAGCTTCTCGCTTTGTTGTGGGAATAATAACTTTTTAGCACAAACCTCAACTCCATATGTTAAATGAGAAGGTGACATTCAGTAGCTTCTCGCTTTGGTTGTGTTGTAAGCCCATACTTGCATTATGCACCTGTTCGCATCATGCTCTATTATGCCCTTATAATTTCTTCTTCAATATATCTGCGATTGTCTTATTTGTGCTTCTGCCTGTCCATTGGCCTGCGGATATAAAGGAGTTGATTTCCCACATTTTATCTTAAATGCATTAAGTAATAGTTCTATATTCTACCCTTCAAATTGTTTCCCATTATCAGATACCAATTGTGCGGGAATTCCAAATCTGCATATAATATTCTCAAATATGAATGCAAAAATGTCTTTGTCGCGAATGTGTTGTACCGCCTTTACTTCGCCCATTTTGTGAAATAGTCTCGTAGCGACAATCGATATCTTCTTTGCCCAGATCCGGTAAAAAACGGTCCCACAATGTCTAAACCCTATTTTCCGAAAGGCCATACACTTGTTGAGGATGTTAATGGTGCTCCGGTGCATATATTTTCTTTCCGTGCCTTTGACAATCTTCCCAACGCCTTGATACTTGTTTCGCATCTTCATGCATATATGGCCAGTAATAACCTTGCATTTTCGCTTTGTACGCCAAAGATCTTCCGCCGCTGTGATTGCCAGTATCCCCACAATGTAATGCTTTTAACACTTCTTCTCCCTCTTTTCGCGTCAAACATCTGAGAGATGGTCCGTTAAAGGATCTCCGATACAATACCCCGTCTCTTAGTTCATAATTTGTTCCACGGCTCTTTAATTTTTGTGCCTCCAATCTATTCCTTGGTGTTTCTCCTTTCATCAGATATGCATGAAGCTCTGCTCTCCAATCTTCGATATTGGGTATTTGTTCTCCATTTTCTATTATCATTACATCTACCTCTTCTTCTTTATTGATTGATGGTGATAGAAGTGTCTGTATCTTTATGCATCTCGCAGTTGGGTATGTCATCATACTTGAGATAAAATCAAAAGCATATGCGAGTCTATTATCTTTTCTTGATATATGTCTCCATTTTATTGTTGGGATTTTCGCTGACAATTATTCAACAAGTTTCCTGTATTTCTTCATGGATGGTTCATTTGTAGTGTATTCTCCTTTTATTTGACGAATGACTAGCTACGAATCACTTGTAATCCTTACATTTTCCAACTTCATTTCTATTGTGAACTTTAGGGCATGTATCACAGCTTCATATTCTGTTTCATTATTTGTGGATGTAAACTCCAATCTGAAGGAAAAAGTTATTTTGGTGCCTTTTGGCGAAATCAAAACAATTCCAACTCCGTTGCCTTCCCCATTTGATGATCCATCCACCAATATTTCCCATCTATCTGGCTCTGTTAATAGATCTCTTGGATTTCCATGGTCTTCTTCTACATCCATCATTTCTTCCATGACTTCATCATCTTCTAGAGGAAATTTCGCTAGAAATCTGCGACAACTTGTGATTTGGGTGAAGATAATATTTCATATTTGATTTTGAAATGTCCTACTTGTGCATTCCATCTCTCAACTCTGCCTGATCTTTTTGAATTCTTAATTACTGACTCAATTGGTACCTTTGTCAACACCCTTATTTTATGTGCCTGAAAATATATGCGAAGTTTAAATGTTGCATAAACTAATGCCAAAATTAATTTTTCAATTTTTGAATAATTTTTCTCTGCGGCATTAAAGGTTTTGCTGATGTAATAGATTGGTTTCTTAACACCGCATCTACTCGTAATAACACAAAGACTTAATGCGTGCGAAGTTGTCGCAAGATAGATTAACAATTCTTCTCTCCGGTTCTCGCTTTTTGCGAAATAGTTATATTCGTCGAGATTTTCTTTTATTCCTTGAAAAGATTTTTCGCATTCATCTGTCCATCTAAACTTCGTCCCCTTTTTGAGTATGTTGAAAAAATGTTTACATTTATCTGATGATCGCGAAATGAACCTTCCTAACGAAGCTAAGAGCCCAGTTAACTTTTGTACATCTTTTACCGTCGCAGGTGTTGGCATGTCACGAACTGCTTGCACTTTCTCTGGATCAACTTGTATTCCTTCTTTTGATACAATGTAACCTAAAAAATTTCCTGACGCAACCCCAAAGATACACTTTTCTGGATTCACTTTGATGTTAAAATGCCTAATTTGTTCAAAAATTTCCCTCATATCTTGAACATGATCTTTTGCTTCTTTACTTTTTATTAACATATCATCCACATACACCTCTAACGTTTTGTGTATCCATTTCGCAAACACCTTTTCTACCATCCTTTGGTATGCTGCTCCAGCATTTCGCAAACCAAATGGCATTTTTGTATAACAATATAACCCTCTTGGAGCGAAAAAAGAAGTATGCTCCTGATCTTCTTCAGCGAGAGGGATTTGATTGTAGCCTTTATATCCGTTTAGAGAAGATATTCTATCATTTCCTACTGCTGATTCGACCATTGGTGGAATATCTGGTAACGAAAAACTATCTTTAGGACAAGCTTTATTTAGATCAGTAAAGTCTATACAAATTCTTATCCCCTTTTTCTTCTTTGGAACCACAACCACGTTTGCTATCCACTCCGGATATTTTGCTTGTCTTATAATTCCTGCATCAAGCATCTTCTGCAATTCTTTTTCTATTTGGGGATGATACGTTGTTGCGATTTTTCTGATTCTCTGTTTGAATGGCCTCTCATTTTTGTCAATCTCCAACCTATGACACGCCACAGACGGATTAATTCCAGGCATCTCATCCATGTTCCACGCGAAAATATCTTTATAATCTCGCAGCAGCCCAATAGTTCTTTCTTCTTCATCTGCCTCCATCTTAGTCCCAATTTTTAGTATTTTGGGTTCTTCTTCGGTTCCAACATTCACTTCCTTTGTTGGTTTCCGCAAAGGTAACCGGTCTTAGGTTCTCCCATAGGTGTTGGTTCTTTTATCTCCTTCGTAAGCTCATTCCCTTCTCCCGAAATTTCGCTGGGTATTCCTTTTCCTTCCTCTGCTCTTATCATATAAGTTCTAAATTCTTCTTCTTTCTTTGCCTCCTTCGCCATTTTTCTGCGATGTTTTCGCTTCTTTGCACGTCCTTCATACTACTTCACTTCTATTTGATAACATAATTTTGCTTTATCAACATCTCCTCTAATTTCACCAATCCCACTCGGCATAGGAAATTTAATGCATTGATGTAATGTTGACGCTACGGCTTTGATTGCGTGTATGCATGGCCTTCCCAACAACATGTTGTATGGTGATTCCATATCCACCACACATAGTGTCACTCGTGTTTCAATCTCTCCTAGCAGAATTCGCATCTCTATTTCCCCTTTTGGTTTTGTTGTAGATTTGCCAAAACCATGAATATGATATGTTGAAAGAGACATCTTTTCATCTTTGTACCCCATTCCCTTTTACACATGGTAAAACATTATATCCACCGAACTCCCTGTATCCACCAAAGTTCTGTTTATTGCCCATTCTTCCATAGTTTTTGCTGATTTCCCATTTTGTTTCCGTGTGGTTACTGTGATTACCAAAGGAGATGTGTGGCTCATATTTTCTCTTGGTATTTTGCTTGTTGTGAATGTAATTTTCTGTTTTTCCCAATCTTTCAAGGGTGATACCTTCTCCGCCATTCTGATTTTCTTTCCTTCAAAATCTCGTTTATGTATTCTCCCTTTGATGTTCTCATGGAATTCATTAATCATTGTTTTTGTAATCAAACTACACTCCAGCCTTATGTTGCATTCCTTGATTTTAATTCTCTCTTCCTTAACTGATTTATCGATCTGTTTCATCATTTTCTTAATTTGAACAATCTTAATAACGATCTTTAACCTTATATGCCACTCCCTGTTTTTAGCGCCATTATGTAGTTGCATGAAATCCCACAATACATCCCTCACAAGAATTCATAATAATCAACATATCTTTAAGATCAACAATCACACATTTTATTAATTGAGTTAAAGAATTTTACAAAGAGGAAATGAAATCAAGAATACAACTATTGCTCTAGACTTTATCTCTCCTCAAAACTTTCCCTCCACTCCAAAAAGATCTCTCCCTCTCTCAAGCATGTTCGGCTCTTTATATAGGATATTACATAGTTGGTGACAGCTAAGCTGTCCTTTATTTTCGGATATGACTTGCGATATTCTCGCAAGTATACAAATGTTAAACTTCGCAACACTCCTAAATTTCGCTAGGTCTCCACATCTTTCTCGTGTTTAGGCTGTCGTCATCTGTTGCGTCATTTCTGTAATCATTCTGCGACATCTTCGCAGTGTGTTGTTCAAAGGTTTCGCAAAGGTATTGATGTTGTGATATTCTGATCCTACACTGACATTATAGTTTTGTCCTCACAGTTTTTCGCTAAGAAAGGCTTGTCATATCCGATGACCCGTTTCAAACTGTGAACTTTCGGGATTCTTGGTATTGTATTAAGGGATGCACACATGGGATCCTATGTTGAGATATCCTTTTGGTTATCTTGAGTATGTGGTATGGGGCGCACACTTAGTTGATCCAGATTGTACTCTTGGTAGTATTGTGGATTCTCTTAGGATTCCTGAGTATGCAGTATGGGACAGATGCCCAGAAGGTTTTAATGGTTATTCACAACAAATTGAAGTAACCTTTTGCGATTTATGAGCATCTGGTATGAGACTTATACTTAGGAAACCAATTGATGAAGTTTGTCCACAATAGTTTTGTTTTGACTTTTGGAGACGAAATTCTTTAAGGGGGTGATAGTGTAACACCCGTATTTTTTGTATTATGCATGCTCAAAGATACGTCATTGAACAAGATGATGCTCTATCTTAAACTTTTGGAATCATTAATATTAATGCGTAATAACCATGTTGTGAGGCTTCCTTGAGAAATTGGAGGAGTCAAATCCGCCCACTCTTGAGTATGTGGTATGGGGCGCACACTTAGTTGATCCAAGTTATTTTGTCATTGTACTCTTGGTAGTATTGTGGATTCTCTTCCTCGATGAGGAAGAGGTACTTAGGAAACAATTGATGAAGTTTGTCCACAATAGTTTTGTGAATGTCAAAGTATTCGTCATTGAACAAGATGACTATCTTGAAGTTGTAAAAATGTCAATAATACATCTATAGGGAGAGGTAGTTGGTCGCATTTGGTGATCTAACACCTTGTTGCTCAAATCGTCTAATTGTTAGGTGATCTCAACATTTTGGTAACTCATATTATTTGACTCGGAAAAGCAAGGCAGGGAATGATTGTTATCTTACTTGATGAGGTAAATTGCATTCCACTCCTTGGATGCTCATACTTATTATCACACAGTTGAAAGTAGGCATTCACCAAATGCGAATTGGGAACATCCATGAAAGGAATCTAAATTGGAATACAAGTTAGGGAAGCTTGCACAAGGATGATGCAACACCAATACAACATGATCCTGCTGATATACCAATGCATATTAACAATTTATAGCATGCCCAGACTATTTGGAAGTTAAGGACTCAAGTGTCATAATGTAGCTCAAGGGATGTCCATTTTGACTGGAAACGACCTAAAGATCGGGATATGTAGATCTATTGTCGCCAGAATTTAGCCACATTCCATCGTTTAGGGATCCAAAAGTCGTTTTTGTTATTTTAATAAAGTTTTAGCAAAGTTAGGAACATAGAAATAAGCTTGCAATGGCCTATTTGAAAGTACAAGGCATGCCCTATGCGCCTGTACAACATTTGAAAGACAATTTTGCATATAATAACCCATCAACATTAGCCTTTATGGCTTTGCGCCCTTCGTAGGATAAGGGTGGATAATTCAATGCATCATGCTCGCATAATATGCATTCAAGGACAAATGGGCGTGTATTTATCAACCAAGAAGTGAAGCTCTAAGGCCCAGTCACTATAATAAGAGTGGCGCATCCGGGAGTTTCAGCCTGCGCGGATGGGCGCCGCTGGCTTAATATTTTTCTTCGTTACAGTAGGTATCAGAGCAAGTTCTGAGATAACACTATGAACTGTGCATTATGGCTCATCAGCGAGTATGTTGTTACGAAACTACGTAATTTTCTTTTAAAAGGGAAATAATCAGTTGAGGAGTATACCAACTGTTACGCAGATTGTGTTAGACTTAGTCGATTTCTGTGAGTTTACTATGCCTTAAATGGTGACTCACCTGATAGTTGGTGACCTGGAAAACTGTACAAAAATGAAGATATATAATGGGTCTGATCATCTCCACGTTTTGCTTTAACGGTGTGGGTTGTCATGACATCCACCGTCCCACTTACGAGTGGTAACCTAGAAGATCATTGTTGCATTAAGGGACGTGCACTTGGGATCTTGTATTGAGATATCCTTTTGGTTATCCTGAGTATGTGGTATAAGACGCATGTTTAAGAGATCCAAATCGATATTCTCGGTAGTATTGAGGACTTTCTTAGGACTCCTAGGTATACAGTATTGGACGGAAGTTGTCTTAATTGTTTTTCACAACAAATTGAAGTAACCTTTTGCGATTTCTGAGCATCTGGTATGAGACATACACTCAGGAAATCCAAACCGATGAAGTTTGTCCACAATAGTTTTGTTTTGAATTTCGGGAACGAATTTCTTTAAAGGGGGTGATAGTGTAACACTCGCACTTTTTTCATGACGCATGCTTAAAGATGCGTCATCGAACAAGATGATGCTTCATCTTAAACTTGTCGCCAGATTTTTGCCTGATTCCATCATTATAGGGATTTAAAAACTGTTTTTACTATTTAAGAAAGTTTTAGCAAAGTAAGGAAGCTGGGAATAGGCTTGCAGTTTCCTACTTTCAAGTCGAAGGCAGGCCATATACATGGATAAGATTTGGAATCCAGTGGTGCATACCTTTATGGCTTTGAAACTTTTCGCCAATCAAAGGTAGGTTGGAATAATGTTATGTTTAGGGAATCATGCTTGCAAAGGAAAAAAAAGGTGCCTTTACCAGGAGAGAATTGAAGTTTTAAGATCGGCCACTGCGTTTACGAATGACCCATTCGGGAGTTGCAACCTACGGAACTGAAAGCACATGAGTGATTTTCCGGATCGTCACAGTTGGTATCAGAGCAAGTTCCGAAAAAATACTCTAGGGACTATGTATGATGGACTCCATAGCGAGCATTTTGTAATGAGACTACGAAATTTTCCTTCAAACGAAAATAATCAGTTGGAGGAGTAGGCCAACTGTTGAGCAAATCGTGATAGACTTAGTCAAATACTGTGAGTTTGTCAAGTCTTAAATGGCGACCCACCAGATATTTGGTGGTCCGGAAGACCATTTGGAACAGTATGTAGACAATGAGACTGATCATCCGCACCCATTAGCTATAAAGGTGTACATTATCATGTGTACTAACATCAAACTTACGAGTAACAACCGGAAGACCAGTGGCAGCTGGATAATGGTAGGCTTGCATCCGCCTGCTCTAGTATTAGAGTTTGGTCCTCACAAGACTACACTAATAATTGCTTGTCATATTCGATGACTCTTTTTAAACTATGAACTTTGGGGATTCCCGGTGTGTTGTTGTATGAGATGTGCACTTAGGATCAGTTGTTGATATAAATTTGGCAAGTATGAGTATGTGGTCTGCTGTCAGCCAAGAAAAATTATTTAAAGTGATTTCACTTCAAAATTATAGATAATAATATAGTTATAAGAACAGATTCGATCCACAGGAGATATGGGTTGTTATTCGTAGTTGAAAACTTAAGTAAACTGCGGGGATTTTGTTGTTCAAAATTAATTTAAACTAAAACTGAATCAATCAAACGTTTAAGAAAATATTAGAGGAGAAAGATGGTTAAGAATTTTCCTGTCTATCATTACACATGTTACTCAATCAAACACCAATATCATCATTCAATCTCTCTCGTTACCGATAACTCTAAAGTATCCCAAGTCGGTGTAATACTTCGTTACGCCTCCTAGTATCAACACATACTGCAATCGCTAATACATGAATTATTTTCCACCAAAAAACCTAGTGCTCATTGCTTATAGATTCAACTTGAGGAAATCATTAAGGTTATTGAGACGATTTAATTATAGTCAATACAAACACAATCGTGGCATATTCAATCTAGGTCAAATTCTACTTGTGACGTCCTTCACAATTCACACCGCTAGTAATTACAAATTAGTACTAGTTATTTAGGTTTTTGATTAAAATACCTAAGACTCCTAATTATCTGTAGACAAGTTATTAAGATATTTAATTGGCGACTTAAACATTCATAAAAACTAATCATATTATTCGAACACAATCAAATAATTATTATGCGCAGTAAAACTTGAACAATATTTGAGAGAATGAATAATGAAATCAATGCACTAAATGAATAAAATGTTCATGAATTAGGTTACATCCTTAACCAATTGAAAGTTTAGTTACTCATGGATTTCTTAAAACCCATGGAAAAATATAGAGGAAAACAAATAAACCAAACCCTGGTAATTGTGATGATCAATCGCAACTCCAAACCCTAACTTTTCTACCTCTCTCCAAAAGTGTGATCCAAATTGAATAGAAAATATCTTATCTAGGTATTCAAATTATAAAAGTACCCGTGCCATGAATCCCGGTCAAAGCAGCTAGCCAATTAGACAAAATACGCACCAGGTTATGCCAAAGTGAATCCCAGTCGAATCTTGTACACCAAAACATCCGATTTGCGACAGATATAGGCGTTGCAATGAATTTCACCAACGCGTATATCCGTTGGAAATATGGCGTAGCAAATTTTTGTGCAACGCGAAAATCCGTTGGGCAAATTTATTTGTGCAACGTATAAAAACGTTGGTCAACAAGTTTACCAACGTTTTTTGAGCAACGGATTCTTTAATTTGTGCAATAGTTACAATAATTTAGGCAACGTATTACTTTAATTTGAGCAAAATTTATATACGTTGCAAATTTGTTTACTGGTGAAAAAAAAAATTCCGACGATGATTCCGGTAGATTTCCGCACCTAATATATATTCTGAAGTCTGAACCTTCATATACCATTGTAGAACAATTAGAAGACCCAATTTTTCATATGAACATATGGTTAGTCATCACAATCCATCGAGATAGATAATGACAACCAAAAAAATTTAATAAATAAATAAAAATCTGTATATTTTAAATTCTTGTATTCAACCTTTATTATAAGACTAGGTATAGAATCAACCAGAAAAAAATAAAATCAACATGGCAAAGCATGGGTTTACGAAATGGCGTTGTTTCTGTTCCTACGGTTATCTATCATTTCACTGAGATCTTGTTGCTTAAAACTTCCAAAGCCTTGTTGTTAATCAACTTTCTGTATCTATGAGATAAGCTAACTGGAAGGAAAAAAAAATACCATCAAGTGAACAACAAACAACAATACACAACTTCATGCCAAATTACCTCGTTGCACTCATGTTTAAACATATTATCTAGTGGTGCAGCTACCAACTCCATCACTAATAGTTAGTGTAGCTTTGCAACGAGCTCCTCTCGACACAACTATGATAGTAGAAGTAGCAGCTGATCCAGTTGAACTTCTGCAGAGATCACCTTTAATTCCTACTGTAGAGTATGCTCCAATACCTTTCCTTGCTCTAGTGTATGCAAAAGTCCCACCAACTGCGCTTGCAACTTGAAAATCTCTTCTTGCCTTGGTTGTTTCCCACCCTGACAAGTAGTCTTGTAATGTCCATGAATACCGCAGGTGCCACACTTTTTCTGTCTCCTAGGTAGTGTTTCATCTTCTCCCCTCTTAAGTTCTTGGACTGCCAGGCTTTCATCTAATAACATGTAGGTTTAAAACAGGTAACGACTGAAATTAGACAAAAGACGATGTGATTAGTTTCAGTTCGGAATACAAAGTAATCAAGTTTCCATTTTTGAATTAAAATGAACAGAAAATAAGTAATGGTATCGACGTCCTAAATGGCGAATCTTCTGAGAGGTTTTGATTCGGTGCACAAGAATGACAAGTGTGTATGGATCTAGTTCCTCTGTCATGAAATTAAAATAAAATAAAAGGACATCAATTGGGTTATTTATAATTGAATGGGCTTCCATTGACACGCTAAAATATAAAAAATTAAGGAGAGTGCTAGTTAAGAAAATTAATACAGCCAACAAACTCACTGCAGTAGCAACTGTTGATACTGGCCCTTTCCTTTTTCAGCCTTTGCTATATCACAACAAGCAGCATCGTTCTTTCAACACAAACTACATAAATTAAAAGGACTATACCCCTAAACTGATCTCTCCTGAAAAATGCAAACAGAAAATACTATGAATAAGGAACTGAGTCATAGGACTATACCTTCTCAATAAATGAGCAAACCATGTAAAAGGTGATAGCGTATCAGTGAAATAAAATATGTTTCCTAGAGATATGATGTATGAGAAAATAGATAAAAATCATCACCTGCCCTCCCAGGAAGTGCGCTAAAACAGAGTTGAATGAATATGAGCTCCGCTTGTAATCCCTTTGCATAACTTGAAAAAAAAAAGGAAGCACCAACTTAGAATTATCCACTTTGTAACCAATCACAACACTCATGTGGAGTATATTTCATTCTCAAGATCAATAAAAAAATTGCTCAGAGAATGACCAAGTCAAGAGTAGTTCTTTTATCCGTCGATAGTGCACTGAAAAGGAAAACCCGGTATCCCTGAGTAAGATAATGATCAATACACAAGAGGACTGCCAAGGTAGCTAGCTAGTAAAACTCAAACAAACCTTGAATTGAGGAGGCAATGACTGAGATGTTCTCAGTTGTTCTTTGAGTAGTGATATTGGTTGATAGTTCCCCTGATATCTGTAAAGGATTCTCCAAATCTGCTCTTACCTGGTTGGCAAGTGCAGGAGATGACTCCTCTTTAATAACTGAAGCACCAAAATTATAATTGTTTCAGATTTAACCAAGAATAGAATCATATCTTTTTATCATTAGCTAGAGAAATTACACTCAAATTATGTAAAACGAAAGATTAATCAGTGACCAACATGGGTAGATGAACCTTTGCCAAGGTCGCAGCTGACTTGAACTTGGGAATGCATACACGGCCTCTCCGCCATCACTTCCAATGCACAACAACCACTTTCATCCTTTAGTATAGCCAGATCCGGGTTCTGCTGAATTAAATTCATAGCAATATCTACATACATAGAATTTATTATGTCAAGAACAATTTATCAACACCCTTAAAGAATGACAGGGCATGCTGCCGTTTAATGGACATATAATATTGTAGGACATACATTTGTAAATGGGGAGTGGTTTTTTATCTAAGTTAATTATTTGATGATAACTTACCATATAAACCATCTCTAGCAATGGTACAGATTAGCTCACCGCCAACCAATGGATTGTTTATACTATCTCCATCGATGGTGACACTGCAAAAATATTCAATCATCTCCTTCGGTTGATTCAATGAAGAATAGATAGCACTCAACAGTGGTGTCCATCCATTCATATTACGCAGCTGTGTTAAATTGGGATTTTTCTGCAACATGGCCTTGGCAACTTTTGTGTGCCCAGCAATGGCAGCAAGGTGGAGCGCTGTCTCACCATTGTTGGTTTCCCGTAATTCAAGAGCATCTGATTGCATGAGTTGCACTAGCTCTTCGACAAACTCGGCATGCCCTGCAGCTGCAGCTACATGTAGTGCCGTCTCTGAGAACATTGTGATTCCGTCAGTCGTTAAGGCCAAATCATCCTTGATTATATCTTTAGCCCTTTTCCAGTCCCCATTCACTGCTGCTTTGTACAATGGCAAAGAATCACTTAACGGCCTCAGGCAATTACCTTCCAAAGCACACATGCTCAATTGCTCATCAGAAACAATTCTTGTTAACACAAAACAATTTGCTAAAAAACTTCAGATGATTTGAAATACGAATAGTAATTAAACAGTAACAATTATTCACATAGTTTGTTTGTTCCAAAATTCAGTATGTACATGATTAAACCACGAGCAATTAAATTAGCACCATATTGAGCCTGCAACAACCTCCGTGCTGGTATGTGAAAACTAGTTTATGTTTAGGCATAGGAAAGTTGGCTACCTGAATCGAAGGACGGGACAAAAACATGGGATGGTGAAAAATAACAGACAGTCGGATTAATCTCTGCCAAATCAGAAGCACCAAGCTGAACCACATTGCGAAGATCAAATGTTGTTGCTCAGACTCATCAGTACTGTAATTGATGGTATTTTTCAATGATGTTGTAGAAAGTGGTAGTAAGGTTGTCGTTCACTCGGACTTTGTTGGATTGATTTTAAGTTTTAATAAAAGAAAATACTAAAGATAAAGAAAATATATATACAAATATTGTCACAGGATGAAGAGATGTGCTGGGACTCAGGATTCGGCCAAACTCATAACGAAAGGTTCAAATATTAATTCTTTTAACAATTATCGCTCAACAAATAAAAATAGGGACTCTTATTTTGCCAAGATAGATTCTCAAAAGATTGGTTGTAAATCCTAAGCATGATGTATCAAAACATTTAAGCTAAGCATACATCATCAAATTAAATGACAACCAATTAATTCAAATCATATTTCAATTAAAATTAATGCAAAAGTCTTAAAAAGAATTAAATAATTTTACCCATGTATGAAATTTGTCTTCCTCCGTCGTCCCAGTGTTGGAGTCTAGCTCATCATGTTGGAAACACGCTCAAAATCCATTTTTATTGCTCAATGGGTGTTTACAAAGATGAAATGGAGAAAATAAGATGAAAATCGGGTTTTGCAACAGTTATAGTTGTTGCAAACACCGTTACAGATTACGATAGAGATAAAGTGCGGCTGTTGCGATATCTGCGACCCACGATTGGTAGTCTTTTTCACTGTTGAAAAACGACTGTCATTGAGAGTCTGTTCTTCGTGTTCTTGAGGTTCTTCAGCAGCAGCAGCAGAAATTTCTGCAACTCGATTTTCTTGATTCTGTGACGTTCCAAACTCTCCCAAATCTCTCCTCCCCCTCAATGATACCCCCAGGAACCTATTTATACCGATCAGCACCAAGAAATATCGCTCATTAACACACAATAATCCTCCATTACTCGGGTTTAAAGAAAATATTTTTGGGAATATTTTCTTCCCTGATTTTGATTTTCACACGCTCTGCAGCTGCCAAATCTCCATATTTATCTTCTACACGCTCTAAATGGTTGCTTAACCCTTCCGTACATGTTTAAAACTCACTACAGCTCATAGAATCCCGTGATTGTCTCACTTTGTACACGTACTCCCTGTTTTCTTCCATGCGAGAATCTAGCCAAAGTTAGTCGATACTAGAGCCTATACCAGCCCTGTTTAGCCAAGAGGAACCAACCCAATTAATTCCAGCCATTTAGTCTCACGAAAACACGTCCAAAAATCCAAACAAAAATCTGCCTGTGATGTGAATATTTTCCCGCCAAAACCAAAATTTGAAATGAAGAAGATGAAGTGCCCCGATCCAAAACAGGGGCGCCTTTATCATCTGGGGTGCCTGGGGTGCCCTTATCCAAATTGAGGGTGCCTTTAGTACTTTTCTCCTGGGGTCCAAATAGCACTTTTCGAGCAACTTTTTCCGCATAAGTGTAATTCTCCAATAACACCTGAACAAACATAAAAACACCAAAATTAGTACAAAAATCGAGACCAACAATAGAGACACCGAGGACAAATTAGACACAAAAATGTGTCTATCAAATACCCCCAAACTTATTATTTGCTAGTCCCGAGCAAATTTATTCTCGAAAATAAAATTCATTTGAACCCCTAGGTGGCCCTAGTGGCGGAGTGTTGTCTCCGGAGGGTTTACCAGAGGTGTACCCACAAAACCTTTACTCCAGACCCTAGCCATCTACGCGGAACCTTGGAAGGCGCTAAAGAATCTCCTTGGTTGGCATACTTATTGACTACGGGGAGGAAGTACCCCGATGCGAAATTCCAATTCTTTGTACACGAGTTTGCACTCAAGCATACTAAAATTCATATAAAGTGAAAGAGCTCTACTCAGATAGTCGCACTATGGACATCAATACCCGGAGTCAAAACTAATCACATGGATAGATCAAGAAGATGGATAAAGAGAAAAACATAGATGGTTTTGATGTTTACTAAGTAAACGGTGTTTCCCATATCTGTCTGAAGGCCTCCGCCAAAATGAACCTATCCTAATGGACTGAGATACTAGTCTGACTAATATCAACACACTGGCATGTACAAGGGAACCAATGGTCGATAATCCTAACTCTAGGTCAACACAACTGGCATATACAAGGGTTCCAGGTGGTCGACTTTATTAAATTTATTAGGTTGGTCTCGATGGTCCGGGTCTCACTTTTTTTTTTTTTTTTTTTTTTTTTTTTTTTTTTTTTCTTTTTCTTTTTTTTTTTTTTTTTTTTTTTTTTTTTTTTTTTTTTTTTTTTTTTTTTTTTTTTTTTTTTCTGGGTATCTCAATCACTCTAATTCACCCTAGCATCGGTAACAACTTGATTCGTGGGCCCCACCTAATCACTTAGAGAAACATAGTTTAAAAACAAAATAAAAATAAAAACAGAAGTGAAAAGGACTCAACGAGATTGGTGAAACTATCATGTTATTTCTAACACCTGAGCTCTGTGCTTTTATGAATAGACTCTTTAGATGTTGCTATCTAATCAGATTGGTTCCTCAACTCCTACAACCAAAATGCTTCCATCCACTTAGATTGGTTAGTGCCATCCTTAATAAGCATAAATTTCTAGGCTCTGGAGTTTATCAATGCAACTAAAAAGTTTCTCCCATATACCCCCAAACTTAAATCTAACATTGTCCTCAATGTTCTAAAGATGAAATTAAAAGCATGAACAATGAGAAACTGTTACCACTTGAAGAAAAGAGTAAGGAAAGATATTACCGTGTTGCATGAGCATGGGTTACCTCCCAAGAAGTGCTAAGTTTAAAGTCTTGACCGGACTAAGAAAGGATTAGTCACCTTATAAAATCATAAAGTAATAGCCGGGAATTTCGTGGGTCATCAAAACCAAAAAGAGCTATCACAAGTAAAAGGAATCTCCAACCTGCCAAGAAAAGCACACCCTTGTCTAGTTTCTGTTTAAGACGACTACATCTAGTCGTGGTTCAGTTCGGGTTCTATAACTGGGTCCAAATAAAATATTTTCAAGGGTTGGATTTCCTCGTAGCTAAGATCCGAATCGGGTTCTAGAGTCTGGAAAAACTCAAATAAAAACTTAGAAGCACATAATAATAACTTTGAATAATTGAGGATCCTCTAAGTCAATCGGTTTTGACTTACACAATCGACCACAATAAGATTGGTGGTCTTCCTTAAGCAAATGTGTCGACCCTAATATCCTAAAGTAATTAGGTTTAGTCTCAAAACTTAATAATCGACACATTTGTAACTCATAAGTTCCCACAATTTGAAGGAAAATTTTTGGTTGGAAAACAAAGTCAATTTTGGTATCATAGCCAGGTTAACCACATCAACCGGAGGATGGGTTTCTAACAACCGAACTTCTTCTGGACATTATTAGGTTCGGGAGAGCTAGCATGAAGGTAATCTGGCACAATGGTTGAGGCACATATATCAAGTCCCAAGTGAGGGATCTCTGTAAGAGCTAAAGGTAAGGCACAAGGAGAATGATAATCACCCCCAAACTTAGAATTTTGGGTGTCTCTAGATAGACTAGCTACAATTTCCTAATTTCTAGATCATCAAAATCCTGAAAATGGTCAATTGCTTCATGTAGATTATACTCAGGTGATGCATCCTCACTCATATTTAAAAGCTCTACGAGTTCATCTTCTTCGTCTAAGACTATTGTTTTTAAATCGTTAGACTCTAAAATAGTATTCTCAGGATAAACCCGTTCCTCTAAACCATTATCGACTTCGTAAACAGGGAAATACTACATCGTCTAAAACAAGTATCTCTAGTCAAATCCTCGTCCTCTTGAATAGGTAAATAATTTTTAAAATTATTAGGATCTGAACAGAAATAACCCAATTATTACAAAGCTCAATCGGAGTAGCAAGTTCCTGATCACTATGCCTATTTATTTCAAATTCTTCATCAACACTATCCTCATCATAATCATTATTATAATAACATGAAAATGGTTGAACCTCATCTAAACAAGTAGTATTACCAATTCTAACCTCGTCATCTTGATTATGCGAATAACTATCTTCATTCTCAAGGGTATTATTGGATACACTATATTGTAAATTCAAGTTATTTCGAGCAATACTTTCGTTCGTCTCTAACTCAAGTCTACGTGTCGACTCGGCCTAGCCTCTCAAGGGTCTCCTCCAAAGAAAGTTCCCTTAGTGCTGGATCTAAGTTTTGAGTTAATCTATTGAGGATATCTTCATGATTCAGTCGTTGTTGCAGGTCCTTTCGTCCATAACTACGTCATTTACCTCACCTAACTTACATGTTGATTCAACTAACTTTTGTGTCGACTCAGCCAAACCCCCGAGGGACTCTTCTAAAGAAGGAAGAGGAACGAAGGATCATAATAAGGACTACTTTTCAAAAGTTTGATTGTATCCTCTAGAGACGAAGAACTATTACTATAATCTCCTTGCTCGAATGACCGATGCACATGTGGATAGTAATTGGGCTCACCATGGTATGACCCATAACCTTCAAAAGGTTGGCGTTCCCAACCACTATTCACACTATGGCCATAAAAAGAGTAATGTCCATATTGTTCGCGGTTGGATAATCATTGTATTGGCTGTTATAATACCGGTTTGACATCCTAACCGCAAGGGAATTCTATACAAACACAAACAAGGCCGACTCGACCAAAACAAACCTACCGATTTCTAGCAAACAAAAAGCATGATGGCTCCACTTAGATTGTTTCTAGACCAGCTTCTAATCCTTCGAAAGAGAATTCGTTACAACCGAGCAAACCCCTCTCGGAATCAATCCGAGTTTAAGTAAGTTGAATAGAGGCGAGGGAAGCTGCGTGGAGCTTTGATACCCAAGGCCTCACCGCATTACAAGGCGGCGCAGTCACGCATTCAACTCACGTAAAACCATCATGAACTTCAAGTATGCTTTAAGAGTAACCAATATTTTTCGAATGACTTTCCTATTAAGCTCGTTACCCTATCGGTCTCGTTCTAGTCAGTATTTTAAGCTTAGGTTCGTGTTTGGTTTCGTTTTCCTAAGGCGGGCAAGAAGAGAACGGTGATGAAATCCGAACCCTTATCTTGTATGGCCAGTCCTTGCCCTTTACTAGGAATTTAAAGCAGCCCGTTTTCAATACCTCAACATATATGCATACAAAATCATCCAAGAAACCCGCCGATTGTGGGGATTCGCGGGTGTTTAGAATTCTTACCTCCCGTTCCGGACGGGGATGAACCGTTGAAGTCGACTCGGGCCACGACTCCTATGTCATGTACGAACCCGAGGGGCCGAGACGATATCGTAATCCGTCGTCCTTCCCCTGTGCAGTTTGTATTTAAATAACCCTTCCTTAGGGTTTAAAAAAAATGTCCAATAGTCCAAAAATAAAGTCCAAAATTAAGAAGTCCAAAATTAAGAAGAAAATAAAATTACAAAGATATTTACCTAATTACAGCTTTCTAAAAATAAAAATAAAAAAATTAATTACACTATATACAAAATTTTCCTCTTCACTCCTTTGGATTTTCTCTCTTCTTTCTTTCTTTGGCTTCACTTTACTTTTCAACACTTTCTCTTTTATATAAGCTCCGCACCAAGTCTGAAAGCAAATAGAAAAAACCAAAACGCGTAAAAAGGAACAAATAATAATAAAAAAATAATAAAACCTAAAAACAAATCTATACACAAGTCCGCGGCGGCGGCGCCAAAAATTGATGGTATTTTTCAATGATGTTGTAGAAAGTGGTAGTAAGGTTGTCGTTCACTCGGACTTTGTTGGATTGATTTTAAGTTTTAATAAAAGAAAATACTAAAGATAAAGAAAATATATATACAAATATTGTCACGGGATGAAGAGATGTGCTGGGACTCAGGATTCGGCCAAACTCATAACGAAAGGTTCAAATATTAATTCTTTTAACAATTATCGCTCAACAAATAAAAATAGGGACTCTTATTTTGCCAAGATAGATTCTCAAAAGATTGGTTGTAAATCCTAAGCATGATGTATCAAAACATTTAAGCTAAGCATACATCATCAAATTAAATGACAACCAATTAATTCAAATCATATTTCAATTAAAATTAATGCAAAAGTCTTAAAAAGAATTAAATAATTTTACCCATGTATGAAATTTGTCTTCCTCCGTCGTCCCAGTGTTGGAGTCTAGCTCATCATGTTGGAAACACGCTCAAAATCCATTTTTATTGCTCAATGGGTGTTTACAAAGATGAAATGGAGAAAATAAGATGAAAATCGGGTTTTTTAACAGTTATAGTTGTTGCAAACACCGTTACAGATTACGATAGAGATGAAGTGCATTGTTGCGATATCTCGCGACCACTCTTGGTAGTCTTTTTCACTGTTGAAAAACGATTGTCATTGAGAGTCTGTTCTTCGTGTTCTTGAGGTTCTTCAGCAGCGAGCGAGAAATTTCTCGCAACTCGATTTTCTTGATTCTCGTGACGTTCCAAACTCTCCCAAATCTCTCCTCCCCCTCAATGAGACCCCCAGGAACCTATTTATACCGATCAACACCAAGAAATATCGCTCATTAACACACAATAATCCTCCATTACTCGGGTTTAAAGAAAATATTTTTGGGAATATTTTCTTCCCTGATTTTGATTTTCACACGCTCTGCAGCTGCCAAATCTCCATATTTATCTTCTACACGCTCTAAATGGTTGCTTAACCCTTCCGTACATGTTTAAAACTCACTACGACTCATAGAATCCCGTGATTGTCTCACTTTGTACACGTACTCCCTGTTTTCTTCCATGCGAGAATCTAGCCAAAGTTAGTCGATACTAGAGCCTATACCAGCCCTGTTTAGCCAAGAGGAACCAACCCAATTAATTCCAGCCATTTAGTCTCACGAAAACACGTCCAAAAATCCAAACAAAAATCTGCCTCCTGATGTGAATATTTTCCTTAAAACCAAAATTTGAAATGAAGAAGATGAAGTTCCCGATCCAAAACATGGGCGCCGTTATCAGCTGGGGTGCCGGGGGTGCCCTTATCCAAATTGAGGGTGCCTTTAGTACTTTTCTCCTGGGGTCCAAATAGCACTTTTCGAGCAACTTTTTCCGCATAAGTGTAATTCTCCAATAACACCTGAACAAACATAAAAACACCAAAATTAGTACAAAATCGAGACCAACAATAGAGACACCGAGGACAAATTAGACACAAAAATGTGTCTATCAGTAATCGCAAGTTATCTCTTGCAAGTAAGGATTATCTTTTGCTAACTTCATCCCCGTTGACATTTCCTAATGTGAAATTGTTGTTGTGTATAATTAGTTTGTGTTTCCCTTTGAGATTTCAGAACTAACGTTACCTGTAAGTTGCACCAGAAGTCAATTCCACTTTGGAAAAGACTTGATGAACCAAACATTTATACAATTATTTAAGAGCCTTCCACACTCTGACTTGAAAGATACAACTTGAAGAAGACTTTAACTAAGAAATATGAATAATCAAAAAGGAGAACTTTCTCAACAAAAATCTGAATGTAACTATTTAATCATCTCCTTTGGATAAAGCTGAATCTGAACCTTCATACATATCTAAGCATTCACTCTTCACATGGTCCATATATCAAATCATTATATAGCTTGGCTGGTCATGCCAAGGTGGGAACAAAAACGCCTACAAAGATGTATGAGTTTAACATTATTACAGAGACCTAAGCACTGTAGTGTAGATAGAAAACCGAGATACCAGACAGCTTACCAAAAATTCTGCATGTATGGTTCCCATTTCCATCGATTGAACCAACTCTATCTTCATATGCTTCACATGTACTCTTTCGCACGCCCAATTTTCTTATTTGTTGCTGTATTGGCAACATGAAATTGTGAACTCATAAGTTAGCGATAGGCTCAATAAAAAAAAAAAAAAAAGATAAATCATAAGCCTTGGTAAAAAATGACTAGCTTGGATAACTGACTAGCTTCGTCGAGAAATTACACAACATGATCTAAACTTGGTAAAAAAAATGTTTGCAGGACATATACGCCCAACAAATGAGAGAATCATAAGCCTGAGATATACCTGTTTGATGCCAGTGACCAAGAGCTTGTCCCAAAGGAATGAAAGACTTCAAACTTCACTTTCCCTGGTGTTGGTAGACACAATGAAGAACCAATAAATAAGTCAACTTCAAGTAACAATTATCAGTTTAAAATTGAATGGTAGACAGATTTTAATCTCTATCCACTATAACAAAACCCTAGTAATGAAAAATCTCCAAAACTTACTGCCAAAATCTCCAACTTTTACTTGCATCAGCTCCACCACCACCCATTCTCATAGCAGATCCAGAGCTTATATCACAAATACTGAGAAAATGAGGCACCACCACCAACTAAACCAAAAAATATGCACATAAATCAAAAGGAACCCGTACTTTAAAACTCCACCAAATACTTAAACAAAAACAAAAATTGCAAAATTTGTACAGAATATTACCAACCAAAAGATGTAGTTCATAGAATTAGGTCAAACTTATAATAACAAAAATAGTTAAGAAGATTAGGGTTGTACCTGCAGGATCCATTCATGTGCTATAGAAAGTTGCAACCAAACACATCATACATAATGATTTCACTTTAGATAAGAAATCGATTTCTAGGGTTTGAGTGATTGAAAGATTGGTGATTCCTGATTCCACTCAGTTCAAACCCAAACCCAAACCCAAACACAATCCCATATATCCTTCTTCTCGAATGTCTCAGCAACACCAAACTTAATTCAACCAAATCCACACATCATCAATCTTGAGTTCAATTTCAAACCCTAATTGCAATTTCCTCTGTAACAGCTTCATTTTTAGACATAACTTCTTGGTAGAACATCACCGAAGCCACCATCTTCAATTGCAGTAGATCCTGCATTTTTCAAATCGAATCAAACCAGTAGAACCCATCGTTAATGATAATAACATTTCATCTTCTCGTTCTCTGAAATTCGAATTCTAATCCCATCTTCGATTTCTCTCTTACACTGTAACCTACAGAAAAACCCAAAAATAACTTTCTCACCTGCTCTGTCTTCTTGTCGATCTCTACTAACCCATTATTTACGAACATGACATGATTTAGCCGTAACAAGGGTTTGACAGAGATGCTGATTTGTGAGAGAAAAGAGTTTTGATTTGTAAGATTTGATTAGGTTTAAGAGAAATGGGTTTTGAATCTTTTGATTTCTAAAAAAGGGGGTTTGATTTCTGAAAGCTCGGATTTAAGTTTTGGTTCAGAAGAGAAGAAAAATGGGAGGAGCAGAACTCGAGGATAGAGATAAAGAAAAAAAATAAGGCAAATGCGAAAAAAGAACGAAAATCAATAATAATATAATTTCAAAAGACATTTCAGCCCTCAACTATATTAATAAAGGCAAGCGTGTCCTAGTTTCTTTATTTTTTTTTGGTTTTTTCTGGTAATTAGGATATAGTGCAACGTATGTTTTAATATCACCAACGGATTAGCGTATGCAACCCATATATCCGTTGCAAACCCGAAAAACCAAATGTTGCAAAAACCTTGATTTGGTGTAGTATGTGTGATTAAGTGGAACAGCCGCATATGGGCCCTTGTCAATTCTTTAGAAGTCCAACTATTACTATTCATCGTCTTGTCATTCATATGAAACCGACAGCCTATTCATTTTTATTACTTACAACCAAATTATCTGACTATTATATCCGTAAGTTTCCCTAGAAACTCTTCTCAATTCTTCTTTTATTATACGTCTAAGTAAAACCCATACGTAAATACCCCTGTGGATTTTCAATTATTTTCTCGGCTGTTTTACTGTTGAAATTTTCTAGCCGTAATATATCCTGAATTTTTATGACTTCCTTACTCGAGCCACCTTTTCTCATAATACAACAAAACCAGTTATGTTATTTCCTGGGAACTCAAACTCATTATCCAAACTATATCCAACTCTTCACCACAAATTCGACCATCAATATCCAATCATCACTGCCAATCTTTACTTCACTTCTCCTAAACCTTAACCATCGATCAACGAGACTTGATCTTCTATTTCCATCGTCTTTGCCAGCATGCACTACAGTGGCATCAAATCACGAACAACATCATTCTCAGCCACCATCCATCACCGGACATGGAAGTATTTCCTTTCTCATAACCATTTCCGACCACCAACAACCTCCACAAACTCCAGTAATTTCTGGCAGACTCGCGCTCTGTGTTATCTCTAGAGTTTACGACTCTAATACCAATGAAAAACTTCATTTTATCCCCCATCAACTATCAAGTACAGCATAATAGTCGATATCTAACATCAAAACAACAACCAATGCTCTTTCGTCGATATTCATAAGCTATAACAAACCTGTTCATTCCCAATGGAAACAATCAATACGTCACAGTTGATATCTCTCAATCTTTCCATCACCAATACTAACCAACACTTCCAATCTCGTCTGCATCATACACCCATCTGATTTTCCCCACTTTCCCGATGTTCTCCACCATCTCTGCCAAACACTAGCATCTCAGCCACGAACTGAATCTCCGACCACAACTCCTGGTATTTCCCTGATCCTGAAATAAAATAATAAAGTGTCGTGTAATGGAAGAAGAAGGTGGTGCCCAGAGAGATTAAGCTAGGCATTTTTAATAATTTTCAAACTGTGGCAGCCCCGAGTGAATAAGACATGTGTCTTTATCAATTCTGTGTTGTCTCTTTTCAACGACTTTGATTCGCTTCCAATTCTCGTAACTTCTTCATATGAGGTCGGAATGACCTCATTCTTTCACCGTTGACTTCATCTTTTCTTCCTATTCAATATGAGAATAAATCCTAAATTTGAACGAGTTTCATTTCCTTTTGGTTAAGATGACCTCAAACACCTAAGAAACTCAAAAGCGAACAAAATCAAAGCATAATGATATAAAAAGTATCAAGAAAGCAAAGCATTTGAGCACCTAACTAGTGCAAATATTGCATCTATCAAATTCCCCCACACTTTCCTTTTGCTAGTCATCGAGCAAACTACAAAACTAAACTAAATACAATAACTCCCTTCGTCGAGGACAAGGTTGCATTTAGCATATGCAACAAGCCTTTAAACCCCTAAGTGTCCCTATTGGACGAGTTATAGTCTCGTGAGGTCTTACAAGAGGTATACCCACAAAACCTACTCCAACTTCAAAGCGTTCCAGCGTCCTAAGCATCCAAAGGGCTATGAAGAAATAAGGGTGTAGATGGTGAAATTTGGATAATGTGCAAAAGTGTCATTTCAAGATTATAATCCAAAAATCAACTCTCACGGGAGAGATTAATCCCTTATCCATCAAGGAAACCCTAACCATGATTTCTAGTATACGTCCCCGCGAGATACTGCTGGTCGTGATGTCGTGATTCTTAGCATACATCTCCGCGAGATACTGCTGGTCACGTAGGTTCTATAGAGCGTAAAACGTCCCCGACAGACTTATGAACCAGAACAACCACAATTCCAGCATGTCTTCGCGTGACGCAACTGATTGTGATGCCATGATTCCTAATATATATCCTTGATGAGTACTTGTTGGTCATGTAGGCTCTGTAGATGCGTAAAAACGTCCCCGACGGACTTATGACCCAGAGCGGAGATATGCATGTCTCCTGTAAGCACAACTCATCCTATTTCATGTCAAGGACTGATTCTTAATAAATCATCGCAAGATACACTGGTCATGTCTACCCTAGGCTCTGACTTTACTTACTGAGGTTTCCGAATAATTCATAGGACATCCCCACGAGATACACTGGTTATTCTTCCTCTGGGCCCTTTCGATAGATTCCTAGGACATCCTTCTGAAATACACTGAAAAGACGAGGGTACCCAAATATACCTCAATCTAAAACTTTTACACATATAAGTCCTTTCTTCTAAAGTGATTGTCTATGGACTGAGTCGTGACAATACAACTAATTGGTTCACACTTCGTGTGATCGTCTATGGATACGAGATCGAGACAATACAACAACGAAGTATGTTTACTTGATAAAAGGTTCGGAATTTACCAAACACAATAGGATTACTATCAAGTAAATAGGAATTAACGTTTGTGTAATTTACTTTAAATTATAATAACAACAATTATAATTGCGTAAAATAAAAGTAAATGACACAGCAAGATTTTGTTAACGAGGAAACCGCAAATGCAGAAAAACCCCTGGACCTTGTCCAGAATTGAATACTCTCAGGATTAAGCCGTTATACAAAATCAAACCAACTTCGTATAGTTGAGACAAAGCAACTAAACCTATAGTTCACCTAGTTCCGTTTGTATTCCCACGCCTCCAACTTGTAATAAGTCACGTACTTGGAACAATTCCTTTGGTTCGTATTCCAAACGAAGAAGCGAACAACAAGTACGTTTTGGTAACAACTCTTTTCAACCAAGTGATGTGAGTTCGACAAAAGGCTCTTCCGTTTATCCCAATAAAATCTTTTGTCAGGTCCTTAGATCTATCTAATAACAACTACCAAAGTAATTGTCAAGATTTTATAATCAATACTTTGAATCACAAAGAATGGTATTGATGCCGATCTACTCAACTAATCAATCCAATCTACCACAAGGATATAGTTGGATCCTCTTTAACCGAAACAAGTATTGTGCACACCAAAGATTATGAACCCAAATCAGAAATCTTCTTCGTCTTCAAATCTTCTTAGATCTTCAATAAACACCTGCACACAATCAACTTGAATCTCTTGTGATCAATCACACACGTAACGGAGTGCATTAACGATGGATTATCACAAGACGTATTTAGATCTACAAACAGTCTAAAGATCCCCGTCGAAACTTCGATCTAGTTTGGGTGAATCTTATATCAGAAGAGAAGATTCTCAAGCATAAACAAAATAGGTGCAATCAAAGTTCAACAACCGTTAGTCAATCAAATCAATCGAAAACTAATAATAAACCGCAATTATCTAGTTTCCCACCAACGATACTAATAGAGCTTATCAATCCCAAAGAAGTCGTTAAACCGAGCGGCCGTAAGAGATTTCGCCTAATTAGGTTACTTTCCTCTCCGAATAGGCGGCTCCACCAGTAACAACACAACTAGGTAGTTTTGCTGGCTCTGAGGATTAGTTAGGTCGAAATGCAAACTTTGATATTTATAGACCAAGGAAGTTTGGACAACAAGGAATTTCCAAAAACCGAAAATATTCTCAAGATATGCAATATATTTTCAAATTCGGTTTTCATAATTCCTGGAAATGCTTTGTCCAAATATTGACCGAAATCTCTTCGAAAATCTCCAACTAGTAAATGCACATTACTAATTTTCATTTTCCAGGTTGACAATGACTGTGAATTCTGTTCTTGCTATGCCAAGCTACAAGATTTTGACCTACATAGAAGCAACCACCAGAGGTGCTTTTACGATCTTCTACACATCCTGCCCAATCAGCATCTGAATAGGCAACAAGACTGTTGTTCGTATCCATAGAATATGATAAACCATAATCTAGTGTACCATTAACGTATCTAATGATTCTTTTTACAACTTTGAGATGTGATTCTCTAGGATCTGTTTGAAATCTAGCACAACATCCCACACACTAAAGGCAATGTCTGGTCTTGTTTTAGTTAAGTACAGCAAGCTTTCTATCATAGATCTGTATAATTTCCGATCAACTGATTTTTCTCCTGGATTCGATTGAAGTTTTCCGGTAGTCGGCATCGGAATTGCCATAGGTGTTTCCCCTTTTAGTTCGAATTTTTCAACTAAATTCCTTGCATATTTTTCTTGAGAAAGAAGAATATTGTCTTTTTGTTGTTGTATTTGCAAGCCAAGAAAATATGATAATTCTCCAACATTTCTGATTTCGAATTCTCCATAAGATTCAGAAATTCATCTCTTAGAGATTTTGAGGTGGATCCATATATGATGTCATCTACATATATTTGTGCTACAAGAACATTTTTTCCACTCCATTTGGTGAAGAGTGTCTTATCAGCACCACCTCTAGAGAATCCTTTTTGAATTAAGAAGGATGTCAGCTTATCATACCAAGCTTTTGGAGCTTGTTTTAGACCATACAAGGCCTTTTTGAGTTTAAAGACATGATCTGGGAACAATGGATCTTCAAATCCTTTGGGTTGAGCAACAAATACCTCTTCTTTTAAATCCCCATTCAGAAATGCTGATTTAATATCCATTTGAAAAAGTTTTATCTTAAGATAGCATGCATAAGCAAGTAAAAGTCTTATTGATTCTAAGCAAGCAATAAGAGCAAAAGTTTCATCAAAATCAATACCTTCAATTTGAGAATATCCTTGAGCGAAGAGCCTAGCTTTGTTTCTGACAATTGTCCTGAATTCGTTTGATTTTTTCTTGTAGATCCACTTTGTTCCAACAATGTTTACTCCTGTCGGTTTAGGAACAAGTTCCCACACTTCTTGTCTTTTAAACTGATTAAGTTCCTCGTGCATTGAGTTTACCCAAGCAGGTTCACTGAGTGCTTCCTCAATGTTTTCCGGTTCTATTGAAGAAAGAAAACATGAATAGTGACAGACATTTTGAAGTTCTCTTCGAGTCATAACTCTAGCATTGGCATCTCCAATGATGTCTTCAGAAGAGTGTCTTTGATGTACCCATTTAACAGGTTTTTGGACAATATTTTCAGTATCATTGGGTTGTTCAACAATACTTTCATTATCGTCTTTATCATCTGTGTCACTAATTAAAGGAATAACTGATGGTTCGACTTCAGTCTATTTTTCTTTAATAACAGTTTCAGAGGGAGGAAGCTCTGTTGTAGTGTGATTGTCTTGGAAAAAATTGCTAATGTCATCAATAACCACGTTAATTGATTCCATCATGACTTTGGTTCTGAGATTGTATACCCTGAAGGCACGACTGTCAGAAGCATAGCCAAGAAAAATTCCTTCATCACTTTTGGAATCAAATTTTCCTCTATGTTCTCTGTCTTTGAGAATATAGAATTTGCTTCCGAAAACTCTTGAATAGCTTAGATTGGGTTTTCTTCCATACCATAATTCATATGGGGTATTTAGAGTTTTAGATCTTAAATAGACTCTGTTTATAAGATAACATGCTGTAAATATAGCTTCCCCCCAGAAGGTTAATGGTAGGTTTTTATTGTGAAGCATTACTCTTGACATTTCTTGAATATTTTTATTCTTTCTCTCAGCTACACCATTTGCCTGAGGTGTAATAGGAGCAGAGAATTGATGAATAATTCCAAGACTATTACAGTATTCATATACTTTCGTATCCTTGAATTCTGTACCACGATCGCTTCTTATCTTCTTAAGCTTGCGACCTTGTTCATTTTGAATTCTATTCACAATAATTTTGAAATCCTCAAAAGTGTCATTCTTGTGCTTCAGAAAAGCAACCCATGTGAAACGTGTATAGTCATCTACCATTACTAAACCATACTTATTTCCCCCAACAGTTGCTTGTTGGATTGGACCAAATAGATCCATATGAATTAGATCGAGAGGAGCACGAGTGGCTATGTCTCGAGAAAGTTTGTGTGGAATTTTTACTTGCTTACCTTTTTGGCATGCACCACAAACACCTTCTACTTTAGTATTTATTTTTGGAACGCCTTTGACAAGTTCACGATTAATGAGCTTTCCTAGCATTCGGTAGTTGATATGACCAAAGCGTTCATGCCACAAATGAGTTGACTCAACCTTAGTCAAGTTACTGTATAAATTGGATTGTATATCAAGGAGATAACAATTATTCATACTTCTACGTCCCCGAAAAATTACTTTTCCGGACTTATCTTCAATATCACAACCTCTCATATTAAAGATATCTTTGTGAACTTTATCACAAATTTGACTAACAGACAGAAGATTAGCTTTCATTCCTTTAACATAAACAACATCATGGATTTCGGGAATACCTGGAAGTTTGATAAGACCCTTTTTGCTAATAAGACAGCTGCTTCCATCTCCGAAGGTTACTGATCCTCCTTTGTAGTCTTCTGTTTTTGTAAACCGAGAAAGATCACCTGTCATATGTCTACTACACCCACTATCTAGAAACTATTGGAATGGTGAGGTTGTTTTAAGTGCAAATGCTCCAAGACATTGTTCTCCAGATTTAGGATGGTTTATTAAGTTCTTAAAAAGTTTCTTAACACGGTTAATCAGACATTTTGTAAAACAAATCTTCTGAATTAAACAATTCCATCCCTTTTGAAAATGGTTCCTGGTCTAACTCTTATTAGATTGTTCAAGAGGTCTGGATGAAAGAATTGAACATCTTTGAGAATCTCTTATTTTAGAATCTTCTATGTTTATCACCAATTTTCTATCAATCATGATATTACTGATCTCATCAGTATGTGACTGGTTCTGTTCAATCTCTTTATCTAACATTTTAACAAGACCACAGAAATATTCTTCAGAGTCTTCTTTCAGACCATCTAAAATCTTTAAAACGTTAATCGAATCGTTCATCTGATTTAATTTCTTATAGGTTGGATCGCACCAAACATAGATTGTTAGATCTTTTCGTGTTTGCCTGCTCTGATACTAATTGAAAAGACGAGGGTACCCAAATATACCTCAATCTAAAACTTTTCCACCTATAAGTCCTTTCTCCAAAAGTGATTGTCTATGGACTGAGTCGAGACAATACAACTAATCGGTTCACACTTCGTGTGATCGTTTATGGATACGAGATCGAGACAATACAACAACGAAGTATGCTTACTTGATAAAAGGTTCGGACTTAACCAAACACAATAGGATTACTATCAAGTAAATATGAATTAACGTTTGTGTAATTTACTTTAAATTATAATAACAACAATTATAATTGCGGAAAATAAAAATAAATGACACAGCAAGATTTTGTTAACGAGGAAACTGTAAATGCAGAAAAACCCCCGGACCTTGTCCAGAATTAAATACTCTCCGGATTAAGCTGCTATACAAAATCAAACCAACTTCGTATAGTTGAGACCAAGCAACTAAACCTATAGTTCACCTAGTTCCGTCTGTATTCCCAGGCCTCCAACTTGTAATAAGTCACGTACTTGGAAAAATTCCTTTGGTTCGTATTCCAAACAGTAAACGAATAACAAGTCTGTTTGGTAACAACTCTTTTCAACCAAGTGATGTGAGTTCGACAAAGGCTCTTCCGTTTATCCCAATAAACTCCTTTGTCAGGTCCTTAGATCTATCTAATAACAACTACCAAAGTAATTGTCAAGATTTTTCAATCAATACTTTGAATCACAAAGAATTGTATTGATGTCGATCTACTCAACTAATCAATCCAATCTACCACAAGGATAAACCGATTATAGTTGGATCCTCTTTAACCGAAACAAGTATTGTGCACACCAAAGATTATGAACCCAAATCAGAAATCTTCAAAGTCTTCTTTGTCTTCAAATCTTCTTAGATCTTCAATAAACACACCGCACACAATCAACTTGAATCTCTTGTGATCAATCACGCACGTAACGGAGTCTCGTTAACAATGGATTATCACAAAACGTCTTTAGATCTACAAACGGTCTAAAGATCCCCGTCGAAACTTCGATCTAGTTTGAGTGAATATTATATCAGAAGAGAAGATTCTCAAGCATAAACAAACTAGGTGCAATCAAAGTTCAACAACCGTTAGTCAATCATATCAATCAAAAACTAATAATAAACCGCAATTATCTTGTTTCCCACCAACGGTACTAATAGAGCTTCTCAATCCCAAAGAAGTCTTTAAACCGAGCGGTCGTAAGAGATTTCGCCTAATTAGGTTACTTTCCTCTCTGAATAGGCGGGTCCACCAGTAATAACACAACTAGGTAGTTTTGATGGCTCTGAGGATTAGTTTGCACAAAATGCAATATTTATAGACCAAGGAAGTTTGGACACCAAGGAATTTCCAAAAACCAAAAATATTCTCAAGATATGCAAAATATTTCCAAATTCAGTTTCCATAATTCCTGGAAATGCTTTGTCCAAATATTGACCGAAATCTCTTAGAAAATATCCAACTAGTAAATGCATATTACTAATTTTTATTTTCCAAAAATAAAATTAAAAACCTTAATTAAAAGATTCTCAATTTACTTTTCGATCCGGGATTTTCCTTTAGCTATTAAGGAATATCTCTGAACAATAAAAGATAAGCGTTACTGCACATGTTCAAAGTATGTCGACATCTTAACTTAGTAAATCATCTTTCATATTTACTATCTTCCAAGAACTATGTGATTGATCAAGAACACTTAATCACCAAACATGGGTTTCACGGTTCTACCAAAACAAGTTTCGGTTCTACCTCTACGTGGGTACTGGATTTAGTCACACTAGCTTTCCAAAATTCGGTTGAATAGGTACTAGGATCGGTTCCCACATATATATGGTATCTAACTTATATTTTTTTTCACACGTCCATAGGATCGGTTCTCAATATATAAAAACGTGTTGCACATGTTCATAGGATCGGTTCCCAATATCTAGAAACTTGCTGCACCTTTTACAAGGATCGATTCCCCTCTTGTGATCGGTTGCACCTCTTACTAGGATCGGTTCCCCTTGGCCTAGAGTTGGTCACACCAATTACAATAAATCGATCATACCATCTCAGGTGATTACTTAAGATCAGTTTCACTAATAAAAGTCATACTAATACAAAAGTCAGGCCTTGTGAACAGTTTTACCAAGAACATAAACAAGTCATGAGCGGTTATACTAATCACACATATTTGTAGTTCAAAAGATATGCAATGAATAACGATACCAATAAGCCTAGCGATTTTCCTTTCGATTCACGAAACAAGTTCATGAAATTACTTCCTTTAAAAAAATGTAAACATTGTTTCCTACGATGAAATCTTCACCTCATACCCATACATAATCACAATAGCATTCAAATGATTATGTTGATGTCTTATATACGAAGTTCAAAAGATAAACGTTATACTTCGTATTGTATTCCTTAATACTATGTCTAACTAGAGTATAATCATTCATGCTTCGCAGTTATGTTTTCAATATGCACGACTTGAAAGATACATTAGGGAATTAAACAGTTCAAGTCAAATATAACTAACCTCAAGTGGAAGGATGATGTTGTCGTTGTAGCTCCTTACTTCTTCACTTCTTCAAGTCTTCACGTAATACTTGAAATGTCTCATATCCTAATACTTTCAAGCTAACCTATACGAAGTTGACTCTAGTACATAATCAAGCGACTCTTTAAATGAGTTTTGGTTCACTAAAATATGACAACCAAACTTGACATACCAACGCTTGGTGGGTTCAACCGAGCTATGCTCTAACATACATTGGTCATGTCGGTCCCATAAATACATGCATAACTGATTCCTAGCACATATCTGCAAGATACGCTGATCAAATATAAGTGATCCAAAGTCTCGCAGTGACATTAATCGGGAGTACAAAGCCTTTTCTCTTTCTTCCGGACTAGTCCAAGCTGACCACAGATAGATTCGGACCCGTTAAGAAAATCTTCGTAGATATTTTGATTTGTCCGTAGAATCTCGGAGAGATTCAAATCTCTCCGCAAAATCTCTGAGGGATTCACATCTCTCCTCGAAATCATAAAGAGATTCACATCTCTCAAAAAAAAATCTCAGACAAGGGTGAATATTCCCTAAGATAGGCACGATCCTCATGTAGGAATCGAGTCTCCTTTTCAGACTTTCCACATGAATTCTGAGGCATCTCATACCTTTTCACGTGACTCATCCTAGTCATTCTTATAGATTGGAGAATATATCTCTATCTTGGCCAACTCAGCTAAAGAGAATATTTCTCTCTCTCAACACATCATCACAAAGGACAACTCAGATTCACACAAATGGGGGACATCAATTAGGGTTTTGGTCTGGCAGTGTACGACACGTGTGAGAAATACCCGTCCTATTTCTCACCGCATAAGAGAAAGACGGTGGAATAATGAGATAAACTCAACCTAGTTTATCTTTATTCTTGAAGAGATGGGAGAATTGATCCATATAACATGGAAAGCAATCATTATCTTCACCAACCTAAGATTAGAGAATTCATCTATAAATAGGTCCTCTATTTCTCCAAGCTAAGATGATATTTATCATAGCCTCTCAGAGCAATTCTTCTTCAAACCTTAGAATTCTCTGATTTCTCTCTTCATCTTCTTCCCTCCCTAAGACCATCCCTAAACCTCTTCCCTGTGACTGAAGCAGGACTGTGTGTGGTTTAGGCAGAGAATGTTCGTGCTCAACCTCCCATAACTCACTTTCAGAAACCCTAGAATCTGACTTCTTACCTCTCTCAAATTTTAGGTAACTACATTTTAGCGACTACAATTGGAGGTTGTTCGCTCAGTTACATATATCAATCATGGTCTCGTAGGAAGGAAGACGATTCCACCAATCCAAACACAAAACATTCCATTGATTCAGTATCTATAAATCCATTACAGACTTAGCCGAGAGAGTTATCCCTACCAGCACTTTTTCTGTCTTTCGAGTTTAACCTTAGTGAATAGGTTAGTGTGTCCCGTATCACGTGGATCTATTCTTACATAACAAAACTCCATAGTAACCTATTTTCACAAAATTCTACTTCTAATCCTTGAAAACTTTGGGTAAGTAGTGCCAAGGAGAACTCCCGAAGACTCAACAGAATCTTGCAAAATCTCAAATCGACATCCAGACTTATCTGAAAACTCCTTTAGAGTTACCAGTATGGATAGATCCAACAAATCTAGATCGAGTACACGTTTCCTAAATAATGAGTATTAAAACTTCTGAGGATAGCATTGACGGGATCCTTCCTACAATAGACCTCACCGGAGAAGATAAAGCTCATTACGAACGCGACAGTGCAAAGGAGCAACCATCTAGCCGATCTTATCACTCACAAGGACCACAAGGACCAGATGACGCTCAAAACTTGGGGATTCTGATGAATATTTTCTCCAAAATTCGTTTAGGTCAAGGGACTTCAACCTAATCACAGGGGACTCGGGAAGTTTACTTCACTTTACTATTTTACTTATAACTCTTTAATTCGGTATCTGATTGACCTAGTTCTTTTTCCGTCGGATTTGTCTTTTCGTCATCTACAGGATAAACTTGGTGAAATTTGGAAAGGCTCAAACAAATTTGTGACCTAGTCAAAAGCATTGCAGAGCCACATATGGTCATAAACCGCCAACAAAGATACATTTTGTCGCCCTTCCTGCTTCAGAGAATCATGACGAGAACGCGAAAAAGTACGAAGCGAAACTAGATCCTAAGATGAGGCTCAACCGAAACTCATCCTTATCCGAAGACCCAAAGCTGCTATTCAATATGCTACCTAAATACCCGTTCTGTCAGAAAAAATAGGAACTAGACCTAGGAGTTACAGTCAAGCCTCGATAAGCCTCAAGTTCAGCTTTACCAAAAACTATCACATTTCATTTCCGATGGAGCCTCAGTTCACCCAAGACGGAGAAGAATAATATCTTTGTAGCCAAATCTATCAAGGGAAAAGAAATGTGAAGCGATACTCATGAGGCCAACAATTTAGATAGAACTTCATTAATCGACATACAACTGCACCCAACTAATATCACTGAAGTAAACAAGGTAAGGATCTGAGACCGTAGCTCCAAGCCATATGTTGCGTGCAGTTCCGTCAGTAAAAGCCTCATCTCTCAAAAAGATATGCTCGGCTGGCTATCTCATGAGTCTGAGTCAGAGTCATAGTCAGACGTGATGAGCAAAGGAAAATATATGACGATTACTTACAACTTCCTCAGGTCAAAACACGATTCTTCCGCGTGAATAAATGCCTAAAAGATTTCCATAGAACTATCCCATCAACAAAGTTACCAAAAATCGATTGTTCAGCCACATCCATAGTTCTGCCAGTCTTAGAAGGCGTACAATGTTCTTAATTTGGTTTACCATCTCCCAGAAGAAAAACATATCTCGACAGATGGTCGGCTACATAAGTTCGCATGAATCCTCGTTAAGATACCTACTAGAGGTCGAACAATAACTTCATCTTGTGCAGGAAGACACATACGGCCATTACCTTGATATGAATCTCCACGGACGTCTCCAACCCATAAAGTATCGCTTTCCTACCTTGAAGACTCAATCTCATACGCTATAATTAAGGGTCTTATTTCATTTACCAAGAGTCCCGAGTCAATAAGAATCCCTAGTCCTATATCAAACTGGGGATTAATGAAGAACTGTGTGTTACACGCCTACATGACCAACAAGAGGTGACCCAGACATCTAGTTTCCAGATAAAGACTTATAAATAATCAACGTAAGAGTCTCTAAAGATTGGGACACATCAAAACCATTACCCACATCACAACATGTTATTACTTGGGACTAGGAGAATAGAGATCGACCTTCAAAATCGTGAAGGGGGCATATCTCGAGAAATCTCGCATCTCTCTCTGGTCTCATCGAATTCTCCTCCGTTAGCATCTTCTCTATACTCAGCAATTACAACCATGTCCCGGATCCTGACTGAAGATAAGATGTTTTGGAGTTTTATATGCGTGCACCAGGACTATATCAAGTAGAAGAAGCATTCAAATTATCCCTCAATAATAAAATCATGCAAGAGATAAAATAGGGTTCACAATCGGTTTGACGAGGAGTATATAGTTTCCACTCTACTCAGACACTGCTCATACTTTAGTCATATATCTCGAAGAACTGGGGAAAATGGGTAGAGAATTCGACAACTCGCTTTCGGTGAAAATATATGTTTGTGTCTCTCTTACCATATGTTAAAAGGGAATGATGTTTCGAAATACGATGCAAGATATATGATCAAAACACTGAAAGGCATTGTTGCTGAAAAATCCCTAGATTTTCAAGTTTGATTTCACATGTTCTTACTACTGACAAACAAAGCTATAAGTTTGGATTTTTCACTACTGTATGAAATTTGAGTCTCTTGTGTTCAATAGTTGGGGTCAACCACTAAAATCGGACGTCAAACGAAGTTTCTACAACCTCCGGAGTAAAATCCGCGCAAGGTAGGACCTCCTATTACGAATTTAACATAAGGTTTTCACCTACTCGCATATGAAACGAATCAATCGAAGGTTAGCATCAAGTTCGAGCTCATGAGGGACCCTTTACTTCACTAGATGAGTACAAGCAAGAACCGAGAAGGAAATTACCAACATTTAAGGAAATCATCTGGCAACAATGGCCTATACCTCTTGGGAAAAAAAACTCTCTCTTCTTCCTAAGGCCTCCATATCCTATCCTCTACATCTCCTGAGCTACCAGTCTCTCTTCCATAAGGGCCTCCTCTGAGAAACGAAGATCGGAGTTTAGTTTGTTCTAATCAGCTCCAACAGAATCCATCGATTCTCTCGATTGCATTGAAAGCAAAAGATCATCATGGGTGGTCATCAAATTTCCCAGATGTATAAGGTCATCAGAAGCAAGACCGCTCAGATTTATTCTCCTCATGTCACCAAATCTACCACGAGTATCTCATCTGAAGTCATAAGTGCAATATGACTAACAAAGTCAACACCAACAGTAGGACAACCAGCAATGCGCTTTGCCTCACCTCTTTCGGATTCTCCAACACCAGAGTTACTGATAATTGGGTATTGTTGCACACTTGTTCTGCCAAAAAAGATAAGGTCATTCACTCTATTATCAACATGTTTTTTTAAATCGCATTCATAACGTGAGCCTACAAACAAGGAGGTAGTTAGACAAAATATATCAAAAATACAAGAGTTGAAGACGTATATAAAGCCCGGCTAGGGTTTTGCTCAACAAGAATACGTCAAGTCTCACAAAAGAGAAGCACGTCTTCATGACTAGATCCCTACCTTTATTTTAATAAACCTAATCCACATCGTCAAGGTTATTTGCGAGTTTACATGGTTTTATATTTACATGAAGAATTAAGAGAAAACATGCTTTCTTCGTAACTAAAGGTAAACTGTATAAGCACGCCACGGACGCGGTTTGGCTCAAAGGGATCAAATTCACGACCTATGACAAGCTAAGGAAGGCTAATTAGGTCGTAACACTCCAGGAGATCGTTTCCTAAGAGTCTCAATACATCAAGAGTTCAAACGCAACAAGCACTCCTTTCAAAAATAGACATACGTACATTCCAGTGCGAAGACTTAAAAACTGATGACAAACTATAAGGAATTTCAGGGTGCTTCCTGAGGAAAATATGTTCCCGTATGTCTTCTCAACAACATACCAAAATGACTCCTCAAACGGACAAACGAACTAAGATATGTGGCCCCGATACCAAAGTAAGTGCAATCTGAAAAACTCTTGAAATTTTATACGGGGGTTTCTGAAGTCAAAAGTATACACAAATTTGATTGGCCAAACGAACTTGGAATCAGGTCATTCTTTTTACATTAGAAATCCTATTCTCTTTTCTTTAAAATTTGGGTCGGGGACTCAAATCGGAATCCGTATGAAGATTTTACATCCATTCTCCCTAAGGGTCTCAAATATGAAGTTTTATGACAAACACCTAAACAGAGAGAATCCTTGACAAATACGACTACTTTAATTCATTCGATGGCCGAAGAAGTATGCATTAGAGATGATTAAAGAGAAATAAAGTTCGATACTTACCTAGGACACCTCAATGAAAAACGAACGATGGGTATCTACATCATCAAATCCAAGATCATTAGAACTTATGTTATTTTCTGCATCATTAGATTGAAGACTAATATCGATCATTTCGAAAGACGAATGGTTATAGCAACATTGATGCCACAATTATAATTCAAGGGTAAAGAATTAAATTCAAGCATTAAGAATAATAAATGGGTTTCCTGCAATATCAATTCTACTTCAAATAGAAAGAGGAATTTGGCTCGAACATGGAAAGCCGAGCATTTATTTCCCTATAATCATGCCCAGAAACGCCCCAAAAATTTCCATTCACACATGACCAGCTGTGGATGAAGTTCAGTCATTCGCTTTCTTCTCAAGAGCTAGCGCTCATTAGTTTTATTTGACGAAAAACCCTTGTTTCAAAGTTTATAAATAATTTTGAAAGGGTAATTTGGTAATACAATGAGGTGGATCGGTTTACTCAACTAGTGCACGACCAAAACTACATACAAGGCAAGTTGTCTTCTCTAATTTTATCTCAAGTAGGAATTTCTCAAGCAAAAGGAAAAGGAATTAGAGCTAAACTAGGAAATTAAAGGAATTTGTCTCAAATAAGGAAACCAAGGTCTTTTTTGCTTCCAAAACTCCTCCAAGCCGTGACCAATCCATTCCAATGCGTGAGATTGTTCTCATAGGCCAGTGGGACGTCACTTATTCTCTAATAATTTTTTCAGAGGGACCAAAGTCAAAGAGAATTAGGGTTTTGACAATAAATGGCCCTAATCATCCCATTTTATCTCATCACTCTTCAACAAAAATGAGCTCATAAGGGATTTCGACCAAAATACCCTTATTTCGCAGTTTTGAGTATTTTCAAAAGAAAAGGCCCTAATACAGCCAGAGACCGACCAAACTCTCATATACTCATTCCAAAGGCCTCATACATGTGAATATTTAGTTCTCTAAGTGTTCAAAGAAGAACGGGGTTGAAACAGAATCCAGAAAAGTAGAATTTTAGAGAAAATAAAAGGAATTTAGCTCAAACAGGGAAGTTTGGGTTCATAATTCTCAAAAACCAAGACTAGATACGCGCCTCTCTCCCTGTCCCAAGCCGTGATCGTGCCTAAGGAATCTCATGGAGTTTCTCATGTCAAAAAAAAAAAAAATCGGGCTCATATAGGTTTTTACGAAAATACCATTAGTTTCAAAAATAGCTATTTTTTCTCAAAAAATGGTGTCTGATTCATATAATGGATTGAACAAGCTCTCTGCACACAAGGTACTAACTCATCAATGCATATGCACGCCTTACAAGCCTCGTCAATCCTCTTCAGAGTGTCTGAAGGAGTCAGACGCAAACAAAAAAGAAGTTAAGTTTTAGCTACACTACAAGCCTGAGTTCAGTATTTACATGGGATAGGGACTCTGTAACTTCAAAACTAAGTTCCTATCTTCTTTTACGGCTCTTCACCAACATCAAGGCCATCCAGGAAGCCTTTTAAAAACTCTCTCTTCCCCACATACTCGCCTGTACAAACTCGAAAGCTCAAGGATGCACAAAGAGATAAAACTAGAGTTTTGGCATAGTAAACCCTAATTAACAAATTCCAGTCGCTCAAGACGGAAATTTTGTCTCATCAATACTTCATTATAATTTCATTAATGTCTAACACATTCCCAGAAAGTTCAAAAGTCCATAATCGATTCCAAGATTAACGAGCCTCAAGCTCGTCAACGCTATTAGACCAGTCATGAGACGACTAAGCTGTTATTGACCCGATTAATTAGAGACGAACGTTAATTAAAAGAAATTAATCTAACAACGATCTAGTTACGAGAATAGTATCACTAGATAGGTGTCAAAAAGTTACGCGAAATAGACTACACGAACGTGTCAATCGGATAACCGGACGAAGAAGAAGACATCAGATTTGTACGAAGGGCAAAATAGTCTTTTGTAGACAAACCGACCTGGGCTGCCCTTATCCGTTTATTGGGCGCCTTGATAATTTCTATTTGGTTTTATCACCAAAACGTGTCGGGAGAAGCTCATTTCTTCTCTTCGCTTCTTCTTTCTTCTTATTTATTTTCTTCTCCGTTTCTTCTCTGTAGTAAGTGATCGATGAAATTGAGTTCTTATTTGAGAGAGAGAGAGAGTGGCAATCGATGAAATAGAGCAGATGAACTAGGAGGTGTGCTGATGTTGAGAAAAGATGATTAGAGTGAGGAAATATAACAATCGAAGACTAAACATCAATTCAGGAACTCTGAAAGTCTAGGAGACCGAGTGGATTTTGATTTCGTATATGAATGATTTGTCACCATCTATATACTTATCTTAAAACAATCAAGGTTCTACTCTGAGCAGGGGATTTAACATAGCTGGTAAAATTTGGATAAGGGGAAAAAGTGTCATTTCAAGACCACAGGACAAAACTCAACTCTCACGTGAGAGATTAAGCTATTGGCCCTCAAGGCATCCCTAACCATGATTTATAGTATATGTCCCCGTGAGACACTGCTGGTCGTGATGCCGTGATTCCTAGAACACCCCACGAGATACTACTGGTCACGTAGGTTCTGTAGAGCGTAAAACATCCCCGACAGACTTATGAACCAGAATAACCACAATTCCAGCATGTCTTCGCGAGACGTAGCTGATTGTGATGCCATGATTCCTAATATACATCCTCGATGAGATACTGCTGGTCATGTAGGATCTGTAGATGCGTAAAAACGTCCCCGACAGACTTATGACCCATAACGGAGATATGCATGTCTCCTATGAGCATGTATTATCCTATTTGAGATCAAGGACTGATTCCTAGTACATCATCGCGAGATACACTGGTCATGTCTACTCTAGGCTCTGACTTGACTTACTGAGGTTTCCGAATAATTCCTAGGACATCCCTACGAGATACACTAGTTATTCTGCCTCTGGTCCCTTTCGACAGATTCCTAGAACATCCTTCTGAGATACACTGGTCATGTCGGCCCCATAAATACGTGCACAATTGATTCCTAGCACATCTCTGCAAGATACGTTGGTCAAATACAAGTGATCCAAAGTCTTGCGGTGACATTAATCGGGAGTACAAAGCCTTTTCTCTTTCTTCCGGACGAGTCCAAGCTGACCACAGATAGATTCGGATCCGTTAAGAAAATCTTCGTAGATATTTTGATTTGTCCGTAGAATCTCGGAGAGATTCAAATCTCTCCGCAAAATCTCGGAGGGATTCAAATCTCTCCGCAAAATCTCGGAGGGATTCAAATCTCTGCAAAATCTCGGAGGGATTCACATCTCTCCTCGAAATCATAAAGAGATTCACATCTCTCCAAAAAAAAATCTCAGACAAGGGTGAATATTCCCTAAGATAGGCACGAGCCTCATGTAGGAATCGATTCTCCTTTTCAGACTTTCCACACGAATTCTGAGGCATCTCATACCTTTTCACGTGACTCATCCTATTCATTCTTACAGATCGGAGAATATCCCTCTATCTTGGCCAACTCGGCTAAAGAGAATATTTCTCTCTCTCTCTCAACACATCATCACAAAGGATGACTCATCTTCACACAAATAAGGGGATATCAATTATGGTTTTGGTCTGGCGGTCTACGACATGTGTGAGAAATACCCGACCTATTCTCACCGCAGACGAGAGTAAAGGCGGTGGAATAATGAGATATGCTCAACCTAGTTTATCTCTATTCCTGAAGAGACGGGACAATTGATACGCACGGAATGGAAAGCAATCATTATCTTCACCGACCTGAAATTAGAGAATTCAGCTATAAATAGGTCTTCTATTTCTCCAAGCTATGATAATCTTTCTCATAACCTCTTAGAGCAATTCTTCTTCAAACCCAAGAATTCTGTGATCTCTCTTTGCTTCCCTCCCGAAGACCAACCCTAAACCTCTTCCTTGTGACTGAAGCAGCCTTTGAACGACCACTGTGCGTTGTTTAGGCAGAAACTATTCGTGCTCAACCTCCCGTAACTCACTTTCACAAACCCTAGAATCCCACTTCCAACCTCTCTCAAATTTCAGGTAACTACAAAGGGCTGTCAACCTATTGTTAAGAAGTTAGAAGTATTATAGAAAATTAACATGTAAAATGCGATTAGTCGAAGAAAGTTGACCGGTCAACCTATGCCATGATGAGAGAATGTATGTTCGAGTTTAATCGAATGTTTCGACTTCTGCCTCACCAATAGGGTTTTATGATAATTGTATTCAAAATACCTCTTTTCTAATCTCACACATGTGTGCAGGCGGGAATGAATATAGAAATTCTGCACAGGTTGAATGGTAGGAAGGAAACATTCCGCATTATTTCTGGAGACTCCACAAAATCGTGGAAAATAAAAATATTTTTCTGATGATCTCTAAGAAAGGAAATCAACCACTATTGTAAGGATGGAGTACTCACTCACCTTCACATCCAGTCAGCAGTAATGATAGCACCACTCTCACATCATCCAATAAAAACATCTTCGGCTCGTCTTCTTCATATTCTTGATCTTCGTCGCCGGCTTCAACTATTGATGAGAAACTCTTGAACTTCGTGGAACCTTGAAAATTTACTCTTTTCCTCAAATTACTTGTTGATTTATATATTTTTCTTCCCCACGGCCTTATTGAACAAATAACAACCTAATGCAAATATTTTCGTTTTTTTTTTTTTTTTCATTTTTGATTAAATAAAAGATTGTCACTACAATAATAAAAATAAAATCAAAATTAACATGGCCATGAAAGAAGGACTTTACCATTTGAATCTTCACAATTTGTGTTGACTTCGTATCATAAACTTCAATAATTCTCATCTTTTGATTTTCTTCGCTTGTAAATAAGTCTTCAACTTGGATATAGAATTCCGCTCCTTATACGTCAGTCTTCAACATGTATATAATAAGAAACCTATTATAGGGGATCCAAGAAAAGAGTTTTGAGGGCTCCTAAGGATTCAAATATCCTACAATTAAGATAAGGGGACCTAATTCATAAGAAAAATACTAAAATACCCTTAACATATTAAATATTGAAAACCTAAAACTAATTTGTTTTCATTCCTCTCCTTTAATTCTTCCATTTTCTTCTTCCCCATCACCTCCATCGCTTATTTCTTCGATTAATCGTCAATTCTCAAAATAATTCATTATCGATTAAAACCATTTAATCCACCCGCAATGACTTCAATAAGGTAAAAATCAAAAACCCATCTTATTTAATTGGTTTCAATGCATGGATAAGCGAAATCGATCGAATTGGGTTTTTGAAAAACGATTTGAAGCTGTCTACGGTTGGGAAATATGAATTTTCCCAAGAGATCGACCTAATCTACGGTTGGGAAGTATGAAATTTCCCAACCGTAGAATCCTACGGTGGGGAAATATGAATTTTCCCAACCGTAGACTGAACTGTTTACGGTTGGGAAGTATGAATTTTCCCAACCGTGAATTTTCCCAACCGTAGACAGTACTGAAACTGTTTTTTGCAAAAATAAGTGATGAGTTTTCTTAGTTGTTTTTTTTTATGATCGTCATCTTCATCACGACGGAGAAGAAGAAGAGAGAAAGAAAAATAATAGGTTTTTTTTTATGATCATCATCTTCATCATGATTTATGAATGAAAAGAGAATGAGAAGACAATAGATTAAGCTTTTTGTATATGATGATCATTTTCATCATGATTTATGAATGAAAAGAGAAAGAAAAGATAATAAATTTAATTTTATAATTCATGGAGGGTATTTTAGTCATTACAAAAAATAGTTAGATATGGGGTTTTGTTGATTACTATTTTATAACCCGATTTTGTCATCTTGTGAGCCCTCAAAACCAAATGTTTGGAGCCCCTATAATAGGTTTCTATAATAATCTTCTCATTGTATGATGCTTTACTTGGATATGAAATTTGATCTTCCTTATATATATTGTTGCTTGTAAACCTTAAACGTCTTCAACTTTCTTCTTAGATTTTGATATCTCTCCACTTGTTGATGATGATGATGGTGTATTTCTATGGGCCCGTTGTTGACGAGAGAGAGAATGGTGCTAACTTCAAATCACACTACAAGAAGGTGGTTTTCATCTATAGATGTCACCCTCATGATTGAAAAAATTAACACTCAAGAAATAAAGATTAAAATAGTGCTGACAATGGTGTGAAGTTGGGTAGCTCACCATTCTACCCGGAATTAACGTACGGTGACACACACTCTAAAAAGATTTTTGGTCAGCTACAAAGAATTGAAGATCTGGTGCCTCTGTTGATGTAAAAATAGGTAGTCTCCACTAAGGTTGATCAACTCTCTAATAAGCATTTCCCTTTGCACCTAATTCTCCACCGACATGGTTAAATTAAGCCACAAACAGTAAATGACTACTCTCAAATATTAATAACGCCTAATGTGTAATATTCTCTAGCAATTCTAAGTTCCAGTATTTCAGCGAGAATTTCGTATGTAAACATAGATGGAAGTATACTAGTGAATCTAAAATCTCTACAAGTTGGAGGTTTTTTATGCAAATATATAAAATATTTTGAAAAATTCTAGTCAAAAATCTAAAAACTCTATATGCAGAACACTCCCCGCACTTAAACTTCACATTATCCTCAATATGCAAAATCGAAAATTCTGAATTCTGACGTAACAACATATAAAACAAGAAAATTATACAAATTGGTAAGGAATTTTGAAAAACATCATTTCACAAAAGTTTTTCACCCACGTCTTTTCTACAAAGTTTTAAAAGGAAACAGTATTTCTACAAATGGTCTGACAGTTATGGTCTCTGAACTGAACTACATGCAGTCTTAATTTTTCTAACAAAAAGATATTCGTCAAAATTTTCTTTAAAATAGATTCCGGATTCAATGAAATTAAATATGGGGATGCAAATATGATATGAAAAATGTAAAAACTAAAAATAAAAAGAATCAAGATACAAAACCTGTGAATTGCCTCCAATTCAACACTTGGTTTAACGTCGTCTGCCCGACTTTAGACTTTTTGGCTACTCCTTACCCTGCGTCCAACGCATTAACATGAAAACTCGATTCATCATTACTTGGGGATTGCAGTGCTTCGAAGATACTGAAACTTATGACCTCTCCATCAAACTCCATACCCTTAACATATTAAATATTGAAAACCTAAAACTAATTTGTTTTCATTCCTCTCCTTTAATTCTTCCATTTTCTTCTTCCCCATCACCTCCATCGCTTATTTCTTCGATTAATCGTCAATTCTCAAAATAATTCATTATCGATTAACACCATTTAATCCACCCGCAATGACTTCAATAAGGTAAAAATCAAAAACCCATCTTATTTAATTGGTTTCAATGTATGGATAAGCAAAATCGATCGAATTGGGTTTTTGAAAAAACAGTTTCAGAACTGTCTACGGTTGGGAAATATGAATTTTCCCAACCATAGACAGTCTACGGTGGGGAAATATGAATTTTCCCAACCGTAGACTGAACTGTCTACGGTTGGGAAGTATGAATTTTCCCAACCGTAGACTGTCTACGGTTGGGAAATATGAATTTTCCCAACCGTAGACTGTCTACGGTTGGGAAATATGAATTTTCCCAACCGTAGACAGTACTGAAACTGTTTTTTGCAAAAATAAGTGATGGGTTTTCTTAGTTGTTTTTTTTTTTATGATCGTCATCTTCATCACGACGGAGAAGAAGAAGAGAGAAAGAAAAAAAAATAGGTTTTTTTTTTTATGATCATCATCTTCATCATGATTTATGAATGAAAAGAGAATGAGAAGACAATAGATTAAGCTTTTTGTATATGATCATCATTTTCATCATGATTTATGAATGAAAAGAGAAAGAAAAGATAATAAATTTAATTTTATAATTCATGGAGGGTATTTTAGTCATTACAAAAAATAGTTAGATATGGGGTTTTGTTGATTACTATTTTATAACCCGATTTTGTCATCTTGTGAGCCCTCAAAACCAAATGTTTGGAGCCCCTATAATAGGTTTCTATAATAATCTTCTCATTGTATGATGCTTTACTTGGATATGAAATTTGATCTTCCTTATATATTTTGTTGCTTGTAAACCTTAAACGTCTTCAACTTTCTTCTTAGATTTTGATATCTCTCCACTTGTTGATGATGATGATGGTGTGTTTCTATGGGCCCGTTGTTGACGAGAGAGAGAATGGTGCTAACTTCAAATCACACTACAGGAAGGTGGTTTTCATCTATAGATGTCACCCTCATGATTGAAAAAATTAACACTCAAGAAATAAAGATTAAAATAGTGCTAACAATGGTGCGAAGTTGGGTAGCTCACCATTCTACCCGGAATTAACGTACGGTGACACACACTCTAAAAAGATTTTTGGTCAGCTACAAAGAATTGAAGATCTTGTGCCTCTGTTGATGTAAAAATAGGTAGTCTCCACTAAGGTTGATCAACTCTCTAATAAGCATTTCCCTTTGCACCTAATTCTCCACCGACATGGTTAAATTAAGCCACAAACAGTAAATGACTTCTCTCAAATATTAATAACGCCTAATGTGTAATATTCTCTAGCAATTCTAAGTTCCATTATTTCAGCGAGAATTTCGTATGTAAACATAGATGGAAGTATACTAGTGAATCTAAAATCTCTACAAGTTGGAGGTTTTTTATGCAAATATATAAAATATTTTGAAAAATTCTAGTCAAAAATCTAAAAACTTTATATGAGAACACTCCCGCACTTAAACTTCACATTATCCTCAATATGCAAAATCGAAAATTCGAATTCGACGTAACAACATATAAAACAAGAAAATTGTACAAATTGGTAAGGAATTTGGAAAAACATCATTTCACAAAAGTTTTTCACCCACGTCTTTTCTACAAAGTGTTAAAAGGAAACAATATTTCTACAAATGGTCTGACAGTTATGGTCTCTGAACTGAACTACATGCAGTCTTAATTTTTCTAACAAAAAGATATTCGTCAAAATTTTCTTTAAAATAGATTCCGGATTCAATGAAATTAAATATGGGGATGCAAATATGATATGAAAAATGTAAAAACTAAAAATAAAAAGAATCAAGATACAAAACCTGTGAATTGCCTCCAATTCAACACTTGGTTTAACGTCGTCTGCCCGACTTTAGACTTTTTGGCTACTCCTTACCCTGCGTCCAACGCATTAACATGAAAACTCGATTCATCATTACTTGGGGATTGCAGTGCTTCGAAGATACTGAAACTTATGACCTCTCCATCAAACTCCATAGCCAGGGTTCCGTCGTGGACATCAATTTGCGTTTTAGATGTGCTCAAAAATGGTGTACCCAACAGTAAAGGTGTAGACGAGGATGAGTTATGCTCACTCATATCTAGAACGTAAAATTCCACTGGAAATATTAATCCATTTACCTGCACCAAAACATCCTCAACAACCCCTTTTGGGTAAACATTAGATCTATTGTCAAGTTGAATAATTATACCGGTCTCTTTGAGAGGACCCAGATGTAAAGCATTATAAATTGAAGATGACATAACATTAATAGATGCTCCTGGATCTTACATATTGTGCATGGAATTGTAAATCTACCGGGATCTTTCAATTTAGGTGGAAGTTTCTTTCGAAGAAACGCCGAAGCATTCTCCCCCCACACTCATAAATTCACTACCAGTTAACTTATGTTTATTAAGGCACAACTCATTTAAGAACTTCGCGCAGCGAGGAACTTGCTTGATTGCTTCAATGAGGGGAATGTCCACTTTTGGTTTGTTGAGAATCTCAAAAATCTCTTTATCTTGTTCCGCCTTCTTATTAGCTTTAGCAAGCCTGTCAGGAAAAGGTAGAGGAGGAACATAAGTAGAAACAAGAGGTTTGGATTTTATTTTAGATACCTTGTCAGTTTGGGGAGAGTCACCAATATTTTTCTTTAAAACCGGTCCTTTATGGTTTTTAATTTTCTCAGCATCTTCTGGTTGCACAGTTCGTGTACCACTTCTCAATGTAGCTTCATTAACATTCTATCTTGATTTAACAAGAGTTTGAGAAGAGAATTTCTCACTATCTTGTGCCTTCAATTGACCAATTTATCTTGCCATAATACCCATGTGTGTATACAACTCGTTAATTACATTATCAGTTTTATGTTGATTTAGCTCTGCTAGTTGTTGGTTCTGTTGTACCAAAAACATTAAAAACTATATCAAAGTAAGCATTTCTGCTAATTCTGACTTCTAAACTGTTTCTGGTTGTTGCACTTTCTGTTGCAATTCACTAGGACGATTATAAACAGGATCTTCAACTGCAGCTTTCTTGATAACATAACTATTAACTAGAATGTGTCTGGCCTTTCCATCCTTGACCATAGGTATTGGAGTAAGGATCACAATGTTGTGTTTGTTGGCTTGAGAAAATAGCATTGACTTGTTCCACATACTCATAAGCTTGACATGATATTTTTACCACCACGGCTACAATTTGTTATACCATTGCTGTCAGGTTACCTACCTATTGACGTAGCTCAGTCATCTCGTCAACTTTATTAACTCTCTTGAGAAGTGGCTCTGAATAACAACTTGAGAATTATCGAAAATTTGCTGCCATGTTCTCGATCAACTCTTTAGCCTGTGATACTATTTGTTCATTAATGAACCACCACTTGCAGCATCAAGGGGATTTTTGTCACCTGGTAGTAAACCATCGTAAAAATATTGGATAATCAACGAGTCACTGAATTTATGATGCGGACAGCTGTCCACCAATCTCCTATAACGTTCCCAGCATTCATATGATATTTTTCCTGGCATCTGCTCAATCCCACATATCTCTTTCCAAATCTGAGTTTCCTTCGATGTAGGAAAACACCTCTCTAAGAAGAATTTCTTTAAACCATTCCATGTTGTAATACTGCCCGAGGGTAAGTAGTATCTGCTGGTAGGATGGCCATGACCATTTTATGAAAATCCATCAGATGCTTGTTCGAATCTTCATTTGACATTCCATGAAATTTGGGAAGCTCTCGAATCAACCCTAACTTGATTTCGAATGTAGATGCAGTTTGAATACACCATTCCTATGTATCCAGCTTGTGAGAAGCTAGTTCTTTAAGTGTGCGATTTGCATCACCCATTGCTTCTTTTGGTTTGTCTTTAAATAAAGTACCTGAAACACAAATCTTAAAACAAAATTAAAAACAAAAATAAGAAATCAAAAACAAAAACAAAAACAAAAACAAAATAACAATCTGCTATGCCTCCTTGGCAGCGGTAGCAAAATTTGGTCGGTTGTCACCCAAGCAAAATTATTTTAAGTTTTTTCACTTCACAAGCCGAGCAAAATTATTTTAAATTTTTTCACTTCACAATTATAAATGATAGTATAGTTACAAGAACATATTCGATATACAGGAATGTATGGGTTGTTATTCGTAGTTGAAAACTTAAGTAAACTGCGAGGATTTTGTTGTTCAAAATTAATTTAAACTAAAACTGAAGCAATCAAATGTTTAAGAAAATATCAGATGAGAAAGCTGATTAAGAATTTCGTCGTCCATCACTACACATGTTACCCAATCAAACACCAATATTATCATTTAATTTCTCTCGTTACCAATAAATATAAATTATCCCCAATCAGTGTAATACTTCTTTACGCCTCCTAATCTCAACACATACTGCAATCGTTAATACATGGATTATTTTTCACTAAATAACCTAGTGCTTATTCATAATAGATTCAACTTGAGGAAATCATTAAGGTTTCTGATATGAGTTAATCATAGGCAATACAAGCACAATCGTGGCATATTCAACCTAGGTCAAATTCTACTTGTGTCGTTCTTCACAATTCACACCGCTAGTAATCACAAATTACTACTAGTTATTAGGGTTCCTGATAAAAATACGTAAGACTCATAATTATCTATAGACAAGTTATAGAGATATTTAATTCGTGACATAAACATTCATAACAACTAATCATATTGTTCGAACACAATCAAATAATTATTATGCGCAGTAAAACTTGAACGATATTTGAAAGAATGAATAATGAAATTAATGCATTAAATGAATAACATGTTCATGACTTGGGTTACATCCTTAACCAATTAAAAGTTTAGTTACTCATGGATTTCCTAAAACCCATGAAAAAATATAGAGGAAAACAAATAAACCAAACCCTGATAATTTTCAAAATTTGTAGCTGAAAACAAAAATACACACCAAGTTATCCCAAAGTGAATCACAATCGAGTCTTTTCCGTGTGATTAAGTGCAACAGCCGCACATGGTCCCTTGTGAATTACTTTAAAAGTCCAACCGTTACTATTCAACGGCTTATCAATGATAGGAAACCGACAGCCCATTCTTTTCTATTACTCACGGCTAGATTATCCGACTATTCTAGCTGTAAGTTTCCCTAGAAACTCTTCTCAATTCTTCATTTATTCTACGTCTAGGTAAAACCCAGACATAAATACTCATGTGGCTTTTCAATTATTTTCTCGACTATTTTACGGCTGAAACTTACTAGACGTAATATATCCTGAATTTCTGTGACTTCCTTACTCGAGATGAACTCCTCATTTTTCTCGTAATATACAACAAAACCAGTTCCATTACTTTTTGGGAACTCAAACTCATTATCCCAAATGTGTCCAACTCTTCACCACATGATCTTCCATCTTCATCGTCTCTGCCAGCATGCATTTAATGGAATCAACTCACAAACAATATCATTCTCAGCCACCAACCATCATCAGTTATGGAAGTATCTCTTTTCTCATCATCATTTCTGATCATCAGCAACCTCCATAAACTCATCAATCGCTGGCAGACTCGAGCTCTGTTTTATCTCTCGAGTTCACGACTCTGCCATCAATGGACAACTCCATTTTATCCCCCATCAACTATCAAGTACAACATAATAGTCGAGCTCCACCATAAAAACACCAACCAACACTCAATTGTTGATATTCATAAGCTACAACAAACCTATTCATTCCCAATGGAAACAATCAATACTTTACAACAGAGATCTCTCGAGTTTTCGATCATCGATCTTGACCAACACTTCCCATCTTGTCTGCATCACATACCCATATGATTTTCCCCACTTTCCGTCCTAGAGAGACTAAGCCAGACGTTTTTAACAGTTTTCAAACTGTGGCAGCCCTGAGTAAATAAGGCGGGTGTCTTTAGCAATTATGTGTTGTCTCTTTTCAACGACTTTGATTCGCTTCCAATGCTCGTAACTTCTTCATACGAGGTCTAAATGACCTCATTCTTTCGTCGTTGACTTCATCTTTTCGTCCTCTTCAAGATGACGAGAATAAATCCCGAATTTGAACGATTTCCACTTATTTTTGGTTAAGATGACCCCAAACACCTAAGAAACTCGAAAGCAAACAAAATCAAAGCATAATGATATAAAAAACTACCAAGAAAGCAAAGCACTTGAGTACCTAACTAGTGCAAATATTGCACCTATCAGTATGTGGTATTGGACGCATGTTTAATTGATGCAAAACTATATTCTTAGTAATATTGTGGACTCCTGGGTATGCGGTATGGGACGCATGCTCAGAAGGTCTAAATTGTTATTCACGAAAACCTGAAAAAAACTTGTGCAACTTCTGAGCATCGTGGTAAGGGACATATGCTCAGGAAATCCAAACTGAAGAAATTTGTTCATACTAGTTTATTTTTGAATTTCAGGGATGAAATTTTTTAAAAGGGGTGATAATGTAACACCCTCACTTTTTGCATGACCCATGCGCAAAGATGCTCCATTGAATGAGGTGAAGCTTACTTCTGGAAGAAACAAGTTGCTTAACTTTGGTAGCATTAATACTGCAGATTAATCATATTACGAGGCTTTGTGGGGGATGTTTTCCTCGAGGAAGTGATTGATGTTTCCTCAAGTAAATGAGGATGTTTCCTTCAAAGATTCATTATTATCCCTGGATGCTTACTCAAGGAAGTATCAGTTATGCATGGCACGACCTGGTGGATATACTTCGAAAGTCCCTTTGGCCTATTGCATTAGGTTTTGTTTGGCTTTCTCCTTGCAACATGAGTTGGCTTTAGTTTCTTGTCCTGACGTTGATAATTTACGTAAGTGCTTGATCGCTTTGGGACATGAAGGAGGGAACGTATGCAGCTGCAATGGGTTACAGCATTAGTGGTCCAACACCTTGTCACTCATATCATATAATTATGAGGTGATTGCGACATCATTGTAACTCAGATCATCTGGCTGGGTAAAGCAATGTAAGAGAGGTTTGTTTCAATACTTGATAAGGTAAGTCGCAATTCATTCCTTGGATGATCATACTTCCTATCAATCTATTCGAAATAGGCATGCACAAAATGTGAATTTGGCGTGGCAAGGAAAGTAAGATAAATTAGTATGCCAGTTAGAGGATCTTGCATAATCCACATGCATCACAAGATGGTGCAATACAAGTACGGCATGAGCCCGAGTGATGCACTGATGTAGAAGAACAAGTTATAGCACGCGTACTAGATTATATGGAAGTTAAGGAGCCGAGTGTCGTAATTTAACTTAAGAGGTGTCTGTTTTTGGGAAATGACCCAAAGATTTGGACATATGGATCTATTTTCGCCATAATTTAGCCAAATTACATCATTTAGGGATTTAAAAAGACATTTTCGCTATTTTAGGAAAACTTTAGCGAAGTAATGAAGTCGAGGAATAGGCTTGCAATGGCCTATGTGCAAGTACAAGGGATGTCATATGCCTGAAAAGACTTGCAAGCCAGTGATGCATACAAGAATACATTGGCATTAACCTTTATGGCTTTTAAAACCTTTCGCATAACAAAGGTAAGTTAGAACGATGTTGAAGATATGTTTAACGCATTGACCATGCTTACGAAGCATGCTTGCAAGGATAAATGAACGTGCATCAAGGTGGCACATTGGGGAGTTATGGCCTACGCTCTTTGGCACTTTAAGCGTAATTTTTTGGTCCGTAACAATTAGCCTGTACGACTTTAAACCCTTCACAGAACAATGGTAAAGTTGGAACAATGTGAAAGCTATTTTTAGGAGCCATGCTTGCAAAGGCAAAGGAACGTACCTTTACCTGGCGAGAAGTGAAGTTTTATGGTCGGTTACAATGTTTACGAGTGGCCAATCCGAGAGTTTCGGCTTGCGTGGCTGGGCGCCAGGCGTGATTTTCCGGTCCGCCACACTTGGTATCAGAGAAGGTTCCTAAAAATAACACTAGGGACTGTACATGATGGATTCGTCAGCGAGCATTTTTAACAAGACTACAAAATTTTCCTTCAAAAGGAAATAATCGGTTTGAAAAGTGGACGAACTTTTGCGCGAATCGCGTGAGACTTAGTTGAGTACCGTAAGTTTTCCAGGCCTTAAATAATGACCCACCATATAGTTGGTGACCCGGAAGACCATTTGGAAGGATAGGTAGACGATAAGGCTGATCATCCTCGACTAATTTTTGTAACAGTGTGCTTTTAGAGGCCGTCTAGCATCCTACTTACGAGAGGAAACCCATAAGACCATTGGAAATTAGCCAAAGGTAGGATTGTACTCGAATGCTATGGCATTGGAGTTTCTTCCTCATAGTACTACACTAAGAATTGCTTGTCACATTCAATAGCCCTTTTTAGACAGTGAACTTTGGGATTCCTTGTGTTACGGTATAAGACGTGCTTTTGGGATCCTGTGTTGAGATATAATTTTCGAAATCCTGGGTATATGGTATGGGACGCATGATCAATTGATCTAAATCGATATTTTAAGCAACGTTGTGGACTATTTTAGGATTCCTGGGAATGCGGTATCAGACGTATGCCCAAAAGGCTCAAATCGTTGTTCACGACAAACTGAAAAAAACTTGTGCGATTTCTAAGCATCATGTTCATGAAATCCAAAACGAAGAAGTTTGTTCACCATAGTTTTTTTTTTAAAAATTTTGGGGATGAAATTCTTTAAAGGGGGTGATAATATAACACCCGCACTTTTCGCATGAATCGTGCGCAAATTTGGAGGTTAAGGACACGAATGTTGTAATTTAGCTCAAAAGGTATCCATTTTGATGGATACGACCCAAAGATGACATGTGGATCTATATAGTCACCATAATTATATTCCTAAGTTCCATCTTTTAGGGATTCAAAAAGTGGTTTTTGTTATTTTAGGAAAGTTTTAGCAGAGTAAGGAAACTGAGAATAGGCTTGCAATGGCATATGTGCAAGTCCAAGGCATGCCCTATTCATGGACAAAACTCGGGAGCCAGTGATGCATGCAAGAATACATCGCATTAGTCATTATGGCTTAAAAACCCTTTGCAAAACAAAGGTAAGTTGGAACATCGTGGAAGCTTCGTTTAAGGCATCGATCATGCTTGATAAGCATGCTTGCAAAGGTAAATTAAAGTGCATTTACGAAGATAGAAGATAAGCTTTAAGTCTCGGTCTAGCATCAGGTAGCGCATCGGGAATTTATGGCCTCCGTTCCTCGGCGATTTAGGCTTAATTTTCCGGACCGTCATAATTATCTTTCATGTCTTTAAACCCTTCGCAGAACAAGAGTAAAGTTTGAACGGTCTGAGAGCTATTTTTAAGAAATCATGCTTAAGAAGCACGTTTGCAAAGGAAAAGGAACGTTCCTTTGGATAACAAGAAGTAAAGTTTTAAGGTCGATAACTGCGTTTACGAGTGGCGCATCTGGGAGTTTCTTTCTGCGCGGATGGGCACCCCAAGCGTGATTTTCCGGTCCATAATATTATGTGTCACCTTTTGTGAATTTCCAAAAATGTTGTGACATGCTAATTTACAACATTAGTTTGTTGAAGTAATTGATTGTTTAATTGTGCCACAAGTTGATTTTATCCAACTGAACATTCAAATGGTTAGATAATATAACTGTTTTGAAAATTTCCCTTCCTAGCATTTCGGAACTATTTAGGGTGCTTTCAACAAAGATTTTTTTTTCAGTGCAAACTTAAGTTTATATTGCCTTAGAAACATAGACATATACTTTCATCTTTGGACATTACATCGTCGTAAGTAGAAGGTTTAATGATGGAAGTGTAAGCATTTTCCACAAATATGGTTTCAACATCAAAATCTCAATAATGGTACACTCAAGTACTTCTGAGTCGAAATGGTTAGATTCTAGTTTAGTTGGTTGGTCAAAATCAAAAAATTGGTTCAACTAAATCCCGTCCCATGGGTTTGACTAAGCCATGGTTGACAATATATAGTCTATTATCTATGATTTTTATAGTCTCATTGATAATAAACTTAAAATTACCAATGTGCCCATGCACAATGTTAACCCTAAAAGTTGAAATTTCATGAATCCAACGATGTTGATCCTTAAGCACTCATCCCATGGTCCGGAATTATAAATATTTTATAGAAGTTCTATCAAAATGTTATCCAAAAGTACTAAAATTTTCAAGTATTTTAGCGGTTAGATAAGGAGTTATGTATGATGCCATAAGACTTTTCTAGATTACGTTTTTGTGAACATGCTTGAGATATCACATACTTTTAAGTACTTTCCATGGTTGATTTTTATAAAGTTTTACAGGATATGAATAAGCTCAATCTATAACATATACCAAAGATTCAACATAATCTAACGGTTGGAATTCTAATATTAAGGTTTTACGACATTGTTCGGAGTTAGGGTTCTTCTAAACAAATTATTATCATTTGAAGATGTTTTGCGGATGGATTTATGGGAGAATACTATTAAACTTTAGAAGAGATTTTGTGACCTAATATGCTAGATCAACCAAAATTCATGAAAATGTATCAGTGAAATATATAGGTTCGATAATCATTACCTTAGTATAACCCCAATATAAAGTATGAAAACGAAATTCTCGTGTAAGAGAATACCTACTAACGTTTCCATAATATAGATTAAGTTTTCTCAGAACCACGCTAATATTTTCATGAACTAATCCATTACCAATATCAAACGATAAATAATAAAACGAATTGCACAAGTTGGTAGAGTCGTGTTGATAACATATTGAAATATAAATATAGGTGAAGCAAAGAGGAAGAATAAAAAATAAAAAGATCTTGTTGATTAAAGGATTCTAGTATTACATAGATTGACTCCTTAATATTCATGTAAAGGGAGAACCTAGCTAGATAATTGGGTCGCACACACATGGGTTTGAAGCCCTACAATAACTAATTTTTTAATTTTTTTTTCTTCCTTTTGCCACAATAATAAACCTGTATATAACAATATTTTGAAGTTTGGTTTGAGCAACAAAATTTCTAAGGACATCCCTGCACATATGGTTACAAATCTCAATCTATCACCACCCATTTCACGATCACTTCAACCTTCGGATACTTCTTAAGCGTAGAACCCTTTTCTAGCCAAACTAAGTTTATAGAGCCATTTCTCATAGAACCAAGAACACTTTCATTTAAAACGACAAACTTTAGGGTGTTTTTATGAATATTGAAGAAACCACAAAAATCAGGATTACATGATGTCGCTCAACTATACGATTGTTATGCTTGTGTGTCGATTGATCTGTGAAGGTTTATATTACTGTATAATTATTACCGCACTCTGTGTTTTTTTATACACTTTATGCCAAAGTAATTAACATTTTTATTCATGTTGTATATTGTTTTAAGCTGCTACTTATAAATTGTGATAAACTTATTACAGTGGGAACTGATTTGATTGCTGCAACTACTGATTTCTTAAAATGTCATATCTACGATACCCAATTAACAGAATCAACAAGTAAATTTCTGTTAAAGACAACCCTTGGTTGCCTCCACAAGCAATTGGCAATTATTGTCGAAGATACAGTGCCAATTTTGCATTAGTCCACCCCACTTGCTCATTAAGATTTGGGTATTCAGTTTATTGACAATAGTTTTAAAACCTGGCTTGATTGGGGTATACTCAAACTAATTGGGGTATACCCAATAAGACAAAATCTGGTCATTATGAAGTAAAACCAAGCCACTCCTTAACCTTGTTTTTTCTAAATGGCTAATATTCCCCTGGTTAATTAATACTAAAATTCTGATTAGGTTAATTAATTGAGTTTAGATTAAAATTTTGAAATTTTGAATTCAGTAGATTAACCTTTTGATCCGTCTTATGATTTCGATTTCGATCCAAAAATTTTGGTTTTGAAAATGCATTAAGCCGGCAAGGTCGCGGTTTGAATAAGCTTCCGACCATACATCCGCCGGAATGTTAAACTTTGAATAAGCCGTCGATCTCTCTTCCGCCGGCAGTGTCAACTTTGAATAAGCTGCCGACCATATATCCGCCGGAATGGTCCTCGGATGAAGAACACGCCGACTATCTTGGGCAGCAATCTTGCGGTCGGCATGTAAATATTTCCTACCTTCCGGCTATATTAATCTCGGCATGCAAAAAAAATAAAACCTTGCCGGCTGACATAATATGGAAGATGTAATTTACTTTATTCATTCAATTTTGGTTACTTCATTCAATTTTGGTTACTACATTGATTGAAACATAAAACCTAATCCTTGTCGACGGAAAAACGAATGCACTTAGCATGTGCATCAAGCCTTTGAACCCCTAGGCGACCCTAGTGGACGAGTTATAGTCTCGCGAGGGTTTACATAGAGGTCTACCCACAAAACCTACACTAAAACTTCTAAAGCCATCAATCTTCCTCCTCCGAAGACGATACACCCTCCATCATCTCGGGGCATACTCGGGATTTTGGATTCCATGAATTGATAGCTTGCATCGAATGCGAATGCTTCCCCCTTTTCCTCCAAGTAGCGCGCTTTGGCGACTTCATGCTACAAAAACAAAACACAAACTTACTTTGTTAGTGCGGTTTAAGTTGGAAGATCACATGGATCACGTAAAATAAAACACAAAAATACTTACAAATTGTTCAATGGACAAGTTAAAGTGGGGAGCGTTGAAAATTGGTTTTTGGATAGCTAAATAAGAAAGTATCGCATTTTCCATGACTATGTGCCTATCGTGCACTTGTTGAACACTTCTTGAGTTAGGATTCCCACACTCTTGGCTAAAAGTGTTGTGAACCCTAGCCCAAAAGGTTGTGGAATCCACCCTTACGGAGGACTGCCTTTGAACTCTAGTCTCCGCATACCAAGCTTTGGTGATTGCCAAATCTTCATTAGAATCAAATGAAGCCATTTCTTGTGTGTAGAGAGCTATTGGGTGAGTTAGATGGAGTATGTGATGATATGAGCTTTGGAGAGTATATGCAAATAGTTGTGTGTTGTTTTGTGGAGATAAGTAGTGCATTTATAGGATGGTGCCCAAATTTGGCCGTTATAGTGTCCAAGTACAAGTGAATCAATGCAATTGTACTTGCACAAATTTGAATTTTGAAACCGCCGGCGGGGTCAAAATTTGCTACAATGCCGGGGTCGCAAAACGGCTGGAAATGTATGGATTCATTAGCATGTCGGCCAAAATACCGCCGGCATTTTCTTGTTTTGTTTCCCTCCCGACCTTACATGATTTTAGGCATCAGAAGAATGGTTTTTTTTCAAGATATGGCCGGCAGGGTTTCTATTTTCGTACACTTTCGGCTACAAAAACGCCGGCTTAGTTGGAATCATATTACCTTGCCGGCCCTGGTTACTACACAATTTTTGGTTGACAGGGCCGGCAGTCTGACATTTCACAACCTTGCCGGCCCTGGTAACTACACAATTTTTGTTGACAGGGCCGGCAGTCTGGCATTTCACAACCTTGCCGGCCCTGAGACAGCCGACGGGGTAGCTTAAAAAAAAGCATGCCGGCAAGGTAATACGACACTTTATATAGCTAAACAAACCATTCATTCAACAACTAGAAATCCAACATTTTTGTCCAAAATACGAAACATGTCCCATAAACCGTAAAAAAACATTTGTCCACACCATTAACTTAAACATTTGTCCACCACAACATAAAGAAATGAACTAGGAAAGCATTCATTGGCCACGACCACGGTCCCGTTTAGGAACACTACCTTCACCACCACGACCACTGCTGCTACCTTCACCACCACGACCACTGCTGCTACCTTCACCACCACGACCACTGCTGCTACCTTCACCACCGCAGGCAACAACCCGGAGTTCCTCACAATCACTTTCACCTCCTCACATTCCAAGTCAAGATTCCAAGTATGCATCACTGAACACGAAGCTTGGCGCCTCATGAGACGGATGGCATGCTTGTGATCCTAAATACCAAAAAAAAAAAAAAAAAAGAAATACAAACACTTGATGCAAATTTAATTAAGATAGTTACACACTTGAATAAATAACAAAGACGGATTAAGATTACTTACGATAGTATTATGGACCGTACATGCCCAAGAGTGTTTGTATCCAAAAAGAACAGCTCCACCATCTGTTGGGGTCCCTTTTGGAGGCTCACCTTCTTTCAGTGCAACCATCAAGTGTTTGGGAGGCATGTGAGAATCGGTAGGTTTAGTGATCACCATCTTCTTCGTTCGGTTGAAGTTGAAGCCGAAGCTTCGGTGGCTTGAACAACGGCTAGAGTTTGTTCTCCTTCTCCATCTCCATCTCCTTCTTCTTCTTGTTCCTCTTCCTCTTCAACAATTTCATCTTCGATGATATTCTTACCTTTATCTCCATTACCATCATCATCATCACCATCATCATTACCTCCTCCAGCCTCATGCATGTCTTGATCACCACCATCATCATCATTGTTACCTCATCCAGCAGCCGGATTGGTTTCATCAACAACATCATCATCACCTCTTCTACCAGATGGAATTGATTGGTCTTCATCTGGAGTCTCGTCTCGAATCATTGGGTTGAGATAGTGGTTCTAAGACCTTGGTCGTTCCCAAGACACAACATATACCCCTCGATGTTTTGAAGACAAGAGTTTATCACCAACACGAGGAGGGTTTGAAGGAGGACTAAGAGAGCTGCTTTCATAATCGCTTTCTTCTTTGCCATTCGCAATCCGAACAAGAACAATTCGGGGAAAAAAAAAAAAAAAAAACATTACAGTAGGCGGAGTTAGACATATACAACATATCCGCGGAAAAATGGCCGGAAAGGTCTACCAAAGATGAGTGCCGAAGCTACGACAAAGCCGGCAGTGTATCATCAAAACAGACCTTAGGCGCACAAAAAAATATTGGATTTTTCACTAAACCGTAGGAAAGGTCCATTTCCCACACATCGTAAATTTGAAAAATAAGCAGGAATGGTTTTATATAAATACCCTTAGGACTCAAAAACTCTAGGCATCGGAAACATTCTAAACAAGTAGCTAGGAAGAATAAACAATAATAAGATGCAAAAGCTTCATTAAAAAAAAAAGACGCTAGGAATGGTAGACAGATGAATAACCTGCCCCGCCTAGTAGCAAGCGATTCTGAACCAGATCAAATGGCAAGTTCTTCAACTTTATACCCTCCGGCCAAACACTAACTATGAAATCCCGGAAAGGTCGATAACAAAAAACCTTGCCAGGCGTCGCAAATGCCAATTCACAAATTCGAATTTTTCGACCTAATTTGACATGCAAACATGAAATAGAAGTACTAGAGTGAGTTTAAACAAGCCCTTACTTTCTTAAGCGCACCATTTCACGTGTTTCAGCGGGAACAAATTCTTCTTCTTCAACCGTTTTTTTCTTCACTTTCTTAGCAACCAAATTTGCAATTCCAGGGTTATATTCATCGGGTTTTCTATTAGTTTCTTTCATACGAGTTGCCTTCTTCCGTGGTGGATCCATTGATGAAGATTAATCGGAGTTTTCGAATCGACGATTTTAACGAATTGATCGACGAGTTTTGGTGGTGGTGGGGGTGATGGAGCCGGTAAGGTTGTGGAGGAGAAGAAGAAGAGAAGAAGATGAAATGAAGAGAATGAAAACTGATTTATGTAGTAATTAGAGTTATAATGGGAAAGGGTAATTTGGTAACTTTACCCATTGACCTCCCCCTTTGCCCTTAAAAAAGAGTCCCTATAAAATTGGGTATACCCCAATTAGTTTGAGTATACCCCAATCAAGCCAGGTTTTAAAAGCCCATTTCAGAAGTTTAAATTCCTTTTTCAAAATCAGTTTCTTTTTCTGTCTACTACTGCTCAGGCTAAAGCCCAAACTCAAATAAGTTTCCAATTCCTTTTTTTTTTGATCTTTTTTTTTTTTTTTGTAAAAACTTAAAAGTTCCATATTTTTCTCTGTTTTGAAATCCGGTAAATAAGCTCAAGCCTGCTCAAGTACTACCTGGTCAAATTTATAAATGAAACAATCAATCAACCATTCCTACCTTTTTGTGATTATTATAGTTAGCTTATTGATTCATTTCTTTCTGACCGTTAAATGTGATTCCCTTCACTCGTTAATATCTTCTGACTACTTTTTTTCGTTAATATTATGAGCACTCACTAGAAGATAAAAGTTCCCCATTGTTACGTATTTAGTTTGCCCACTTCAAAGGAAGGTGAAGACAACAACACAATCCTATTTACCTTTAAGAAATTGGGTCATCAATTGTTTTGAACCATCCCATCATAGACACATTGGTTGGTTAAGACTCTATGACTCTATGACACTCAAGCATACAAACGTTTTCTTGTCTAAGAAATTGGGTGGTTATGCTCACTTGTCTAAGAAATTGGGTCATCAATTGTTTTGAACCATCCCATCGTAGACACATTGGTTGGTTAAGACTCTATGACACTCAAGCATACAAACGTTTTCTTTTCGCCCTTGTTGTTTCCATTATTCACCTTTCGAGGCTTTGATTGCATATATAAACTCAACCATCCAATTTTCTTCAAGCCCATCCGATTACAGATTTTCTTTGTGTTTCACGTTACTTCTACTTCTTCAATGGCTTCAATGATGAGCTCACAAGGTCTAGCCTTAGCTACTGCCATGGCAATCTCTGGTTCCCTTGTATTGATTACCTTGTACAAGCAAAAGATATTGGTCGATCAAAATTCTAAGGCGAACCCACAAACATTAAGACCTTGTTTATCTTCAGGTACGTTGAGTTGAGTTTCATTGCTTTAATCTTCCAATCTATCACTATATTATACCTGTGTTGTTCATATAGTTTTTTCATTCGTGTAGACAAGAACACAGGAGAAAAGAAAAAGAAGAAGAAAAAAGTTCGTTTCGCTGACGATGTGGTTGTTCGAGTTGTAACGGATGATGAGGACATCAGTAGCGAAACATTTAGTACTGATCAAGATTATCAGTTTGAAGATAGGGGAATCTGTGCCGCAATGCACACGAATCGTTCAGCACTTTACCAGGGAATTCTCCGTGATCGAGTTCACCGAATAGCCTATTCGTATTGACAAGTCCAGTTTAGTTGAGTAATTGTTTGTTCATAATTGTTGCTTGTTTGTAAATAAGTAAATAATTGGTCTCTTGTATAGTTTCTGGTTTTCCCTCTTTTCCTTTGTAAAGCGTCATTTCAATCGAACACTCTAGCAAATTCAGACTTATTCGAAGTGGAAAACAATTTGCATATAAACTCTGTTAAATTACTAAAATAGATAGCGGAACGGATTTCTTGATTTAAAATTCCTAACTTAATGCGGTACCCTTACTGCATAATTCTCTTAAAAATAACAAATGTCGAATAATTCATGAAGTCATTAGCTAATGTAATGTAATGAACTAGCCAGTGTATTTTTGATGATCGTTTAAAAATGTGGTTAAAGCTGTAAAATAGTTCTAAAGTGCAGATTCTGTTTCTAGTATTATTTCCAAAGGAGAAATAATTGAGTTGAGGTTTGTGGTCATCATAACACCAGTCTATTTCTAATGGAGTATTTTCCCTATTTTTTACATACAATCATAACTAAATTGGTCGATTTTGGGTGGACGAATTTGTGGACTATGTATTTTGACCCAATATTTTAATACAATTGGCTTTTTATGATCGCATAAAACTAGCATGGGCATCTGCCAATTCGAAGTGCCAACAGAGGACAGAAATAATCGAAGATATATTGGATGCCGTTACTTTTATTTGGGGGCACATGCAATAAAGTCTATCGACTCTATCCCTTCTGATATTTTTGTGTGTGATCAATTATTATCCTCGTTTGATTGGGGCCAAAGATATTAATTGGTGGCCTTGACATTTTATTTGCACCCCAAATTTTTCAGGGGCATATTAAACCGATTGTGAAATACTATTTTACCCTTCACTAAAAATAAATCTTAAAAACCTATTAACCCTTAATCTTAAGTACCAATTCATTTCTAGTTCTAAAAAAAAGATCACTCCCTCCCCTCTCACCCTCTCGACTCTTCTCTTCTCCTCCATTAACGACTTCAAGAAAAAAAAAAAAATCTTCACCCGAAAAATTTCAGTTACAATAAAAGGGTCGTCAATTCGACAAGCCTAAACCCTAACGATTTTTCATATGCATGTAGAGACCATAAAAATAGTTAGGGTATATGATGATCAAGATAACGACCGTATTTCTGCCCTAGATTAGAGTCGTTAACATAATATAGAAACCTATGACGATCCTCTATGGACGACCATTTTTTAAAGGTCGACGACCCCATGTGAAAAACAAACAGCCTCTCTGTCCCAAAAAATTTCAGTGTCGTCTTCGTATAGACACACAAAATAACGACTCTTTGTGACCCAAGTTAAGAGTCGTCAGGGTATATTATATTACCCCGACGATTTTTCATAACTCGGAAAAGTTGCGGGTTTGAGTGCGGTATATCATATTACCCTGACGATTTTTCATAGCCTGGAAAAGTTGCAGGTTTGAGTCGTCATTTTTGGTGTCAATACATTGACGACTTTATAGAGTCGTTGGCATTGACGACTCTTTCTCTGTGTTGTGAGATATATCCAATCCATGGGAGAATTTAAGATAATCTTACCATCAACACAATCATCTTTGTTACTTGAACCTTCTCCAACATCATTTCCCCTACTTGAATTACTCATTTCTAAAAACCCCAAGTTTTCCTCTAAAACCTCCTCTTCTTCTTCTCAACTCACAAAAAAAAAAAAAAAAAAAAAAATCGAAAATCTGATTTTAATCTAACATAATCTAACCATACTAATTAAATTAACTTTATTAAGTTTTAATACTAATCATTCAGGGGTAGTTTAGGTATTTAGAAAAATTACTAAGGGGTGACCCAAATTAGGTTTGGGTGACCTTTTTTATCCTCTAGTGGGAGGCCCCCAATTAATATCTTTGATCCCCAATCAAATTAGGATTATTATCCCTTATGATTTCCTTTTGAGATCCCCTTGGTTTCGGTCAACTCAAAAGTTTAACCCCCTCGGCGTAGTCCTTTATGTAGAGGCTGCTAATAGGAAGTACTAATTTGACCGGGGATGTACCATTCGAAAGAAAGACGAAGGATATATTGTCTTATACTCCCTCCGTCCCTAATTAGATGAGCTACTTGGTTTTTAGTTTTGTCCACAAATAGATGAGCTATTTGACTAACCAAGGGGATATTTCTAAAACTACCCTTTTAGTTGATTATTTTTTCTATAAGAAATATGTATAATTTGATAGTCATATTTATATTCGTTGCGTAGGTGTTTTAAAATGCTTTTCAACGGTATAAAGTTTATAAAAAAACCGTGGTATAGTTTAAGAGATAAATCGTTTCAAAATTTTACTAATTATTGCCCATAAGGGTATAATTGTAAAAAATACTTAAATATACTCCACTTTCCTCCTTGCCTTAAAATTTGTGCAAACTACAAGTAGCTCATCTAATTAGGGACGGAGGGAGTATGAAATTTTATATATTATTAGTACCCTTTCAGCAATATTGGTTCTATCTAGCTTTTGTTTTCTTTTCAATATTCATGTGTGTGCGTATGAACTTAAAATTGGTATATTTGTCTAAGAGCAAGTTTTATGGTGGAAGAATTTTATCTTCCATTTTCCATGCCACCTTAGCATTTGGAATCGTTTACGAAAGTTAAAGTCTTATGCTGGAATCATAGAAACGCTAAAAAGCATAGCGTTTGACTTGGTCAATGGTATTTGACTAAAATATTTGCATGATTAAATTAAGAGTGGCTTTTTTGCATTTGACTTGTGCTAAAAGACGAAAAAAACTATTGTGAACAACGTTTCATTAAAGCTATTCAAAATTGAGTGTTTTTTCTTCTTTTAGCACGCTATTTAGAATAGTATTTTCTTTGGATTCCACCCCCCATGGAACATGGCTTGCAAAAGGTGTGGATGGCACCAACTTGGAATCCATTAGACTTGACATTCCACACTTTTTCCTAGCTTGGAATAGGATTCCACCATAAGACTTGCTCAAAAGTTTCAAGTTGAAACCCTTCTACGGGGAAAAGTGTATACTTGGAATTGTTATCTGATATCTTTCTTAGTTGGAAAAAATGAAAAAGAAAAACACAAATGGTGTAATGCATATACTAAAAAACATTGACAATCGTACATATTTTACGATTTATTCATGTACTTTTGTTAACATTGGGACTTCCATATGAAAAAGTTGGCAGGTATTTTGAATTTTTGGTTAGATATTATCCATTTGTTTTCTCTACAAATCACAAAAACTCTTAAAAATCCACCAAGTTTGTATCCATGAGTCACAACGACTCTCTATAATGCTCTCGTAAAATCACTAGAAATCTCTAAGATTCGCTCAAATAAAAAATCTATGAAAGTCTATAAAATACTTATTTGACTACCTCACTGTAACCACATTAGCGGTGTTAAAATTGGCACAAAATTGGTCAATTAACTCAATAACGACAATTCCTGGGCGAAAAAGACATGTAAAATTTGATACTGTTTAAATGGACGAGGATGTAAAAATCATCATCATCTTCTTCGTCCGATGACGGGACCCAAAATGGTCCACCTTGGGTTTCATCCTACCCATTTTCAAATACTTTTTCTTATTTTTAATTTACATCAGGATGCATCCAGTTTCATCCTCGCTATTATTTAAGTTTAAACCATGATGAATCCCGTTTCATTCTTACTATTTTTTTGGTGTCCATTTCACCTATACTAACTCTTGTGAAAATGGTGAAGAATTTGGTGTTGAGGGAGAAGAATTATAGACTTTTTATTTATTTTTATCCATTTAAACCATGTTTTAAATTAAAATATTTGGACAAATGACTCATTTTCCGTAAAATTGGTCCGTGTACCAATGTCCATATAACACTTAATGATGCGAAGTGGCCATTGACCTCAATACGTCCTTTTTTTTCTTCACAAAATTTGTTAAAAAGACCAAAATCAAAATTTCCTGGGTGAAAAGGACAGTCAGGTTTAGATACTGTTTAAATGGACAAAAATTTAAAAATAGTGTGAGCGAGGATGTAACCCGGTTTCATCCCTGTCCATTTTCAAATATTTTTTCTTATTTTTATTTTACAGGGATGCATCCAGTTTCATCCTTGCATATATTACTTTTTTAAGTTTAAGCCATTGGATGAATCCAGTTTCATCCTTGCTACTTTTTCTTTTTTTTTGTCCATTTCACCCATAAAATTTTTTACTCGTCCATTTGAACCGTGTTTTAAATTTTTTTGGACAAATGACCCATTTTCCGTTTTTTCTTTTCAAGATCGATTAGAACTATATCATCAAAGATCCCATTTTCCCGTAATGAGCATTAAATCAAAGCTGCCAAGTTAGTATTGTTCTTAGTTTATTTTCCTGAAACTTACTTACCTTTTTTAGCTTTCAAAAAAGAGGAAGTATCATTGTGTGGAGCTATTAAGGTGCCACTAATACTCCTTTTGTGAAGCTAAAAAGATGCCACCAACAAATTCTATGTGAAGCAAACAGATCCAGAGTGATCCTAACATGGATAATATTTTCTGACCTTTTATCTTTTGAAGTTGTAACGAACTTGTGTGAAGCTACAGAGGTATATATATATATATATATATCATGCAAACACTTTTTTTTATGAAACTATAGAAAGGTGCCACTAGCCGACTAACAAGTTGTGTGTGAAGCTAACATGAACAAAATGTCACTCTCAAATTTGCGAACATAACACCTACATGTTTTGATTATACTACATAATATAGTCACAATGCAAGTGGCAACCTTCAACAAATGAATGTCATACTTATCTTGTTCTTAACAATCACAAAGTAGACGTTGGCTGGTTCCCTCGTCTTTTTGGCTGAAAGAGCATCGCTAAAAATATTTTAAACAGAATCCTAGTAGACAAAAAAAACCATAGGTATCGTCATATTTGGGGTTGCTTTCGTATATCGACAATGACATTGTTTAACTCAAACCATTCACATTTTTTTTCTGCACTTTGATCATGTCAAAAGGCGGAGAAGAAAAGAAACTAAAAAATCATTCCTGGTATGTTTTAAAATTCATGATAATAATTAGATTGTTGTATGAATGAGGTATCAAAATCTTACGTCAATTAAAATAGGGATTAAAATAAATTTCTTTAGGAACTTTGAAGAAGATGGAGGTTTTTTTGTTGATGGTTTATAATAGTAGAAGTGATAAAGCTTCATTAATGGAAGAAGAAATTCTTACAGAAGAAATTCAATGAATTACAAACATATTAAATGAACCGACACTCGGATATTTATACAGGCCTGAGCCAATCAGAGAAGAGCTAACACTGAACCAATAGGGAATGGATAACACACAACCAATAATAATAAGACGGCACATAAGCTGGACGGTGTAAATTGAGTGTAAAGCTATGTGTTATTAGCGCCCCCTCAAGCTGATATGGGCAGACCTGGGAAGCACTTTCAGCTTGTTTCTGAGAAATTCAAAGTGTGGCCCTGCTAACCCTTTTGTGAAGATATCAGCAGCCTGATCGATTGTAGAGATGTAAGAAATGTGCAAATCCTTAGAATGAACCAATTCTCTGACAAAGTTGTAATCGATGGCAAGATGCTTCATGCGTGTGTGAAAGACAGGATTGGATGAAAAAGAAATGGCACTTTTGTTGTCACACAGAAGTGATGGAGTAGCAGGTAGAAATATATGAAGATCGGTAAGAAGCTTACACACCCAAATGACCTCTGTAGCAGAATTTGCTAGACTGTGAAACTCAGCCTCAGTTGAAGATCTTGCCAAAGTAGCTTGTTTCTTGCTGGACCATGAGATTGGATTTGAACCAAAGAATATACAATAGCCACCAGTACTCTTCCTAATGTCTGGATCACCTGCCCAGTCTGCATTACTAAAGCCATGCACATCAGAGAGTCCTTTGGTAAATAGAATACCATGTTCAATTGTATGCTTGATGTACCTTAATATCCTCTTAGCAGCTACCAAATGATCTGAAGTAGGTGATTGCATATGCTGACAGACCTGATTAGCTGCAAAGCTAATTTCAGGTCTTGTCCAAGTTAGGTACTGCAAAGCACCTACAAGAGACCTGTAAGAAGTTGGATCTGCAAGAGTAGTGCCTGAGTTTGAAACAAGCTTGAAGTTGGCAGGTACTTGAGAAGAACATTGCTTGGCACCAGCCATATCAAACTTATCCAACAAGTCCATTGCATATTTAGTTTGAGAGAGAAAAAAACTGTTTTCATTGCGCTTGACCTCAAGGCCTAGAAAGTAGTGGATTGGGCCTAAGTTCTTCAAAGGAAAATGTTGTTGTAATTGAGCAATGAGCTCATCACAGTAAACACCAGAACTACCAGTAATGAGGATATCATCAACATAGATAAGAATGATGGTAATTCTATTGTGATGCTTTTGTACAAATAAGCTGGAATCTGCAGTAGAAGGCTTGAAATTATAGGATAGTAAAACAGTAAGAAGTTTGTCATACCATGCTCTTGGAGCTTGCTTTAGACCATAAAGAGACTTGTGAAGTTTGCAAACATAGTCAGGATGATCTTTGTCTACAAAGCCAGGAGGTTGAACCATGTAAACTTCCTCTGTGAGATCTCCATGGAGGAAAGCATTGCTAACATCCAATTGAGAGACAGACAGAGTTAAAATTGGATCGCTAAGGAAAGAATGATTCGATAGTTGTTGCCTTTGCAACATGACCGAATGTCTCAAGTATAATCAAGCCCTTCTTGTTGGTGAAAACCCTTAGCTACCAATCTTGCCTTGAATTTGTCAAGAGAACCATCTGAATTTTGCTTGATTCTGAAGACCCATTTGCAACCTACAACATTCTGACAAGGATGAGAGGAACAAGAGACCAAGTACCTGCATTCTGAAGAGCAGTATGTTCTTAAATAAGAGAGTTATTCCATTTTGGATGCTTCTGAGCTTGACTGACACAGGTAGGTATAGAAGGTAATTGTTGAGCTTGTAAGGATGCAGATAAATCATGTTGGGTAGAGTAGACTTTAGGTCTGAAAATACCAGCCTTTCCTCTAGTAGTCATCTGATGATGATTTATAATTGTGGGAAGTGAAACAGGAGCAGCAGGCTCAGCTGATACATCTTCAGTTAAAACTTCAGATGATGCAGCAGATGATGTACTGTCAGATAAATCTTTAGAAGAAGTAGCAGGAAGTATGGATGATACCTCAGTTGATGAAGAAGAATCATGAGAAGAAATAGCAGTAGGCAAAGTAGTAGAAAAATGATCCAATGTAGAATGTGGTGACAAAGCATTTTTAAGTGGAAAAACAGATTCCTGAAAAATTACATAAACTTTGCCTGTAGAGATATCCAAACATCTGTAGCCCTAATGCATATTGATGTAGCCAAGGAAGACACAAGAAGAGCTCCTAGGTTCAAGTTTGTGAGCTGTGTAAGGTCTTAGCCATGGAAAGCATAGACAACCAAATGTTCTGAAATAAGTATAGTCAGGCTTTCTATGGTATAGCATCTCAAATGGGGATTTAAAGTTAATTGACCGTGTTGGGAGTCGATTAATAGTGTAATTAGCAGTTGTTAATGCTTCTACCCAAAAGGATGGCGAAATACCAGATTGGATTAAAAATGTTCTGCCAACATCAACAAGATGTCTGTGTTTAGACTCCGCAACACCATTCTGTTCCGGTGTGTGGGGACAAATAATTTCACGAAGAATACCTGAACCAATGAGAAAAGAAGATAACTCCTTGTTGACAAATTCACCCCCACCATCTGTTCTAATTGTAACAATTGTAGAATGTAATGCATTTTCAACTTGAAGTTTAAACTGATAAAATATCTTTTTGAATTCTGACTTGTCATACAAAGGAAAAATCCAACAGAATTTAGAATAGTCATCCACAATATTGACATAATATCTAAATCCTGAAATGGAAGTAACAGGACAAGGTCCCCAAAGATCTAGATGAAGTAATTCTAATGGATTAGAGATACAATGAGTGGACAAAATGAATGGAAGTTTATGACTTCTCCCTAACTGACAGTCAGTACAGAAAAGTGGACTTTTGATTACATTGGATAGGTGAAGGGAACTACAGACATGCTTCATTGTTTGAAAAGATGGATGAGTCGGTCTCTTGTGCCAAACTTCGGCAGATATGTTAGTTGTAACACCAGAGAGAGCTTTATTCTGAGAATGGTGAATGAAGTGAAGTGGATACAAACCATTATTGTGAGGGCCTTGTAAAAGTGTCTTCCCAGTGAATAAGTCCTTCACAGAAAAACCATATCCATCAAATGTTATAGAACAAAAAGAAGATCAAGAAACTAGATCTGAGATGAACAGAAAATCAAATCAATGAAAAAATTGAAACAATGGATTGAAGATCAATTAAAGATGAAAAGAAGCAGCAGAAAAGGATCAAAACCTGAGAATGTACCAGATTCTCAGTCTGATACCATAGTAGAAATGATAAATCTTCATTAATGGAAGAAGAAATTCTTACAGAAGAAATTCAATGAATTACAGACATATTAAATGAACCGACACTCGGATATTTATACAGGCCTGAGCCAATCAGAGAAGAGCTAACACTGAACCAATAGGGAATGGACAACACACAACCAATAATAATAAGACAGCACATAAGCTGGACAGAGTAAATTGAGTGTAAAGTTATGTGTTATTATATAACTGCGGTCTTGGAATACATTTCTAACTCCTTAAGGAGAAGTTATTTCTGACAATTACAGGGTTCAAATTCCAACCATCAAACCACTTGAATGCACCCAATGTATCTCTTCATTGGATTAATGGTCAACAAATTTCCTATCATATTTAAAATTTCAAACACATCATTTGGAAAATCATAACTTCTTCGCTACCAAACTAAATTATACAAGCGCTAGTATTTTGAAAAATTAACGACAATCCTCTAGAACTTTTTAACTTCATATCTAAAACTAATCCAAATGATAAAACAATGAACAGCGAGCTCATGTTAATACAAAAGTCTAAAACATGCTCGTGTCGCTACAACATAGGCTCGATAATAGATAAGTTTTGGGTATGGCCAATTTGACGCATATCGTTCGATTATTATTAGTACTCAAACTTGTTTTGATGATCTTTTATTAACGTAGCATTTTTAGGGGCCACTCAAAAGGAATTAGGGTTCAACAATTTATACCCAGCCAAGGGCACTAGTTAAGGGATACCTTATAGGACATTGAAGTTACCTGAATGCCCTTCAAGTAAAAAGAAAATAAAAACCAAATCAAAAACATTTCAACCCATTTCAACTCTTCTTCTTCTGCTCTTCCCCTTCTCTCCCGATTGTGGAGGAATTTTTTTTTCCCTCGTTCTTCAATTCAACTCATCGTCGTCGTGAATCGTAAAATCAAAACATCGTCGATTCTTTTTTTCAACGATGTCTACAAAAGATAAATGCAAAGGAGGAGATCTAACGAAAAACGTAGTTCGCAGTGTGGATCCACATATTGGAATTCTAGCAAGAAATAAAGAAATTGTTGCTGAAAATGACGAAGAAAGCGAAGAACGCGAAGAACACGAAGCCGCGGATGTAGTTCGTGGTGGCGAATCTGATAGTCAAACACTCCGACAACTTTAAATGGCCCCAATTAGGTAAGACTCTATCAGTTTTTGGGTTTATTTCGCTTTAATTCGACGAATCGAGATTTTTTTTTTTAGGGTTTTCGGTTATTTACCCAGATTCAGTAGATATTCATGCTAACTGACTTCCAAATGTAGTCGTGTTCTTCAATTCTCAAGAACATGGCCAGTATTCGGGAGATAGGTTTTTAGGTTAACTTCCGAATATGGTTTGGCATAGCTTCATGTGTACAAAATGGTTATAATCGGTCGTTTAAAAAAACAATTGGCTTCCGAATATGTTGATATAGAGACACAGTAATCGGAAGTGCACTTACTACCGAATATATTATTTTGAAAAATTCTCAAAGTTGTGATTTAGGAAAAATCCCATTTTGGGGACATGAAATATTCGAAAGAGAATAATGTTGTATACTTCCGATTGTAAAATGTTGAAACTGAAATCGTTTTGGGGCCAGTATATATTCGGTAGCAAATATTATTAATGACTTCCGATTATATAGGATGCAAAATTCTGAGTTTCCTGAACTCCAATTGATGAGTATTCGGTAGGAAACAAATTTGGTTATCTCCCGAATGTTATGTATTCGGAAACAAAATGTTTCCTTTTACTTTCGATTGTATACATTCGGGTTTTGTTTGTGTATTTTTGCTTCCGATTGTATAGTTTGTAAACGTTCCTTATTTTGTTGTTTAGGCAAAGTCGAGCTAAGCAAGCCCCCAAAACAGGCGACTTAGGGACTCGTCGAGAAGGGGCTAAGAAAGTGTCAGCTAGTGCTAGGAGAGAAAGGAGAGCCAAGTGAAATTCAAGTGCTCAACAAGGTGTAGAACCAAGTGCTCCACAAGGTACTCAACAAGGTGTGGAACCAAGTGCTCAACAAGGCACTCAACAAGGTGTGGAACCAGGTGGTGTAGAACAAAGTTCTCCACAAGTTACATCCCAACATGCAATTGAACCAATTGATCCAGTGCCAACAGTACAACAAGAAGGACAACCAAGTGGTACCAAAAAAGCCAACAAATGAGGAGAAGGTGGAAAGAAGGATATTGCTAAGAAAACATCACATCTTTTCCTTGATATCTTGAAGGTGCAGAATATTCCAGCAAGCAAAATCCTTGGGCTACCGGCGGATGGAGGAAAATTGATTTTTGGATAAAAAGACTCCTGGGCTAAAGACATATATGAAACCGAGGTAATAATAATCATATCCTTTTTATTAACGTATTGTCTATATATTCTGTTGAGGGGTGAATTTCAGTTTAGGTTCTACCCTTCCTAGCTATTACACATGACCTCACAATTCCAATAATAGTAATTAGAGAGAGTTGTCTTTCCATTGTACCTTGTCCTTTCTTTTATAGGCTTTCCTAAAAGCCCCTCTTTTTACTACTTCATGACACATGTCCTAATACCTCTTAATTACCCTTAATGCCATTCTTTAACATAACCTCTTCCTTCTTCATTAATTCCTCCTTTATCCTCCTATCTTTTATGGGTATCTTCTATTTGGGCTTGGGTTTAGTCCCCAAGTCCTACATCTTAACCCAATAGTCAAAAGGATTTCCTTTAGGCGCCTTCCTGCTTTCGCCACATATTTCGTTGTTTTATCAAATCAGCGATCGTGGGCGACGCTTTGATTTACCATCGTGCAAAACCTTTCTCAGTTTCTGACGATTACCACTTCCCCTTAGTGACTGCCACGTTTGGCCTCAAAGCCCCATATATATAGAGCTGTCAATCCATTTTTCCTTTAATGCTATTCCTTCTTTCCTTCTTATGAACATACACATATACTCGCCATGTCTAGTAGTTCCTCTAGCGGTCCATCATACGACAAGAGTAATGAGTCCGAACAGCCTAATAGCGATGGTTCTGAAGAAACAAAGCATCTTAACCAGGAAGAGATCATCTTGCCCGCTCAAGTAGACGGCAAATTATATACAATCGCCGAGTTCACGAGTGGTCCCGCTTTAAAGCGCGTGCTGAGGTTAAGGGAATTCCGCTGAGGTAAACGCGATTTTCCTTTAGAAGATATTTTTGTTTCTCGCCTTTTAAACCCTCATATGCTGCCTTACCCTGCTGCTCTAGGATGGCTTATGCAACCCGAATCGGAGAGCATGGATACTTTTGTGTTTAAAAATGTCCCACGGATGGCTATTCATCGTGGCGATTACAATCTCCCCCTTATCGATATTCGGTCTAAGTCGAAAACTCATCTGGTGTGGCCACATTGGGCAGCTCGTATACGCTCCAACCCCGACCATGTCGCTTCACTCCAGCGGGCCAGCATCAAGGAAGCTATACTTTCGTCTCTTAAGCGGGAAGTAAACAGGTGCATTCGTGATATAACGCGTCTCTTCTATCATTGGACTCATCCGGTTCATACCCTTATCACAGCATAGGGAGAAGCGACCGTCGTTTTAGAGGATGTAGTCGCCCTTACAGGGCTGCCGATCCATGGTAGTCATTCATATGAGGAGTCGGATGTTTTTGGAGCGCTAAATGATGAAGACAAGGAATTGTGTACTTATCTGCTGAAGTGTAAAGATAATTCTCGTCGTGAACTGGTTCGGAAGACCCAAGCGCCTCCGGAGCAGGCTAAAGGTGAAGAGGTTGCTCCCGAAAAGGAGATACCCTCGCCAGCTGATGTGGTTTGAAATTGTTGTAGAAAGTGGTAGTAAAGTTTGTTCAACTCAGACTTGTAAAGATTTGATTTCAGAATTAAAACTAAAATATATACACAAGGTTGTCACAAATATCGAGAGGTACTAGGACTCAGGATTCCACCAATTCTTATATTCATGTGGTTCAACTAATAATTCTATACATTCATAGCTCAAGTAATTGACTCTAATTTATTGCCGAAAGTAGATTTTGAAAGTAGTGATTGTATATCTAAACCATGAGACATCAAAACACTTAAGAAAGCATGACCCATCAATTGAAATCACAATCACTCAATAAAAATCATATATCAATTAAAAATCTATGCAATAAGTCATAAAATAAATAATAGAATTACCACACGCGTGAAGAATGGCTTCCTCCGTCGTCCCAATGATGGGGTTTAGCTCCTCATATTAATCACTTGCTCAAAATATCGGTTCATAGCTCAAAAGTTGATTAAAAGAGAGGAAAAGTACAAAGCAGCGGGTTTTGTAACAAATATAATTGTTACAGAACTCACTGTTACAAAGAACCCTAACAGAGCTGTTGCAAACTCAAAATAATTGTTGGAAAATTTTTGGAAAAATGTTACAAAGCTTTAGAGTTTGAAACTATAGGTCACGGTTTCTGCGACTGTTTTCTTCTGCTGTTTGCACTATTCTTCGTCTTCTTCCCTGGAACAGCAGCAAGCTCTCTGCAACTTCTTCTTTCTTCCTCTGCAGCTCCTCCAAACCCTCTGTTAGGTCCCCAAACTCCCGATTATTGCCTGTGACTCGTCCTAACCCTTTTATACAGCACAGGGTAATTAAATCCCGAGAATATCTATCTTTTCTTCGACCAAAAGCTACAGGAAAATATTTCCTTTCTTTTTGTTTCACGCGGCTTCTGTCGTCTATCCAAACTCCATCAGACCTTATAAAGATCCCATACATTCAATCCTTTCCTAAATCTTCAGGAACTCCCACATGCACACGTAACTTCCAAAGATAACTCAAAACAATGCCGAGAATTTCTCACGTCCCCTCGTTTAGCTTCAACCCGATTATTGACCCATTGTAATCGATCAAAATGCATGTATCAACCCTGTTTGGTCAACTAGTATCCAGTCCACCACAAATATGCCATTAAATCTCACTAGAACGACTCCAAAGTTCGAATCCAAAACTTCCAAGTGGCTACATAAGTTTTCCGCCAAAACTCGTTTTTGAATTTTGGAAGATGACCTGCCCCTTATCCCGTCTTTGGTGTGCCAATAGTAGATGCTCGGAAATGGGTTACCCCTTAGTAATTGAGGTACCCCTTATCCAAAATGGGGGTCCGTATAGTAATTTTCTCCCACGAGCACAAAAACACTTTTCGAGCCAATTTCGCCGCAAAAAGCTTATTTCTCCAAAAACACCTACAAAGACATAAAATACCAAAATAAGCGCAAAATCGAGTACTAACATTACAGAGAATTGAGACTAATATATACACATAAATGCGTCTATCAAATACCCCCAAACTTATTATTTGCTAGTCCTCGAGCAAATCAAATCTTGAAAATAAAATCCTAACTCACTGTCGCAGGCATCGTCGATTGCATTTAGCGTATGCAATAAGCCTTTAAACCCCTAGGTGGCCCTAGTGGCCGAGTTATAGTCTCGGGAGGGTTTACCAGAGGTGTACCCACAAAACCTTTTACTCCATACCCTAGCTATTTACACTGAACCTTGGAAGGCACTAAAGAATCTCCTTGGTTGGCATACTTATTGACTACGGAGGAAGTACCCCGATGCGAAATTCCAATTCTTTGTACACGAGTTTGCACTCAAGCATACTAAAATTCATATATAAGTCACAGAGCTCTACTCAGATAGTCGCACTATGGACATCAATACCAGGAGTCAAAACTAATCACATGGAAAGATCAAGAAGATGGATAAGAAAAACATAGATGGTTTTGATGTTTACTAAGTGAATAGTGTTTCCCATATCTGTCTGAAGGCCTCCGCCAAAATAAACCTATCCTAATGGACTGAGATACTAGTCTGGCTAATATCAACACACTGGCATATACAAGGGAACCAGTGGTCGATAATCCTAACTCTAGGTCAACACAATCGGCATATACAAGGGTTCCAAAGTGGTCGACTTTATTGAATTTATTAGGTTGGTCGATGGTCCGGTCTCACTTTTTTTTTCAATTTTTTTTCAACTTTTTTTTTTCAATTTTTTTTTCAATTTTTTTTGTATCTCAATCACTCTAATTCACCCTAGCATCGGTAACAACTTGATTCGTGGGCCCCACCTAATCACTTAGAGAAACATAGTTTAAAAACAAAATAAAAATAAAAATAAAAACAGCAGTGAAAAGGACTCAACGAGATATGGTGAAACTATCATGTTATTTCTAACACCTGAACTTTGTGCTTTTATGAATAGACTCTTTAGATATTGCCATCTAATCAGATTGGTTCCTCAACTCCTACAACCAAAATGCTTCCATCCACTTAGATTGGTTAGTGCCATCCTTAATAAGCATTAATTTCTAGGCTCTGGAGTTTATCAATGCAACTAAAATGTTTCTCCCATACCCCAAAACTTAAATCTAACATTGTCCTCAATGTTCTAAAGATAAAATTAAAAGCATGAACAAGGAGAAACTGTTACCATTTGAAGCAAAAGAGATAAGGAAAGATATTACCGTGTCGCATGAATATTGGGTTACCTCCCAAGAAGTGCTAAGTTTAATGTATTCAGCCAGACTAAGAAAGGATTAGTCACCTCATAAAATCATAAAGTAATAGCCGGAATTTCTGTGGGTCATCAAAACCAAATAGAGCTATCACAAGTAAAAGGAATCTGCAACATGCCCAGAAAATAAACAAATAAAGCACACCCTTGTCTAGTTTCCTGTTTAAAACAACTACATCTAGCTGTGGTTCAGGTTTAGGTTCTATAACTGGGTCCAAATAAAATATTTTCTTGTGCTGGAATTCCTCAAAGCTAAGATCCGGCTCAGGTTGTAAAGTCTGTAAAAACTCAAATAAGAACTTAGAAGCACATAATAATAACCTGAATAATTGCGGATCCTTTAAGTCAATCAGTTTAAAATGTGTCGGTACTAATTTCCTAAAGTACTTAGGTTTAGTCTCAAAACTAAATAATTGACACATCTGAAACTTATACGTTCCCACTAGTTGAAAAATATTTGGTGGGAAAACAAAATCAATCTGGGTATCATAGCCTGAATAAACCACATCAACCAGAGGATGGGTTTCTAATAACTGAACTTCCTTATGGACATCACTAGGTTCAGGAAAACGTGTATGAAGATAATCTTTTAAAATGGTTGAGGCACATATGTAAAGTCCCAAGTGAGGGACCTTTCTAAGAGTTAAGGCACATGGAGAATGATAATCACCCCCAAACTTAGAGTTTTCAGTGTCTCTAGAAAGACTAGTCACAACTTCCCTAATTTCAAGGTCAACAGATTCCTAAAAATGGTCAATTGATTCTTCTAAGTCAGGTTCATCCTCACTCATCTCTACGAGTTCATTTTCTTTGTCTAAGACTAATGTTTCTAAATCGCTAGACTCTAAAACAATATTCTCAGAATAAACTCGTTCCTCAAAACTATCATCAGCTTCATAGTCATAAGGAAATACTACATCGTCTAAAACGGGGGTATCTCTAGTCAAATCCTCGTCCTTTTGAATAGGTGAATAATTATTAAAATTATCTGGATTTGAACTAGAAACATTATCATTGTAAAGCTCAATTGGAGTAACAAATTCCTGATCATTATGCCTATTTATTTCAAATTCTTCATCAGCACTATCCTCATCATAATCATCATTATAATAACATGGAAATGATCGAACCTCATCTAAAGTAGTGTTACCAATTCTAACCTCGTCATCTTGATTATGCAAATAACTATCATCATTTTTAAAGGTACTATTGGAAACACTATATTGGAAATTAAGACTATCTTGAGAAGTTCTTTCCTGGGCCTCTAACAACATTTTCTGAGTCGACTCACATGACTTCCTGATTTTATCTAGGAAAGAAGGTTCACACGTTTCATTGCTTTCGTCCATAACTAAGTTATTCATTTTCGCTAACTTACGTGTCGCCTTAGCTAACTTACGTGTTGACTCTAGTAGAGAGGAATTTTGCTCGTATCGACCAGTTGGCATGTGGATAGTAATTGGGCTCATCATGGTATGAGCCATAACCTTGAAAAGGCTGATGTTCCCAACCACTATTCACACTATAGTCAAAGTAGTAACGTCCATTTTGAAACTCGCCTCGGATATTCGTTGTATTGGCTATTGTAATACCGATTCGACATTCTATTCGCAGGGGTGTGAGTTGTCACACAAAATAAAAACCACCGACTGTGGATTCGTGGGTGGATAGAGTCTTACCTCCCGTACCAGACGGGCGATGAACCGTTGAAGTCGACTCGTGCCACCGACTCCTATGTCGATGTACGAACCCGAGGGCCGAGACAGATCGTAATCGTCGTCCTTCCCTGCAAACAATTTGTATTTAATTTTTAACCCTTCCTTAGGGTTTAAAATAATAAAGTCCAAGTCCAAAAGAAAAATAAAGTCCAAAAAGTGTCCAAAAAGAAAAAGAAAAATTTACAAAAAATACAACCCTATTTACAGTTTCTAAAAATAAAACAAAATAGAACAACTATGTACAAAATCTTCTTCACTCCTTGGACTCCTCTTTTCTTTCCTTCTTTGGCGATGCTTTCCTTTTATAACACTTTTACTTTCCTTGTAGCTTCGCTCCAAATCTGAAAAGAATCGAAAAATACCAAAGGCGTAAAAAGGAACAAAAAATAATAAAAATAAACCTAAAACAAATCTAAATACAAGTCCGCGTCGGCGGCGCCAAAAATTGATGTGGTTTGAAATTGTTGTAGAAAGTGGTAGTAAAGTTCGTTCAACTCAGACTTGTAAAGATTTGATTTCAGAATTAAAACTAAAATATATACACAAGGTTGTCACAAATATCGAGAGGTACTAGGACTCAAAATTCCACCAATTCTTATATTCATGTGGTTCAACTAATAATTCTAGACATTCATAGCTCAAGTAATTGACTCTAATTTATTGCCGAAAGTAGATTTTGAAAGTAGTGATTGTATATCTAAAGCATGAGACATCAAAACACTTAAGAAAGCATGACCCATCAATTGAAATCACAATCACTCAATAAAAATCATATATCAATTAAAAATCAATGCAATAAGTCATAAAATAAATAATAGAATTACCACACGCGTGAAGAATGGCTTCCTCCGTCGTCCCAGTGATGGGGTTTATCTCCTCATATTAATCAATTTCTCAAAATATCGGTTCATAGCTCAAAAGTTGATTAAAAGAGAGGAAAAGTACAAAGCAACTGGTTTTGTAACAAATATAATTGTTACAGAACTCACTGTTACAAAGAACCCTAACAGAGCTCTTGCAAACTCAAAATAATTGTTGGAAAATTGTTGGAAAAATGTTACAAAGCTTTAGAGTTTGAAACTATAGGTCACGGTTTCTGCGACTGTTTTCTTCTGTTGTTTTTACTATTCTTCGTCTTCTTCACTGGAACAGCAGCAAGCTCTCTGCAACTTCTTCTTTCTTCCTCTGCAGCTCCTCCAAACCCTCTGTTAGGTCCCCAAACTCCCGATTATTGCATGTGACTCGTCCTAACCCTTTTATACAGCACAGGGTAATTAAATCCCGAGAATATATATCTTTTCTTCGACCAAAAGCTACGGGAAAATATTTCCTTTCTTTTTGTTTCACGCGGCTTCGTCTGCCTATCCAAACTCCATCGACCTTATAAAGATCCCATACGTTCAATCCTTTCCTAAATCTTCCCGGAACTCCCACATGCACACGTAACTTCCAAAGATAACTCAAAACAATGCCGAGAATATCTCACGTCCCTGTTTAGCTTCAACCCGATTATTCAGCCCATTGTAATCGATCAAAATGCATGTATCAACCCTGTTTGGTCAACTAGTATCCAGTCCATCACAAATATGCCATTAAATCTCACTAGAACAGACTCCAAATTCGAATCCAAAACTTCCGGTGGCTACATACGCTTTTCCCGCCAAAACTCGTTTTTGAATTTTGGAAGATGACTCGCCCCTTATCCCTGTGCTGGTGTGCCAATAGTAGATGCTCCGGGAAATGGGTTACCCCTTAGTAATTGAGGTACCCATTATCCAAAATGGGGGTCCGTATAGTAATTTTCTCCCACGAGCACAAAAACACTTTTCGAGCCAATTTATTGCCAAAAGCTTATTTCTCCAAAAACACCTACAAAGACATAAAATACCAAAATAAGCGCAAAATCGAGTACTAACATTACAGAGAATTGAGACTAATATAGACACATAAATGCGTCTATCACCAGACAAGAAACTGAAAGACAAATGGGTAGAGGAGAAGAAGGCGCCTCCTAAACGCTCGTCCGACGATTGACTGATGTCCAGCTCTTTTCGCGCTCATGAGGCAATCCATGGTCCATCCGATCCACTGGAAACTGATCCCGAGTGGGTTGTCAAGGTCAACCGTTGTGCCTCTTTCCCTCTCTGGTTGAAGTATTGGGCTCCCCAGATAGTTGATAAGAAAGCGTTCCGCAAGCGTAAGGAGGAGAATCCCCGCGCGGAGTTAGCCGCTTTTATCCTGTTCTGGCTTTGCCATGATGTCTTTGAGTACAGTTCCCAAGATACCATTAAAGGTGAACTCGTTCCGATGGCGGTGTTGTTATCCCGTGGTGTTTCTTTTCCACTCGCACCGATGATTTTAGGCGGCTTGTATCGTCTTCTTGACTTGTTCTGCCGGGATCTCCAGACGGTGGGCTCATCCCACAAGATCGAGACCTATATCCCTTCTTCTTTTATGCAGGCTTGGTACTGGGAACACAACCCCCCATGCGCGCCGGAACCAAATGACGTCGCCATCCATCGTGAAGAAGATGTTAAACAGAATGATGGTTCAGTGAAGAAGCTTCCCGTTGTCTATAGCTACCCGCAGATGGCTTTGTGGAATATGAAGGGGAAAATACCAAAGGGCGATTTAGGCAAGCATCTGGATATAGCCAAGGATTTCGAACCATTTCCTTACCAAGATGATCGTTCGGGTCCGGCGCATTATGACTTTCTCCTCCTTTTGATGTTGAGTTGGATTCCTCAAAGCCTTTATCAAGAACGGATTTGATTCCGTGATGGCTTTGTTACCTGGTTATCTCCCTGGTTTTTATGCCGGTAAATTCATTGCTATGTCGTATAATCCTGATCACGCGACTCGACAAGTTGGGTTTGATCAGGAGGTTCCTCCTCCAAATAGTTCTAACGTTGAAGACATCGTCGCCATCTTCAACCGCTATGTCTTCAAAGGGGCGAATTGTTTGTCTGATCGGGGGATCAGTTTTTCGTTCAAGCAACCCATATCCGTGCGGCCCCTGGCGGTTACCGAGAGAGCCCACGAGTATCATGATTTTTTAAGACGTCGAGCTTTGAACTTTCTTTTGCGCGAGTCTTCTCCCCCTCGTGATCTGACTGTCCAAGATCTTCGAGAACTTCATGCGTCTGGTCGAGTTAAGCTTGATGATGCCGTGGCTGCTGAGCATCGTCTCGTTCCCGCTAACAAAGGTCACTCGAGATCCTGTGGTGACCTCTTGGGCCCCGCCCGATGGTCATGAACCTCGCTGGCCAAAGAAAGGGGCGTTTCGACCGAAAACCTCCGCGATTAAATGTGAAGACGTCCACTAGTCCTTCGGCGCCCCAGGTACTTGCTATATATATTTTTTTGTGCTTTTTATGTTATGTCATTATGTTTTCACGCTTTATTTTGATTGAGATGGATGGCGGAAATCACTTCCCCAGGGAGCTCCTCCTTCCAATCGCTTAGGGTGGAAAGCCCCTTCTTAAGTGATGGAGGAATACTTAAACATGCCCGAATATGATTGGACTGAGAGTAGTTTAAAGAATAAAGCCAAGGCGGGAGGCGAACCAGTCTTCCGCTTCTCCGCGCCTTGTTCCTCTCCGCTAATACCGCGCTTTTCGCCCACGTCAAAGTCATAGGAGGAGCGCATCGCAACCCCCGAGGGACGGAGCGGCAGCCCAACTCCCTCGTTTGTGGACCAGATTAAGAGATTTGGGGTTACCTCCCCCTTGAGGGTTGGCCGGATATCGCCGCGCCTTTACGTATCATCAATTCATCCTCTTAGGGTGAAACTGCTCGTGGCAGGGTGAACTTCTCGTGTCTCCAAAGTGCCGTTTGCAATCAATGAGCCCTTCTGGGTCTAGTCGGTCAGTTTTTAGTGGGTCCTCATCCCACGTGGCATTAGACGTTAATGCTCCTACAGGTAGCTTCCTATTTAATACGTGTATTTGTTTTTGTCATTCCTCTCTCTTTACCTTCCTATTCTCACCTCTCTTTTTTTTTTTTTTTTTTTTATATATATAAATCTAAGTTGGTTTTGCAATGGTGCTCATTTCTCATTTGTCAGGTTCCACTAGTGACTCTGAATCTTCCTCTAGTTCCTCCGCGTCTCGTCCTAAAGTTGTTGATACTCCGCTAGGCTCGTCGATTCCCGAGGTTGGTTTTCCTCCTTTCTCCTTCCCTTGTTATTTATTACATTTTTGTTGTTCATTTTCCCTTCCTTTCGTTGACATGTTGTTGTTGGTGTTAGGACATGAGTAAGAAAAGAAAAGAGGCCGCAAAACCCAACATGGATATTTCCAGGCGCGTGGTCCCTAGTGGCGATGGGTTCTTTAAGCGCACTAAAGTGGATGATGACAGTTCGTCTGTTCTTATAGAGAAGCAGGCTAACGTTCCTCCTACTAATGCTCCGACCAGCCCTATTGTAATGGCAGACCCAGAGGACGCGCAGTTTCGCTCCCCCCTTTTTTTGTTTCCTTCCATTCAGAGGGATGTTGGATTGGCAGCCATTGATAAAACGCGCCTTTTACCGTTTTTTATTTTCGTGCCCATTGGTCGATTGGATACCTTTGGCGTTACTGGAGCCTTTTGTCGGTCAACCGAGCGCCTTTAGCAGCCCCGAGACCTTTTGTAAATTTCGTCAGTAAATCAGGCGCCCTTGGCTATCCTGAGACCTTTTGTCAATCAACCGAGCGCCTTTAGCATCCCCATAACCTTTTGTAAATTTCGTAATTCAATCAGGTGCCCTTGGCTATCCTGAGACCTTTTGTCAGTCAACCGGGCGCCTTTAGCATCCCTGGGACCTTTTGTAAATTTCGTCAGTCAATCAGGCGCCTTTGGTTATCCTGAGACCTTTTGTCAGTCAACAGAGCACATTTGGAATCCCCGGGACCTTTTTTAAATTTTGTCAGTCAATCAGGTGCCCCTGGCTATCCTGATACCTTTTTTCGACCAACCGAGCGCCTTTGGCATCCCCGGACCTTTTGTAAATTTCGTCGATCAATCAAAAGTGCCCTTGGCTATCCCGAGACCTTTTGTCACCAACCGAGCGCCTTTAGCATCCCTTTAACCTTTTGTAAATTTTGTCAGTCGGTCAGGTGCCTTTGGCTATCCTGAGACTTTTGTGATGCTTACTCATTGATTATGAAAGCGTTTTTTTTTTTTTTAAAAAAAAAAAAAGAAAAACAAAAGAATAAATAAAGTTGTTTACAATTCGCTGGCTCATACTTCGATTCTTCCATTTTCCTTCTCCTTTCGGTTAGTGACGGGGAAACGGATCATGCGCGATTGTTTGTTTCATGTTTTTGAGCTCCCCGACCAACCGATTTCTTTCCAATATACTTCTAATGACAAAGCATTCTTCCGTCGGGTGTCCCATCCTCCGATGATAATGACAATTGAGCTTTTGTCCATCTTGTTGATATCCACTGTGGTTGAGTGCAGTTGAATTTCTCCTTCAGCGATCCATTGATTTAAAAGTTTGACTACGCGATCTTTGATAATGGGGAGAGGGGGTAGTATTTTATGGTCGCGTCTTCCTCTTCCGCCCCTTCCTTGGTTCTTGCTGTCGCTTTGGGACCGACCCCTACTTTCCCGCCGACACCGGACCTTGCATCAAATGAGGTTTCCGCCATGTTGCGTGTCGTAGGTGCAATCAAATTAATATCTTATTTTCACTCAATTAAAAATAATATAATGGAAGTCAAGTTCGTTCCCACGAAGAGCAAGGAGATTTAGTTGTCAAAAGTGTCACAATGGGGGTTTTTGTTTTAGATTTAAAAGATAAATAAACAAAATATAAAGGATTAAGTTGTAAACAATATGGAGAGAGATGATCGAGGAATCCTTCTTCGTAACTAAATATTCATCAAAGTAGTATATTCATCCATTCATCATTAATTATCACCAACCGTAAGATATCAGGTACGCTTAGCTATCTCCAAAATCCCTTAAGACACTAGACAACAGGTACGCTTAGTTGCCAGAGTCTATTCTGCCCGAACCACCTTGAGATACGCTTACAAGATGTAATTCAGTCGAATGTTTTATGGTCTGTGAATTTAGGTTTAATCCTAGTAGTTAGACTCAGTACGCTCGGTCTACTTGCTAGTGTTGTGTTTACACGCGATTGCTTTACGGAATCCCTCCGCAAGGTCTCACGTTCTCTACTTGTGAAGGAGTTATTCAACAATTACGGATATCCTAATCCTTACTAGCATTAGATTGAGTTAACAAATATATTCAGTTGGCCACCTAAACAATCTATCAATCAATCATATTAATTCTTAATAATAAACACAAACGATAATCATATGAAGAAATCAAAACAGATTCATATACTAAATCAAATCATATTTAGTTTTTAGAATTCATCCTCAATTAAATAATAAATTAGCTAGACATAATGGAGTTTTATCATAAACAAATTAGAGAGAAAGTAGAGTTCAAACTACAAACGAAAATAAGCTTGAGCTATGTCTCCTGAAGTCCCCACGAACTCGAGTTATTTGTGCATGAATTAAACTCCTTAATCTTTTGGAAATTCTGTCAGGACTTTCCTTGAACAGGTTGTGTGCGTGAAAGTGAGGGTGAGGAGATGATTTTATGTGATGATTCGAGCCTCTATTTATAGGCTTTTATTCCTCAAATTTCGAATCTGATAATTACAAACATTCCTTAGCCGACTCAAACCCTAAAATTGTCTTGAATCCTCACCCTTCATTTTGATATTCAACGGCAAAGGGATAGCCTGGTGACTGTTTTTCCTACTTAATGCTCATCCATAATCTGAATTCTCGGTCAAGTTTTAGCTTCCAAAGATTACACAATCTCCACAAACGCGTAGAAATCATTCATAGTTTATCCAAGCTCCAAAAACAGTGCTTAATCCTCTCCATTCATCTCTTTCATCAACGGCAGCACATCAGTTCTTTCTCGCTCAAGTTATCGAGTTCAACAGCACGTCAAACTTCTCAAATCCGTGTTCATCTGTTCCTTGCCTAGCTCGATCTCTCCTCTTTCCTGTCTTGTCGCTGAAGTTATTATTCCAAAACAAATTCGAATCCTATCTAAACTAGGGAACTAGTTCCCTGTTCTTCTCAAAACTCCTAGAATAACAGAAACTAACCACAAACTCGTACCACTTCACCTCACCGGCCAACCTGGGTTTGTACCTCCATCGACCTACCACCATCGAGTTTTTCTTAACTATCACAGACGACCTACTCCATTATCGGTTCTCGCAGCCAACAACGACAAAGAACTCATCCGAAAAAAGCAACATTATCTCAACTTCCTTCGTTCATCTCTGCTCGTTATTTCTGCCAATAGCTCAGGTTCATCTTGCTTCCATGATTCTGTATAACTTACCATCTTCAGTGATGATGATATTGACAGCATCGGCACCACCGATATCAACTACCACCACTCTAACAATCACTGCCATCCATGCCATCTTCATTATTCCATCGCTACATCGTCAATGCATTACCGATGCCATCATAAGCCACAACACCACTCCGTTAATTAATAACCATCACTATCACCAATTGTCTCCATCGCTGATCAGCCAAATGACTCCATATTTTCCATGACCATGAATGATCCATGTAGAGAACTTGGTTGTGAAGGAGGAGAAGGAAACGTATTCCTGAACTGGACGCGGGTATTTTTTCAGTTTTGAATTTGAAATGTATGGCATCAGTTCTATCTTCCGTTGTTTTGTTTTCATCAACCATTCAGTTTGGTCGAGCATCAACACTGCCATCAGTTCTTCCCCATTGCTTCCATCAATTGCCCCATGATCATCAGCAGCACTTGAGCAACAGATATCCATGCAGACGTCTCGTATGTAGGAAGAAGAAATACGCGCGCCTATTTTGAATTTGAAGATGGCACTCTAGTACATCCCGATTGCTTTTAACAATATTTAAAATCCAGGTTTCCCTTTGTAAAGACTTGACTACCGTTAGCAATTCCCGTGAACTTGACTTCCCATAACATAATGGATACCCCTTAACGTACAAGGGCTTGCTGATAGCACTTTCCCTTAAAATGACCATTTTACCCTTTTGTCTTCAGAGTTCTTGTTTTGCTCATAACTTCTTCATACGAACTCAGAATTGCTTCATTCTTTCACCGTTGGTTTTGTCTTTTCGTCCTCTTCAAGATGAAAAGTACAAATCTTGTACTTCGATGAGTTCCACTTGGTCTTTGTCCCTGCTCCACTTGTAACTAGCTTCTTTTAGTGCACAATTAAGTGCCAATTCATTTTTTTTTTTGATGATTCACCTAATAGAACACAAATAAAAGAGAACAAGCGTAATATACAATAATTTGCAAGAAAATCAACAATTACTAGCATGAAATTGACACCGAATATATGTAAAATTTGCACTTATCATGCCACGGCGCCAATCGTAGTACGCCAGATAGAGTCTTTGGGTGCTTCTTCTACGCACTGGGCGATCCTATCAACTGCTTCTTCTAGTTCTATAAAGGTCTGGAACTTGAAATTAATCAGACCCCCTTTGAAGGCTAGAATCATTCCTCGTACACAAATTTCGACGAGTGCTTCCTCGTTGATGTCATCGTGGCAATCCAATGTCAATCGTCGGAACTGCGAGATGTATTTTCCTACTTCATCTCCTACCCGCTGTCCACTCTTGCTTAAGTCTATTGCTGTAATATTTCTTTTCGCCAAATAAAAATTCCCGAGAAAGAGTGCGGACAAGGTTTTACAGGAATCCACGCTCCCTTCTTTTAGATTGTCATACCAGGAGAACGCTGTGCCCGTGAGTGACTTGGGAAATTCTTTTAAGCATAGTTTTTCATCATTGGCTCATTGCTCATGGTGATAGAAATCGGCTGATATGTTCCCGCGAGTTTCCCTGGCCTTCGTATATTTTGAATTTTGGGGAGGTATAATCTTCGGGGTATGAGTACCATCGGATGTATGCGGGATATGGGCTACTCACGCGGCATCGGTTGTCTTGTTTTATTACATGGTAGTTCTCTTTCTAGGTATTCGGCGATCTCCTTTTGTGTCGCCACGCTTTGTCTTATCGCCTTGTGTTTATCATCTTTTCTTGTTTCTTCTTCAGGGACACTTTGTCCCGCTTCAACCGCCATGCGTTATCCAGTTTTCCAACTCCCGTATCCTTCGAGCACATTTCTTGATTCTTCTTGCATGCCTTGTAGAGTTAGTGGCATGGGTTTCGCTGGTCGAGGTTAATGGGATGGTCGGCCGCTTGATCTTCTGTAGTGCCCGAATCGGCGCCTCCTATGTGTGTCATTTGTAAGCTAGGCACGAGCCTCCGGGTGTGGTCGCCAAATGTTGAGGGGTGAATTTCAGTTTAGGTTCTACCCGTCCTAGCTATTACACATGACCTCAAAATTCCAATAATAGTAAGAGAGAGTTGTATTTCCATTGTACCTTGTCCTTTCTTTTATAGGCTTTCCTAAAAGCCCCTCTTTTTACTACTTCATGACACATGTCCTAATACCTCTTAATTACCCTTAATGTCATTCTTTAACATAACCTCTTCCTTTTTCATTAATTCCTCCTTTATCCTCCCATCTTTTATGGGTATCTTCTATTTGGGCTTGAGTTTAGTCCCCAAGTCCTACATCTTAACCCAAGTTCACCTCTATTCTTAGGGGCATCTCCAACTCGTTAAGGGAATATTTTTTCATGTATAAACATGTTCTATCGTAATAGTTGTATTAAGTTGTATTTACTTTAAGCATTTTCGTGTGTTTAATAGTATCATCAAGATGACGTTCGTCTACTCAAACCCACCGTCGCACCAACAAAAATGCTTGATTGGCCTTTATCCGGTGAATGTGAAAGGTTCAAGACAATCACATCTTGTCTCTGATATCTTGAAGGTGCAAAATATTCCAACAGGCAAAATCCTTGGGATACCGGCGGATGGAGGAAAATTTCTTTTTGGATACAAAGACTCCTGGGCCAAAGACATATACGAAACCGAGGTAATAATAATCGTATCCTTTTTATTAACGTATTGTCTATGTGTTCTATCGTATAGTTGTATTAAGTTGTATTTACTTTAAGCATTTTTCGTGTGTTTAATAGTATCATCAAGATGTCGTTCGTCTACTCAAACCCACCGCCGCATCAACAAAAATGCTTGATTGGCCTTTATCCGGTGAATGTGAAAGGTTCAAGACAATTATAGATAACTCGGGGTTAGCTACTGCTGCCGAGAATTCAATGTTGGAACATGATCGTGTGGCTATATCGGCGTTCGTGGAGAGATTGTATCCTGAGACCGACACCTTCCATATGTCATTTGGGGAGATGACAATTACCCCGGATGATGTTGTGCAGATTCTTAACCTCCCTGACCAAGGCACAACTGTGAAGTTAAACTACACAAAGCAGTTAAGTTGGGCACAACTTTATGCTCTAACTAAAAAGTGCTTAGGTTGGGATGAAGAGACATCAAAAGTTGAGTTCGGTAGGCATGCAAGTTACAGAACTAGACAGATCAACATTAGCATTTTGATGGATATGTACCGAGGCACCTTGGATAAACAAAAGAAAAGAACGTTAACTAATGAGCAAGTGAACCACGCGGCCATCGCATATCTCCTCTATGTATTGGGATGTGTTATTTTCCCCAATACTACTGGAAACCGGATCGACGCCAACCTTCTACAACTTCTGGTTCCTTTCCATGAAGTCGGTGACTACTCCTGGGGGCACGGCATGCCTAGCATTCTTGATGGAAGAGTTGAGAAAGGCGACGAGGCGAGGAACTAGCCAAGTTGGCGGGAACGTGGCTCATTGCAGGTTTTTCTTTAACTCTATAAGTCCATCTACAGTTATTCGGTAGATAATACATATGATGCATATTCTGAACTCCAAATGATGCATATTCGGTGGAATTTCATATTTTTAACTTCCGAATGAATGTTAATCGGAAACACATTACTTACTTTCTATTCCGATTATTTAGAATCGGAACTTAGTGTTGGGAAATTACTACCGAATATATAGGCCAAAAATTTAAAGTTTACTGAACTCCAAATGATGCATATTCGGTAGAATTTTCATATTTTTAACTTCTGAATGTAGGTTATTCGTAAACAAATTACTTACTTTCTGTTCCGATTATTTAGAATCGGAACTTAGTGTTGGTAAATTACTACCGAATACATAGGCCAAAAATTTAGAGTTTACTGAACTCCAAATGATGCATATTCGGTAGCATTTTCATATTTTTAACTTCCGAATATGATGTATTCGGTTATTACAAACTTCCGAATATGTATATTAGGTTCCAACTTATGTACATTTACTTCCGATTGTTTAGAATCCATTTCCTAATACTTGGTTTTTTATCTATATAGGCATGGATCTATAACCACTTCCATATCCTGCAATTAGACGGAGAGAACCCGCAGTGTCGCAAAGGTACTCCTAGAGGAACAAAGTATATCTTCGAAGACAAACGTTCTAGGTCAAAAGAGCAACAATTGATTCGCATGAGGGAGATTTTAGACCAAATGAAGTCCTCAGATGTATACTTTGATCCATACAAGGAAGACCGAGCTAGTGGCCATATAAATGTTCGGTCTGACTTGTCCCTTTATTTTGGACCGTGGTGACACCCCCACAGGATATGTGATGTACAACCCCTCTAGGGTGATGCGACAACACGGGTATATACAACATCAACCAATGGATCACTTCGGGGATTACTACAAATTGGAGTTGGTACCCGGCTAATATTAATGTCCATTATATAATTATTAGACATTTTGATTACGAACCAATGTAAGTATATTTATCAGCATGATTTTTGAAGTATTTATTATTGTGAGAAATTAATGGGTCATTAATGATGATTCATCAAGTTCTCATTTTCCGGACAGTGTACAAACGTTAAAATCATAGAGTTATTGCTGATCGCTGCAGTAATTACAAAGCAAGATAATTTGTTCCAAACGTTCTTATCTTTTCATCCGGCCAATTGAATCTAATTTTGCATATTTAGGTTATTATCTCAACACAGAACGAGCTTGCCACTAATCTAAAATGCAAAATCGCTATAGAAAGTCACCACATTTACACCTAAAAATGTGAAGCTACTACTAGATTAACCAAATTCCAGTAAAAACAAAACTTAAGTACAGAATTTGGTGATCCCTGTAAAATTTGGTACCGCACCGGTTCCAGCTTGGGCAACATTCAAACATGTATCCCCTTATCATGTAACAGCACAATAGATATCAAGTACACTGAATACTTGTAAATTAAGAGTTTCAAAGTGCAAAGTACAATTATTGTTCTGCACTCTCTGTTGTACTCCCTCCCAAATCACATCAAAATAAAAAGTGAAATTCAAAACGCTTCACTTTCCTCTATCACCCACTTATTAAAACCCTAAAAACTAGTGTTTCTTACTCTCCCTCATTTCCTCCTCATCGAACTTGCAGCAGCAGTAGTTCTTGTTCTTGTGATCATCATCACCATGCCAGGAGGAATGGGTTCTTTTTTCGATTGGAGATCAATGGGTTCATTATACGCAACTCTAATGTTCATCAGAACAGCACTTCGTGAATTACTCCCACCAGAAATCTATTACTTCCTGAAAACTCATTTCTCTAGAATCTTCAATTTCCATAGCCGTAACACACTCACTATCCAAATCGAAGAATACGATAACGGCAATTTCATGAACGATATCTACACTTCAATCCAAACTTACCTGAGTTCTAAATGTTTCTCATCATCAACAAATGTTCTTAAACTCTCCAGACTCAGAAACTCCCAGACACTTAACTACAACATGGTTCCTAACCAAACCTTGACTGATACTTACGAGGGTGTGAAATTTAAATGGACGTTTCTAGTTTCTAGTACTGAATCATCTACGTTTCGTAGATCGTCGAGTTCTTATGAGAATTCGACCAAGATTAATCGGTATTTTGAAGTCTGTTTTGATGAGAAGAAGAAAGAGTTTGTTCATGGGAAGTATTTACCTTATGTGATGAGACAAGCTGATGAATATAAGTTTAAGAATAGAGGGAAATTGTTGTATACTAATAGTACTGGTGAGGGGTCTGGTCATGTTAGTGCACATAGTAGTTCTGTTTGGTCACAAGTTTCTTATTTTAAACATCCGTCAACGTTCGATACGATCGCGATCGATCCTGTTCTTAAAGAGGAGATTAAAGGTGATTTAGAGAAGTTTATTAGCAGGAAAGATTATTATACTAGAGTTGGGAGGTCATGGAAAAGAGGGTATCTTCTTTATGGTCCACCAGGAACAGGTATAATGCTTAATTCCATTTATTTCTTGTTATTTTCAGGGGTTTATTGTTTTAATATCTTCATGTATTTTGGGCTGATTTTAGAGTTTATCACTAGTACTTTGAAATCAAAAGGTAGTTTTTGTTAATTGCTGACTCAGTGTATAAATCTGACTCATATGATGTTTGGTTGTTTTATGGAATATCTGAATTGAATTGGTGCAAATGCTGATTTTGGGTATGAAGTAGATAACATGCTGATTTTAAGTGTACAATGTAATGTATGATTTCATAATCTGTAGATGGAATGTTGTTTATTTTCCTGACTCCGTGGATGAATCTCACTTGAGGTTTCCTTTCTTTTTGTTTGAATTCTAAGGCCTGTCCAAATATATGGTTTGAGTACGAATCAACGGTCATGGGGGTAAGATATCTAAGTGACAGTGGCATACTATATGAGTGTGATTCAGAATCCAAAGGTTGATTTTGGAATGTTTGAATATACTGCTGATTTAGGTCCTGACTTTCTGAGTAAATATCTGTCTTGGGAGCCTCTTAAATGAATTGTATGACTTGAGTTTGTCTGATTCAAGGGTCATTGAATCACGTTTGATGGAGTATTTCATAGTCAAGGTGTCTCAGATTTAGAATTCAAAGTTGTTTTTATTTCTTTTCCCTTCTTTTATCCAGTCGAATGAGCCTACCTTCATAAATGTTGACGAATTAGGGAAGACTTTCAACCAAGAATGATGAAATGTCTTGCTTGGCTCTTACTTGGACCTTAGACAAGATGCATGACTTGAATCCATTCGACTCAAGGTCCATTGAGTTAAACTTGGATATTTCCTATTCAAGTGTCTCGGGTTCAGAATGCTGAACTCTTCAGAACTTCTAAACTCTTGGGGTCTGAATTAGGTAGATGGTTGAGCTTTTCTGACTTCAGGGTCAATGAGTTAGATTGGGATGTCCTACTTGAATGAGCCAGTTTCGACAAGCTAGAAAGAAAACAAATAACCTTTAGGTCTTCGAAATTAACCTTGAAACTTAGTTTCGATAGAGGTGATCATCTTGAACCGATTTAGTTTTGGTATGTCTCCGAAAGAGTTCCATTCAATTTAGTTGTAAGTTGTCATGCAGCTAATGGGTAATCTAATTTCAGTTGGTATAACTGAGTAGTAGTAATGCCTGCAGAACCCTATATTGAGTACTTTTATTAATCCTTCACTTTAGGGACATCGAATGTACATATAAGAAAAATGTGGCATGCGACATTTGTCATTCACAGATTCTGGCTAGAACTTACTTGGTTACGACTCAGATAGGTTTTTGGTACGTTGACTTGATAGTATGACATTCATCTAATTCGAAAAACATCTTATGGTAAGTGGACCTAAATGTCAAAGCCTTGATGAGTCTGATTCAGGTAAGTCAAGAGAACAAGTTACGGAAAGGTCTTTCACGCATTTACACATTCATCCAGCTGAATCAGATCAAATCACAGACAGTCTGATATTCTATTGTATGTTTTACCCCCTTTAACAATTATAGCCTTGAATATTTATTAGTCAAATAGACTGTGGAGTCGTCTTTCGTCCAAAATTCATGATGTTCTTAAATTTTAGTAATATTGAGTAGTTTTTTCTTGAGAACGGTATCTATCAATGTACTTTGTAATCTTCTTTAGGTAAATTACTCGCAAGCTAAAAGTAAGTATGCTAATTAAGATTTGTGATTTGCAGGAAAGACTAGTATGATTGCTGCCATCGCTAATTTCCTAGAATTTGATATATACGATATAGAATTAACAGCTGTAAAAAGCAATTCTCAGTTAAGAAAGCTCTTGATTGCAACGACAAGCAAATCCGTGATTGTGATTGAAGATATTGACTGCTCATTAGATCTTGCAAACCGAAATGTGAAGCAGAATGTCTATCCGTGTGAAAAGAAAGTCGGTATGAATTTTCAAGGAGATACCACTAGCACTGGAAGCAGTATAAGTTTGTCAGGGCTTTTGAACTTTGTTGATGGACTTTGGTCTTCTTGTTCTGGAGAGAGATTGATTATATTTACGACGAATCACAAAGAGAAACTGGATCCTGCTTTACTTAGACCTGGTCGAATGGATAAACATATCCATCTGTCTTTCTGCGGTTACAGTGCATTTAAGATTTTGGTTAAGAATTACCTGTTAATAGAAGAACATGAAAAAATGAAAGAAGTTGAAGAACTGATAGAGTTAGTTAAAATGACACCAGCTGATGTCGCAGAGTTTCTTATGAGTTGTGATGATAATGCAGAGGTGGGAGTGACAAATGTGGTTAAAGAAGTGAAGAAGAGATTGAAATTGATCAACATAGAAGATCTCAATGATGAAATGAGGAAAAAAGTGACATTGCTCATTAAAGAAGAACAAGAGAAAGAAGAGTTAGATGGTCATGAAGAAATGAAGCAAAGATTGCTGAGAGATGATAAGCAAGAAATGGAGAAACAAGCAGAAGAAGAAGAGAATGCAGAAGACAAAGACTATGAAGAAGTAGAAGAAGAAGATGATAGTGATGAAGATCTTAAAGCCTTGATTGCGGAGGATATAGCAAAACTCTTAGTTGCGGAGGATATACCGCAACTCTTATTATCCATTGGGTAAAATAATTAACTTTTAATTTCTGTTAGTCAGACTTAAAACTCCTTCTGAACATCAGTATTATTGTAGGAGAGTAGAATATGACTATATGAGCAAGCTAGATTTGCTCCCCACTCTAAAATCTATATTTTTTTACTATCAGTTAATCACATGGTTATGTCGTACTATTTGTTTGAGTATTAGTTTTTTACTGGGATAACATTGATGCTATTCCACCAGAAGCAAAAACTCTTTTCAATAGACTTAAGTAGATTTTGTGAGGGTTACAAATATCTTTCACACCAGAATGATCGATTTTTCCATGAATTGGGGAGAATGAATCACTTAGCTCAGTTTGATATAAATTTGTTATGTTCTTAGTGTTAGTGTTGGGGTGGTGAGGTAGTGTGGTAGGAGAGATACGTATCAATGGTGGTATATATATTTCTTGTTTATTAACAATTTGTTAGTATTCTTGAGAAAATAATATATAAATCTTAGTGAAAAATATCACTAATTTTATAACGTGTTCGCATCCTAGTATTTGGAGAAGTAGCCACATCGAGTGTCCGTGTCGCATTGTGTATGCGTCAATTCAACCAATCCCAGAACTTTGTAATTGTAAATCTTAACAAACATGTGCATTCAGAATTGGTGAACGACTGTCATTTACTTGTTCTAATGGATTGTGCTCGAGGAAGATCCACAGGTATAACTGTGGTATTGTTAACCCAAGATTTTTGGTTTACTTGTTTGGATGTTATTCATCTAATAAAATTGGGCATAACTGTGATGTATTTTCGTGATTGGCCGTCTCTGACATTTAGACGACCCTGTGCGAAATAACTCAGAACGCCCTGTTACGTAAAAAAAAAAAAATCGACAGATAGAAATATAGAATCTACCGTATAACATTGAAAGAAAAAAAAATCGACACATAGAAAATTTTTTCGACACCAAAATTTCCCGCCCTGGGCTGGAGCCCAGGAAGCCCCCCTTAGAACCGGGCACTCCACTGCATGTTTCTTTGTTTCACTTCGTCTGTAAACAAAAAATACATGTAATATTCTTCCTTCTCTCAAGTGCACGTAAATAAAACAATAAAAAGAAGGAAAAAAACAACTAAGAGACCATGTGGGTCATTACAATACTGAGAGTATAAGATATTTGAGACCACCACTGGTGAGCATTATGCTGTAAGGAATATTTGGAGAGATTATGAGTCGCCGATTGGTATCTCGCTGAACATAATTGAACTCCACATCTGACAAGGAAGAGCGACGCGACTGTATTTTTTCAATGGTCCCTAAGATCCTCCAAGGAGTAGCGGAAGATTGACCATTGAGGATATTGATTACTCTTTGACAATCAACTTCGATGATAATCATATTATAACCTTCATTCTCTTTGTACCACGTGTACGCCCTTCCGGTAAGAGATTTTGAAAACTCCCTCAGATGGAGAACATGATTGTATTCTTGTTCGCCCAGGGATTTTAGGAAGCGAGAGACGTGTTCACGTGCATTCCCAGTACCATCATACAGGGTGAATTGAGGAGAGGAGTATCCTCTTAGGAGAGGAATTCTTTGTATTTCGGGATGGGTAAGGAGGTTGATGCTTGATGCATGTCTATTTCATCATTCTTGACTCGATTAGGAGAAGTTGCTCCGCATCCTCTCGTGTGACAAAATTGGATGGTTGACTTCTTTCCGATGGGGGTCCGGCACGAGTCTCGTCGTCGCGGAGACGCGCGCTCCGCCGAGGCGCTAGCGTCGGGGGTGTTGGAGGCGTTTCTAAATGGCTCGGGATGTCATGACTCACGCGGCACGCTTCTCTGTCGTGGCTTTGAGAAAGACGAGTACTTCTTTCTGCGTCGAAACCATATCCGTCTGGGCTCTGGCGAGAACCTCATGCCGTTTTATCAAATTAGCGATGGTAATATAGGGTCGGCTTCCTCTGGTTCCTCCGGTTTCTCATCCCATTGGTGGGGTAGTTGGAGTATTAGTGGCGGTTGGAGGCGTCATGCTTGATGAAGCGTTAGGAACTAGAGCGCAGCCGGCCCCCGGTGATCGGCTATGTTACACCCGAAGGAGCGCTTCGCATCGCCAGATTAGCGAGGCGCGCAGGACGTTAGAGGCGGCACCGGCTCTGGCCATGGTGATCGGTGGCGTTACACCCGAAGGAGTGCTTTCGGTGCTACTGGGGTCAGTAAATGGCATAGTCATGTTGTTGGAAGTAGCGTTAACACCAGGGACAGATTCTGCGTTGGTGTTCTCGGCATTGATCCGGATCTCGAGTTCCACCATGTTGGAGTTGTAAGTGAAAGGTGACATCGGAAATTTGGAAATCGATATTGCAACCGATAGATTGATCTCCCACTGTGGTCGCCAATTGTTTGAGGGTGAAAATGGCTTCCACTATTTTCGGTAATTTCGGGTGTGTGGGTGAGAAACGAATTTAAACCCTAAACAATGTACTGCACGTGAGTACTTTAGATTCAAGAGATCAATCTGTACAAATCCGGCCTAAACCAAGAAATGGCCATTCCAGACTTGCTTCGGTCACAAAGTGAAGGAGAATGGGTTGGTTTGGGGGAGGGAAGCGAAGAAAGTGTTGATACCAGGTTGATTATGGAAGAGTAGTTGTTCCTACGACTTGTATCAGAAAATGGGAAGCTAACAGATGGAAATCTAGCAAATGTTTCTGAGTGTTGTATTGCTCCTGACTGAACTTGTTGTTCGGTGAAAATAGGTAAGACCTATTTATACAAGTCGAAGTGAAACGTACTCTGGTCTCATTAAGGAATGGAAAAAATGGGTGAATAAATGGGAGGAGGTGGTAACGTTAACGCATGAAATTGATATTCCATAAAACCGTTAACGCATGAAATTGATGTTCCATAAAACCGTTAACGCATGGAATTGATGTTCCATAAAAAGAACGTTTCACCATTAACTCCCTGTATTTACTAACCGCCTCATCCTTATGACACTTCCTTATGACGGGCGTAGTGTACGACGCACGCTATAAACCGCCAAACTAATACCCAAAGAGGATCCCCAGTTTGTGATATGTGTTGATGTCTCGAATGTTTTTGTGGAAAACATGTAGCATGTTGTTGTTGCCTGGAAAGTCACACTAGTGAGACTTGCTATCTTGGTGACCTTCGACGGTCGAGATTTTGAATCTCAAGAGGAAAGATAGCCGTTGATCGTTGCACACTTTCGTTTTGGTAGTCGCGTAGGGAAGGCCAGCATGGTGACGTGGTTAGGTTGTCATGCCGTTGGCATGGCATGGTTTGGCGTGGCCAAACTTAGGTTTCCTTGCACTAGCTGTCAGGTTCCGACGCCTTTCCTTCCTTGCATTAGCTGAGACAATTGCATCTTCGATTTTTTTACCTTTCCTATCCTTAAACAACAAAACAAAGTACAACAGGTTAGTAAACTATATAATCGGAAGTTAATGTAAAACCAACGCTCCCGAATATACATATTCGGTTGGTTGAGTTAACCAATTGCCTACGATTACGCTCAATCGTAAATATCAGTTCACCTAAAGCTACCGAATACGTATAATCGGAAACAAAAGAAAAATTTTGGTGTTCGAATATGTTTATCTACACACAATAATCGGAAGCTAAATTTCAACATAACCCTTCGAATACCAATAATCGAAAGTCATAAAAAGTCCACCCTTTCGAATGCATCACAAAACTAATTTCTACCGAATATGCATCACTTTGTATCCAGAAATTACTCAAGTGGTTTAGCCTAAACAATCAGAAGGAAATTACAAAATATATCACCCGATTATTGCGTCTCTAATACTTGTTCTTCCCTAGTATATTCGGAAGGCAAAAACACAATTAACTTCCGATTATGATCGATTTAGGCCCCAAGAATGAAAAACTATAATCAGAGGCAACCTAAATATTTACCACCCGAATATGACAAATGTTCTTGTGAAATGAAGAATTCGACCACACGGAAGTTTAAAACAACAACTAACCTACCGAATCCGGATAATAACCGAAAACCCCAAAAAAAAAAAAAAAAAAAAACATGGATTCGTCGAATTGAAGCAATATAAACCAAATTAATGGTAGAATCTTACCTAATCGGTGCCATTTCAAGTAACCCGAGAGTTTGGCTATCAATATCGCCTACATCAGGGACTTCATCTTCTTCGTGTTCTTCGGATTCGTGAGTTAAAACCTCTTTATTACGGGCATGCAATCCAATATTCGGATCCTCACCGCGCACTACGTTTTTGGTTCGAGCTTTCTTACGTTTATTTTCTTTCATATTTATAGAGAATAATCGACGATGATTCGATTCGACGATTAACGATGTATAGCGCGGAGTTGAACGAGGGGGAAAGTTTTCCTCTCTGCAATCGGAGGAGGAGAAGAGGAGTTGAAGTTGAAAAGAAATGAAATGAATTTAGGTTGACATTGGTTTTATCTGTCAAACGGTTATTAATCGGTAGGTAATACCACCTCATTAGCTACCGATTGTTGAGTAGCCCAAAATCGGTAGAGGGGGTTACTTATAACCTACTGATTATTGGAAGCCCCAAATTGAACCTTTGCCAAATTCTATAGTTTCGAAGGTACGGAGCCGACCATAACCATTTGGTTCGTCTTTTCGATGTAGCCATAATCGGAAGATAAATAGATTACCTAACCTCCCGATTATAGGTTGCCCCAAAATGAGTTTTTCTATAATCCTTCATTGTAGGAAATTTGAAATCTACCATAATCGATAGAAATTGTTACTTTTACCATCCCGATTATAGGAAGCCCTAAATCGTTAGCTAGGACATTTTTTTATTCGTCCTATTATATAGGAGCCCCAAATTTCACCATTGCAAAATTCTAAAGATTTCTTATTTCTATACTTTAACAATCGGTAGGTTCTTTTTGCTACCGATTGTTATAGAAGCTAGATACGAGTTTGGCACAAAATCGATATTAATTGGTAGTATAATATCGTTACTAAGCTTCTGATTGCTTTATAATAATCGGGCACAAAATAGCTTCCGATTATGTAAGGGCATTAACGTATTCTCCGCGTTTTTGGACATCCCTTAACGTGTATATGGGTTGGGAATAAAAAAAGTCGCCCCTAATTTTTTTGGGGTCGCCCCTAAAAATGTTAGGTTAAAATTGAATTTCACATGCATAATTACTTCCAAATTTGCATTAGCCACGCCCCCTCTTCAACATACCTTTTAATAGTGTTTCATTACCTTATTTGTCACTTTTATCTTCTATACATTAAGTTAAATACTTAAACTAGTTTTTATGTCGATGACCCCGTAACCACTGGTGAACCACTGGTCGAACCAGTTAACCCTGACCCAGTCATTTTTCTGGGTCGATGTCCGGTCCGATTTTAAAAACATTGCTGTTAAGCAGCTGTTATCTGGCCGATCATGTAGCAGGATTGTATTTGGATATGATTTGATAATTGGGCTAAGTGATATTTACTAAAAAGTTTTATTAGTCACCTAAATACCATTTTCTCAACGAGAACCTTAAATAAATCGTTAGAAACCACAAACGGAGATGACAAACGGCAGCTTCCCATACGTCCCTCACGCCCTCATCCAATATTGTGCCGCTATCAAAAAAAATTCTCATAGGCAACCGAACCCATATCCAAAACAGTCTTGAATAAGACTTGTAATTTCAGGCAACAATGTGCCAACATTTTTTTTTATAAAAGGACAGGGAATCACGATCAGTATATTATGCCTGCATACTCTACAGTCTACACAGGGTTTCACAATTGGTTTACCAAAACCAAAACCAAAGAACAAGTTTTCATTTTTTTGAATTCAAGAAAAACAAAAAAAGAAAAGGCAGTGCCGTGGGCCATAAAATTTAATGCATGCTAAGCCAAATTGTACTATCTACTATGGAATCAAAGTACGGAACTGTGAAGCTATGACCCATTGGCATGCATGGATCATAAATGTGTGCTTTCTTTAAACCTTTTGCATATTTTAAACCATTTGCATGTTTTGAAGTGTGAGCTGCTTCACAGGTGGCGTGCATCGGTCCAAATGTTTCCTTAAAAGAGTCTGTCATCTATATGTCTCTCTTTATATCCTTACCCTCTGTGGAGAAATGAAAACTATATGCCAATCTTACAAGTAACAGCATGACAACGATACTGACAATACCATTTCTTCATCAGTAGTATACGGACGATACCATTACTTTCTTGTTTCAATGCGCCTAACTACTAATCAGAAGCCTGCTTCGATTAGCTGATCTGTAGTGATAAACTTACAATATGTCCTCACCATAACTTAAATATTCAAGTTATCACCTCATAGCTTCGCACAAGCCAGAGATTGAGAGAGAGAAAGAGATAGAGAGAGAGCGAGAGCGAGAGAGACAATGGAAGATATCATGAATGGGAAATGGAAAGATGCTCTCACAGATTGGAAATCTATGGCTTCTATGTATGCATCACTTACATTACTGAGAGGTGCTGTTAGAGATTTAGTACCACCTGAAATATATCAACTTGCAAAATCTTCATACTCTTACTTCTTCTCTAAAGTTCAACCCAAGTTATTCACAATACATATTCAACAATATGAAAAGGATTGTCATAACACCATTTTCGAAGCAGTGGAATGTTATCTTAGTACCAAGTGTTATGCATCTTCTTCTGATTTGCTGAGGCTATCAAAAATCAAGAATGCAAAGAACCACAGTTACACCATGGTTCCAAAGCAAGTAATCGAAGATAACTTCAATGGAATCCAGTTCACTTGGGTTTTGTTAGAGAATGAGGATACCAAACAATACAAAAATGCTAGAGGATACTATCTGGAGGTTTCTTTCGACATCAAATACAAGGAGGTTGTGAATTCAGCTTATCTTCCTCATATAATCAAAGAAGCTGAAGTTTTCAAATTCCGCAACAGAGGGAAGAAACTATACACCAACCGGTATGGAGGTAGCTGGTCACAGGTCTGTCTTTTCAGCCATCCTTCTACTTTTGATACACTTGCGCTCGACCCTTGTCTTAAAAAAGAGATTCAAGATGATTTAAAGAGATTTGTGAGCAGAAGTGAGTTTTATACTAGAGTTGGGAAAGCATGGAAAAGAGGTTACCTTCTCTATGGTCCTCCTGGAACAGGAAAAACAAGTTTGATTGCTGCCATTGCTAATCACTTGGAATTTGATGTATACGACATGGAATTAACTTCTGTTAGTAGTAATGAGGTTTTAAGGGAGCTGTTAATAAATACTTCAAGCAAATCCATCATTGTGGTCGAAGATATTGATTGTTCGATACATATTGAGAATCGAGAAAAGAAAAACAAGCCCAGAAGGAACAGAGGTAACTCTGTGAGCTTGTCTGGTCTTTTGAACTTTGTTGATGGACTCTGGTCACCTTGTGCCGGAGAAAGGTTGATTATATTTACGACGAACCATAAGGAGAAACTCGATCCGGCTTTGCTGAGGTCAGGTCGAATGGACAAACATATTTTGCTTTCTTATTGCAACATGGAATCGTTTAAGGTTTTGGCAAAGAATTATTTGAAACTTGAAGAACATGAGTTGATGAAAGAAGTTGAAGAGCTGTTGGGCTTACTTGAGATTACTCCAGCTGATGTTGCCGAGTGTTTGATGAGTTATGATGAAGATCCAGACATGGGTATGAGAAATGTGGTTGAACAGCTGAAGATGAGATTGCATTCCAAGAACAAAAACAAAGAAAATGGTACCAAGAAGAAATCAGGATCTGATATCAAAGAAAAAGAAAAACCCAAGAAGAAAGAAGAAGAGTTAGATGACCCAGATGAGTCTAGCTTAGATGAATCAAGTAGCTCAGATGACTCGGATAACTCTGACGAGTCAACTGGCTCAGATGATTCAGATGGTTATGAAACAGCTGAATCGGCTGAATCAGATAATGAATCAAGAGAACTGCATTTTACCGATGAAACGATGATGGCGATAAATATGATGATGATATGAAACTGAAGCTGAACTATCAGGCAACTAGATAGGGTATAGTCTGAGTCTTGAAACTTCTGGTAGTTTTAAGTTTTTCTTTTTGATTAATGATATTACTGAACCAAGAGATGGTCAAGCCCCCTGTCCTTTTTATCAACAAATTAGCAAAAACTACTTAAATAGCCAATGGATTTAGTGAATCAATGCTTCCTATTTATTTTACTTGTTTATCGTGAACTTAAAGAACATGTACCAATCTTGAGAATTCTGATGGCCAAGATATCATTTTTACTGTTTCTCCCGAATCCATATTCCTGACACTGACACTGACACTTTACAAAAACGAGGTCCGGGTAACCAAAGCATGCCCCCAAGTCTAATACTAACCGCTAAAATGTCGACCTCATATTAGCTTAATTTGTTCCCAACCAATTATCTTGCACCATGCACTAATTTATGTTTCATTGTGTTCTTTGTGAGTTTTTGCATGCGAAAATCAGTACGGACCATTTGCTCACATGTAAGGATCCATTGCATTGTTTATTATTTCTTTCACGCTATTTCATGCCATGTTCTTTGAAACTGAACAATTGTATAAGTTCTCTTAACCCTATTAGGGTGCTTTATGGACATAAGATTACATTGGACTCTTTACAAGCAAACCGACTATATGTATGGACTTTACATGGACCAGATCATATACATTGGACTACGCAGTATAAGCTTAAGATACCGAAGTATACGCTTAATTACATTGGAGATGCCATGACCAAGTGTGCCCTTAAGATACCGAAGTATACGCTTCACAGCCATAAAGTGAGATTGAGTTTGTCGATGCATAAACTGACTAACCTGATTAACTGCATAAGTGATGTCAGGTCGTGTCATGTTAAGATATTGTAATCCTCCAACTAGGCTGCGATATAATGTAATGTCAGGAAACAAAGCAGCATCAGTTGATGACAGTTTAGGACGAGGTGAAACACGAGTAGACTGGTTTTGAATCAGAAAGATCAACCCTTTTTAAAAGATCCAATGTGTATCTATTTTGAGTTAAAACCAAACCGTCCTTAGTTCGTGTAGCTTCCAGACCAAGAAAATAGTGTAACTCCCTAAATCATCATAGAGAATTCTTGTTCAAGCGTAGGCGTAAGATTTTGGAGACCCACGGTATCACTTCCAGTGATAATTATATCATCAACATATAGCAATAAGATGAGAATACCACTACTTGATTGTTTAATAAACATCGAATTATCAGAATGTGGAGATTTGAACCCAATATCCAAGAGAAAAGCAGCAAAGCGATGAAACAAACCATAAAGAGCCTTATGCAATAAGTAAACATGATTAAGATAACGAGGGTCTACGAATCTCTGAGGTTGTTCCATATATACTTCTTGATCAAGTGAACCATGTAGAAACGCGTTCTTAACATCAAGTTGCTTGATTGGCCAAGAACAAGAGACTGCAATGCTGAGAACTAGACGAACTATGACTGGCTTTACAACTGGGCTAAAGGTCTCATCATAATCAATTCCATATTGTTGTGAGTAACCCTTAGCAACAAGGCGTGCTTTACATCTGTCAAGAGAGCCATCAGATTTTTGCTTCACACGATATACCCATTTTGAACCTATAACATTCATACCAAAGCGACGAGAAACAAGTGACCAAGTACTGTTATAGCACTGCTCGGTCGAAGTCGCATGCGTTGTTATCTCAAGCATGTTTTTCAATGTTAGTGATCAAAACTATAAGTCTTGATTTCTAGCCTATTTATAGATGTCTCGGACTAGGACATAGATAGTGTAGTTGAGCTTATATTTCACAGAGTTCATTATTTGAAGACAAAGAACTGTATGTGGAGACTTGAACTCATCTATCACTTGGAAAGTCTACTTCTACTATCTCCTATATTGAGACATAAGTCGTGTTAAGATATAGTTTTCTCTATACACATTTGAGATTTCGAGCTGAGTATATCTCGCTAACATATTTCTCGAAATATGTATTAGTAAGCTTTTGCTTCGACCAAGTTCATCTTATATCATGAGAAAATTGTCGAGTAACATCGGACATGGTTTTTGTGATACAATCATTTGATGTAGGCTTGGAATCTTTCGATAATGATTATTTCAATATCTTGAAAATTGTTTTCATGCTAATAGTGTGTGAAAACGGCTATTATCATTATAGAAGAATGTTTCAATGATTGAAATAAAGAGTTGAGAATGTAACCATCTTTGGATATAAGCATATATAGTGTGTTCGCGCATTAGTGTATAAATCCATAAACCGGTAGCCAAGAGTATGCATATGTGTGTATACGAAATTGGTGAAGGAGACAGGTTAAGAATGCGTACACGTACGCATACTGGCGGAAGTTTTCGAAACGAAAATTTCTGCTGAGTTTGGTTTTGACAAACTCTTAAACTAGACACCTTAAGTATGCGTAACCGTACGCATACTTGCGGAAGTTTTCGAACCGAAAATTTCTGTTGAGTTTGGAAACTAAACAAACTCAAATCCGGTTGCTTAAGTATGCATACTTAAGTTGGTTACTTTGTCAAATCGGTCAGTTCATGGACTTAAACATTTAAATCATAAGGACCGCAATCTTTGCAAACCGTGGCTATAATGTTCATGATTGATTCAAGAAAATCAAACCGATTTGGATTCAATTGTGTTCTCTATGCAATTGAACAACTCTTTAACTAGTTTCATTTGAGTCATTTGAACTAGTTATGGTTAAGATGAATAAGGTTGATATAAGAGTAATCATATGGCTAACCTCGGTTAACTATTTGTGAACCAACATGGTGTACACGTTTAGGTACGGTTAGATAAACCTAAATGAGGGTACATTTCATTTGTGTTTAACAAGCTAAGTTCGATCTAACGGTTGAAAGATATTAGCTTGGGAGAATCAGCTTTTTCATTTAACGGTGAATATTGAATGCTTTGTTACCAAGGTAACTTAGATTGCAAACCCTGATTTGAAAACTATATAAAGGAGAACTCTAGCAACTGGGAAACCTAATCCCCACACCTCCCGTGTGTTACTAGTTGCATAACTAGAGTCGATTCTACTTTAACCTTATGTTTCTTCTCGAGACCCTGTAGGTTAACGACTTGAAGACTTCATTGGGATTGTGAAGCTGCACCCAACTATTATCTTTGTAGTTGCGTGATCCGATCTTGTCTGCTTCTATCGTGTTGAGTATGATAGGTGCATAATTCACATGATTTTAGTGTCAATTCCATGCTAGTAATCGCTTATATTCTTGCAAATTATTGTATGTTACGTTTGTTTTCTCTTATTTGTGTTTAATTAGGTGAATCATCCAAAAAGAAGTGAATTTGCGCTTAATTGTACAATAAAAGAAGCTAGCTATAAGTGGAGAAGGGCCAAAGACAAAGTGGAACTCGTTCAAGTGCAAGATTTCTACTTTTCATTTTGTAGAGGACGAGAAGACAAAGGCAATGGCGAAATAACAGAGTCATTCTGAGTTCGTATGAAGAAGTTATGAGCAAAACAAGAACTTGGAAGACTAAAAGGGGCAAAATGGTCATTTTTCTAAGGGAAATGCTAGTGGCAACCTAACCCAATGTTAAGGGGCAGATTGTTTCACGGGAAATGCTAAGGGAAGTTCGGTTTTTTACAAAGGGGAAGGAAGGAATTCAAATAATACTAAAGGCACCTGATCTCTTACTCAGGGCACTTCGTCTTCCCTATTCCTTAACAGAACACGGGCAATGGCAGTCAGAACTTGATGATCATGATGGTGATGGATTTGATCAGCAGTGATATTCGAATTTGATACATCATTGGGTTACTGAAGTTGAAACAAAGCTTGGGTAAGAGACCGATTTCCATAAATCAGTGGTACTCGAGTATGGGGAGAAATTAATCGAGATAATGATGATGAGTTGCTAGTGCTGTGTTGATCATGGTGATGATGCTGCCAACAGAGGAAGGAATGGAATGGGTTGAGCAGTAAGAGTTGGATTGAGTTGCTGCTGCTGTAATGAATTCTTCCAGCGATGGAGATTCGAACAAGGTACTGAGTTAACTGTCGAAGGAAGAAGAACATGATGCTGTGTCGAAAGAAAAAAAGAAAAGAATCGTGGTTCCATGACGATGCACGGTGGTCGCAAAAGATGGAGAACGATGGCAGTAATGGACAGTGCCGTCTCTAGCATTTTAGAGGCTTGGGGCGAACCTCTAGAAATGGGCCTTTTTTTTATACTATGTATGTATACATGGGGAAATGAGGAGTTGTTGCCACTAACGAGTTTTGCACATATATAGTATAAATCCCTATAAACAACTGTAAAATTTGGAATTAGTAATAATTTAGTAAGAATCTATGAACAAACTTGGTAAAAAAAAACATAACAAAAGGTTGCGAAATAAGCAGAATATAGAGCTATAATTTCTCTTAACCACCCACAAATACATATCAAACACTTAAGGGTAAACTATGCATTAAAATCCACGTAATTGCTAACACTGACGATACGTAGAATGTGTGTATAGTTGAGACTTTATTTTAATAGGTGAAGTTTATAGGTCCAGCAGAAGAAATCAAAACCATACACCACAAAAGCTTACAATGCGTTTCTTCTAGTTTTCTTTCTCAATTCCGACCGGTTACAACAAAGTGATGAAACATATGGAATATGTTGGATACATTTCCATGAATCATAACACCTTGAATTCGAGATGGTTAAGCAAATCAACCAGTCACAACTATAGCTGACATCGATGCTTGGGCAATGCAATACCTTGACATTGGGATCCCTAACTCTAAGATTGACATGTAACCAATCGACAGATAAAAAGGTCCATTAATAATAGCAACAAATTGAGTTGCAAAAGTAACCCTTTTTTTGCTAACTTATTGTTAATTTATGGTTAAACAAACATATTTTCTAACATATGTTTACACTAGATTAAGCTTAAAACACCCGCCCCGACATATATATGTGTTGAACTTTTTTTTTGGGCCCCTCTAGTTTTTGGGCCTAGGGCGGTCGACCCTTTGGCCCTATGCCAAAGACGGCCCTGGTAATGGAGCTGTGGACGATGGCAGTCATGGAGCTGTTGCTGTTTGGAGCTCGAGATGAACCAAGACATGGGTTGTATCTTGGCAGTAACGGTGGTCGAGCCAGTGATGAAGCTGCTACCATTATCAGTGATGGAACTCAGGGTCGCTGTTGCTGCAAACTATACCCGCGAGTATAATGGAAGTCGAGCTGATAACATCAATGGCTAAAGAAGCTCGAGGAAAAATGGAGCTGTCAATGACTGCAGTTGGAGCTCGAGTGATACAGAGAATGATTGGGACTTTATCTCATTCGAATATGAAGAAGGAGGTCGAGATGATGTTGCTGCTGGTTTTGGTGACGGAGTAAGGCTGTTGATGATGCTCTGTTCTCGAACATGAGAATTAGTTCTGGTTTGGTGGTTCTCGGTGATGCATGGAAGAGAAATTATTTCTCTGGTGGGACCCATATCACATGGGAATGTTCGAAAATGATTTGTGGCACCCAAATATGATGCACCCAATGCACCCACTCTTAGGTGGCATCCACCTAAGCAGCCAAATTGGTTGATTTTTTTTCTCTATCTTTTTAATTTTAGTTTCTCTAAACAACAGATGTAGATCCGATTTTTTTCTTTCAAAGAGAAGATTCGATTAACATCAGGATGGTGGAAACCAAATTAGAAGATTACGATGAAAGAAAATTAACAAAACAAATAAACAAAACATAAAAATCAACTTTTGTCGTTTGAAACTTTCCATTTAGGTTACAGTTCTTCAATGGCACAACATCTTAAAAGGAAAAACGATTCCTCCTGTTTGAACCCACCTTATTACTATCTCAAATAATCATTAGTAATTTGAAGCTATGATCAAAACAGACCCCATTTTTCTCACTCACGTTGTAAAATATTCACCCATATATTCAAAACCCACAATGACAAAACCCCAAAATTTTCTTTTTAGTTTAAGTTTGATCAAGAAATCGAAGGCCTCAACTTGATCATATTTTTCTTATCTCAATTTTGAATCATTAGCCTTACCCTTATATAACCTAATCCTATCAAATACTTTTCAAAATCATATCATTACTGGATTATGTGATGATTTTTTACCCATACTTCCCATAACATCTTTCCTAATCTTCCATTATAGAACTTAAAAAAGCGATGGAGAAAACTCAGAGAACATCTAAAAAAAGGGATGCGAGGGAAACGTGTTCACGTGGATATGCCACCTAAGGATGGGTGCATCGGGTGCACGAAAAACGGATGCCACAAATCATTTTCGGGGAATGTTAGTAAAAAATAGAACTTTGTACTTCGCAGAGAGCAGTTTTGGCAGCCCGACAGAATCAGGCAGGAAGAGAAAATGTTTGACGCGTTTTGGGAAAAGGCGATGATCTGATGTAATGCGTCCCATTGAAGCTAGACAAACCGGCGGACCATATAAAGACACATGCATCTCTTGGATGATCGAATGTATTGGGAACCCCACACACACTTCTTTGGTGCACTCTGTTACTCCAAATCAACACCAATTAATTTCAACTGCACAAAACTCTTTAGGCAGACGCTTTACTTCTTATCTAGTCCGGTTTTTATGCACGCGGTGGACAAATCTGGGGAATGGTGGCAGTGACATTTTCTCTATAAATAGAGGTCGAGTGAGAGAAAAAAAAAAGACACTTCTTATTTGATTAATTTTTTCTCTAGCTACAAAAACAGAGAGAGCTCCACGATTTTGTTGGGTGCTTCTATTTTTAGTTTCATTTTAATTGCTTCTTCTTTATTTGTTTGCCAATACCTTTTAATTATGAGTAACTAAACTTTTAATTGATTAGGGATGATTTCAAAGTCCTGAACAATGAAGCATTTTTTTCTTTAACCAAGATTATTTTAAGTTTTATTTAATGTTGATTATCTTTATTATTTTTAATGTCTAAGAATAATGAGGGGTTATTTAAAATGATCAATTAAATTAACCAATCAATATTTATTCTACTAGTTTAGGGTTGTGTGATACGTGTAATTGTCACATCAACTCTTTACACCAGTAGTAAATCGTAAAGAGTCGACATAGGGATTTTGTTAAGCAATTGTGTGTAAAGATAACACTAGTAAGCGGCATCGAGCTTATGCATCTGATGCTAGGATCAACCTGATTCACAGAGTGTAAAGCATTCGACTAATTTACACCTTGAGAGCTTATTCTTGGTGGGTTGGTTGGATTGAATCTGGTAGTCGAGCGCTTCCGTATCCAGTGGCAGTAGGAATCCAGGGGATAGCAGAGCTTATTGCTATTCTACGGTTGGTAACAATATAAGTTAAACAAGAAATAAATTTGTATTTAATTAAGCTTCGGTTCAGTGACGGCGAATGATTCCCTAATCATCTTTTTTATTATTATTTACAACAAAGTATTACTATTTTGTTTTATTAGTTACTTTAATTTAAAATCTAAAAACCCCCCTTTCGTTTACTTTTAACAACTAGAAACTCCATGCTCTTCGTGGACGAACTCCTTGCCATTATATTACTAGTTAATTGTGTGGAAAAAAGTAATTAATTTGTTGTATAAACGACGCGCACCACAGTACAATTGGAATAATTGGCTCGAGATTTTATATCTCCGATAGGCAAGATAGAAAAGTAATCACAAACACTTCGTCTCATCGTTTGTGATTCCACAATATCTTCTTTCGCTAGTCGATTAAGATTATTGTGAGGTGATTGATAATTCTAGGCCGTTCTTCAGGAATATAAGTCCGAGTTATCGATTGGTTCCTGTTCACCTTAATTTATCAAAAGACGGAACAAAAACTCTTGGGTATTTCTGTGGGGGACAGATTTATTCAATCCTATAGACTTCACAGTGTGAGACAGATTTGTCTATCAAGTCTTCGACTTTGGGTCGTAGCAACTCTTGGTTGTGGGTGAGATCAACTAAGGGAATCAAGTGCGTAGTATCCTGCTGGGATCAGAGACGTAAGGAGCGCAAATGTACCTGAAAAAGCGGGGGTCTAACAACCATACCCAATATTTTGCTTAACAATCTGTATGGACAAACTCCAATATACTTTCTAGAGAATCAACTAGACAGTTAGACTCAATCTAGATAAAAAGTATATCAACGAGTTTATATCTCAATCTCTCAATTTGATGTTTACTCAAGCAAATAGTAATCTGCGAGTCTTTATCAAAGAGAGATAACTTGGATGGTACCAAAGACCAATATCCAAGTGTCAATCAATTTAAATCAACAACCAAAAGGTCGGATATTCTAATTGACCAACAACGCACAACCTGTGATATTTCAATTATATAAACAAATATAATGCGGAATAGAAATAACACAGACATCAAAATTTTGTTAACGAGGAAACCGCAAATGCAGAAAACCCCCGGGACCTAGTCCAGATTGAACACACACTATATTAAGCCGCTACAGACTCTAGCCTACTCCAAATTAACTTTGTCCGGATCAGAGTTGAACCCAAATCAATCTCACAATGATCCAAGGTACAGTTATGCTCCTACGCCTCTGATCCCAGCAGGATTCCACGTACTTGATTACCTTAGCTGATCTCACCCACAACTAAGAGTTGCTACGACCCAAAGTCGAAGACTTTAATAAATAAATCTGTATCACACAGAAAAGTCTATAGTAATAGATAAATCCGTCTCCCACGAATAAACCTATGAGTTTTGTTCCGTCTTTTGATAAATCAAGGTGAACAGAACCAATCAATAACCCGACTTATATTCCGAAGCATGACCTAGTATTATTGATCACCTCACAATAATCTTAATCGACGCAATGAGAAAAGATATTGTGGAATCACAAACGATGAGATTTAAGTGTCCGTGATTTCTTTTCTATCTTTCCTATCGAGATATAAATCTCAAGCCAATTATTTCAATTGTACTGCATACGATAGAAACAAAGAAGATCAGATCACACAACTATAAGAAAAGTAGTATCGGTCTGGCTTCACAATCCCAATGAAGTATTTAAGTCGTTAACCTGGTTTTAGAAAAAGAAAACCAAAGGTTAAAGGAAAATCGACTCTAGCTTAGCAATTTAGTATCACACAGAATGTGTGGGGATTCGGTTTCAGTTGCTAGAGTTCTCCCTTTATATAGTCTTTCAAATCAGGGTTTGCAATAAATGTTAGCTTAGTAACAAAGCATTCAATATTCACCGTTAGATGAAAACCTGATTAATTCAAGCTAATATTTATCAACCGTTAGATCGAAAACATAGCTTGTTATACACAAACGAAATGTTCAATTTTAGTTTTATGAACCGTAACCAAACATTAACATTTGTTGGTTTAACAATAGTCAACCAAATGGTTAGTCATATGAACACTCTCATATCAACCATATTCTTCTGCACCATAACTAGTTCAAATGACTCAAATGAACTAGTTAGAGAGTTGTTCAATTGCTTAGATCTTATGTAACTACACAAGACACAATCGAAGCAAAAACGGTTTGATTCACTCGAATCGGTTCATGAACTTTATAGCCACGGTTTGCAAAAGCATTCCTTAGTTTATATAAACATTAGTTCAAGAACTACCAGTTTTAGATATAACCTACTCAAGTTCGCGTACTGGGTTCGCGGACTTAGGCTCATGGAAGGAGTACACAAACTCCAGCAGAATTTCTCGGGTCAAGAACTTCTGCCAGTTCGCGGACTTGGCTTGCGTCACTTCCATTTCTCTTGATCAACAAAGTTCGCAAACTTTGGTTCAAGGAATAAGGACTTATACATATATGTGTTTCCACAACAATGCTTATATCCTACCAATGGTTATGTAATCTAAACTCTCATTTCAATCACTGAAATATTCCCAGAGAACGTTATATAGCTGTTATTCACAGACCGTTTTTCGTCAGAGAAATTTCCAAAGTGATTGAAACATATCATGACTTTCGTCACTAGGTAAAGATGAATTCAGTTAAAGCGAAAGCTTACCAACACATATTTCGAGAAATAGATAGGTAGTTAAACTACTAAAATAGCAAATGTGTATAATGAAAGTCTATACGTCTAAACGACTTTTGTCTCAAGAGTAGGAGATAGAGTAAATATACTTTTGAGTGACAGATAAGTTCAAGTCTCCACATAACTTTTAGTCGATGAAGTTCCACCGGTTCCTCGAGTAGTCCTTCGTCTTGTATGATGATTTCCATGGAGTTCTTGAGCTCAACTACACTTTATATCCTAGTCCGAGACCTTTAGCTACATACGCTAGAAATCAAGACTTATAGTTTTGATCACTAATATTGACAAACATGCTTGAGATAGCAACGCATGCGAGTTCGATCGAGCAATGCTCTAACAATCTCCCCATTTGTCAATTTTAGTGGCAAAACTATTAATACATATGGAATACAAAAAATAAATAAATTAACTTTTGTAGCTCCTATTCCACATGTCTAATCTTCAACATTACTCGAAATCTTCGTCACTTCCAAGTACTCCAATGATACCAAAGGTTGCAAGTTTAGCATCATCGTTGTTGAAAATCCGTAGTTATAACAATAAGAAAACAAGAGTTCTCAATCACTGTTATACAGTGTCATAGTATCATTACACATCGTCAAAGTTCAATTGTATCACAACTTCAACAACAATACTATGGTGATATGTATCACTCCCCCTTAGTCAATACTCCATCTCACATGGAAACCACTCCCCCTTACATAATGATCCGAAAACCATAGGTATTTGTAGTGTGAACTACATATTAATTCTCCCCCTTTTTGTCAATAAAATTGGCAAAGGTACAAGAAAAGGATCCTAATGAAGTTTCCGAAAGAAATATTTCATGACCAAAAGAAAGAAACACACATCATCTTATTGAGATGAAATCATAAAGCCGAAGCTAAATGCGTTTATCAAGGAGTTTAAAGATACAAGATAACCCCTATAATATTCCACAGCCGCACTCCCCACAAAGAAAATATTCCTTATTTTCATTGGTTAAATCATTTTTATATATTAGACATCCACATGTTTTTTCAGGGTAATCCACAATGGAATTGTCATTTAGTTTTTAGAGATAAAAAATAGAGCAGCAAATAGTATTGCTAAGAAAGCTAGAATTCGTAGTACCAGCTTTGAGTATTATGGGAATTTTCCAGCAGATATCAATGTTTGGATACGTAAGGATAAACATTCTGTAACTGCTCATTTATAACTCTTAATAAAACTTGTTTTTAATAATAAAAAAAACTAATATAAAAAACAGAAGAAAAAAAACAAGTACTTCAAAGAAATTAGGAGTTGTGTAGGTAAAAGATCTGACCTGGAGAATAGGTAGAATGATGAATATGTTAAACCAAATTCCTTTGAAAGACTTAACATAATTATTAAAAATTGATCGGGTATTCGACTCCAGCCGATGGCGACCACCTAGTTCTTCTGGAACAACGTATGCCAACCGGAACTGCATCCATGTGGGGAACACATGTATAAAGTCGATAGTAGATCGTAGCACTATAACAATGATAATCAGATCCTTTTTTATGAACAAAAGGCGTTATCATCATGACCAATGTTGAGAGAGAAGAAAAACAACGGATCTATGAATAACGCGACTTCCCTTAAAACCAAAATTAATCGGTTCCAGTTTTTGATGTACAATAAAACCTCTATATAAAAATATCCTATGGATAGGGGTGTTCATGGTTACTGGTTAACCGAGAAACCGAACCAAACCAAACCGATTCGGGGGAAACCGAACCGAACCATTAACTAATGGTTGGTTTTGGTTTAGAAAAGATGAAAACCGAGATTAATGGTTTGGTTTTGGTATGATAGAGAAACCGAAACAATAACCAATGGTTAACCGAATATTGATAAAAAAAAAATCATTGATTAAATTTTCATTAGAGTTGTCACTGCCATTAGTTAAATCTTCTTTTGATCTCTAGATTTAGAGTAAGCTTTAACTACCCTTGCTATTCTTTTTATTTATTTTTTGTCTGTAAATTTTTGTAAACCAATACTATTTTTTTTTGTAAATTAGTGTAATTTTTTTTTTTTTGGTTTGACATAATTATTGGTTAACCAAAAAACCACTGGGAAAAACCGAAACCGGCTGGAACCATTTGGAAACCTAACCAATGGTTAATGGATTGGTTTGGTTTCAATTTTTAGAAACCGATAGTATTGGTTTCGGTTTGGTTTGGCTTGAAACCGAACCAAAACCGACCATGAACACCCCTACCTATGGACCACCAAAAAAAAATCTTATATGGAGGATGTTCTTATATCGAGGTTATAACTTGAATAGATCAAAAATAAGGTTTTGCATATGTGTATTTTGGCATATTCATGTATTTGCATAGGAAACACAAAAATGTGTCTAAGTGTTTACAAAAACTATTTAAATGAAGATTTTTTTAATAGTTATGTAAAATACAAAATCAATAATGAAATAATTACATATATCATAATTATCACATCGAAAATTCACAAATGAAATCAAATGAGTATGAAGATATTTGTATTAAGCCATGCACAAAAAATCCACTTTGAAGCAAAACGAACTTGTAATATGGTTACAAAAATCTCTTCATCTTAAACTTTAATATATGACAAGTGCTATATATTTATATTATGATGTTAATTATTCTTGTATGAAGGTAGGTTCCTTAAGACGGGACCAGAAAAAATTATGACTTATTCCAGTATGGAGTTTATTCTTAAATATAACTGGTCCAAGTCGGGACCATAAATTTTTATTATTATATGGAGTTTATTCCTATATAAAGTATTCCTCCGGAGAGGTTTTACTGTATCTTTTCCTCGGATCAAGCACGCTACTTTTAAATAGGTGTTTGCACGAAAACTTCTGATTCTTTGATGGTTGTTTAGGTGGTGACGGTGATATTGATGGTCTCCTTGATGATGGTGATGATTTTAGACCACGGATGGATAGAGAACCAGTAGTTGTTGATGAACGTAAAGGCATGATGACAAGAATTAGGGTTTCATAGATTAATATGGATACTGCCTTTACCCGATGAACTCAAAAACTAGCCCCTCGCCCTCCTTTGCTCCTGTAAGGCTGTATAACATGAAGAGAAGTGCACAAACATGTTAAGAACAATGGATATTATTTTGTGGAGCTAAGAAACAACCAAAAAAACATGAATTAAGATTATGGATTTCAAATTACCCAAACTATAGGTATCTCCAAAAACTGTTGTTTCTCATTTGCATGATCAATTCAAGAGCTTGAAGTCTGAAGCTTGTTATTTCAGGTATTAAATTGATCAACATAAATTCTAGAAAATTTCTCTCTGAGTTATAAAGAAGACCTCGTGATGGGTATTTCACGAGGAAACTTTCTCAGAGTTATAAAGAAGAGCTCGTGATGGGTGGTTCATGATGAATAATTGCTTTATTTTCAAATAAAAACATAAAAAAGAACATCCACTTTTCTTCTCCTTATTCCGTTTTTGGATAATAAGATTTTTGCTACTGGCATTTGCTAACCTTAGTGACATGAATGTGGTAAATGGATCAGGCGTGGATATCCCAGTACTAGAAGACATCTCGTCGATGTTGTCGTTTGCACTGGTTTTTGATTTTTGGGAATGGGATTTTGAAGTTCCGAACTCAAGTTCTGGAAATAGCAAATGGATGATGTGGACTGAGGAAGATGAGTCCAACTTTGTGCACCCCTCAAAAACCGTGGTGCACATTCCGTACTTCCCTGTTGGAGGATTATTTTGGCAAAAACCGATTCGAATTGTATTTTCTAAATAAAACTAAACTTTCCATAAAAATAATATACTTTATCCGTCTTCCTTTATTTTTCATCAAGCTGAGACAGTTGAGACTGCGCACAAGATATTATCCTCGATAGTGATGATCATCTTGATTATTCTTAATTAAGTAATTATTGGTTTTTGCATTAGTTTTCTTCAAATCTTCTTCTTTTTTTTATTTTTAAGCATGAATCAACCTGCTTGTTCTATACGTATCTATATTTTAACCTTGGGTTTTTCATTTTTATTTTTAGTATAGGAGGAAAAATCCTAGGGTTTAATATTTCAGAGAAGAAACAAAGTTATATGTAAGGTCCATATGAATATGATATTGGGTAATTTCTCAATTGGGGTTTGAATTTAACTAAATGGAGAAAAAGTGTTGACATGTTCCATGATTCTATCACATTCTTGTAAAATTAATACTATAGAGTTTCCATGATTCTGATTGAGTTCGAATTTGCAATCAGAGACTAAGGTTTTGAACCTTATCAGAGTTACATGTTCGAGTTTGCTAATTAATAAGGTTTTGCTTCACATGTTCGCGGTGATTAAATTGATGGACCAAGAACCTTATCAGAGTTACATATATAGATAGGGAATTTCAAAGTACAACGAGTCCGGGACTAATTGTTATGATCATTTTTTTTTGGTATCAGAACACAAAATCTCACCACTCAAATATAATATTCATGAAGTTGATCCTCTGCTAATATACTAGAGTGAATAAGAGAATGAGCAGAGAGAAGATAAGCGGAAAGAGAAGAGGAGAGGAGAGAGTGAGAGAATTAATAGGTGGTTTTATAAAAAACAAATCTGGTTTTGTGCCTAAAAACCCTCCTATAAGGAGGTACGGAACGTGCACCCAGGTTTTAGAGGGGTGCACAAAGTTGGACTCGAGGAAGATAAAGTAAAGAACTGTAGTAGATTTGGTTTTCTATCTCCAACCTACTTTTATTTCCCATTTACAAGATCAATCTACACCATACCTTAGCCTTGATAGATTTCGTTTACCTTTTATCTTAGTGGTTACTTTGTTAGATTATTAGTCCCACATTGTCTGGGTTATCTAAGATCCTGCGGTTTATAATACCTTAGGGCCACTCCACTCGCCAATTGGTTTTGAGTTGGATGCCCATATTCTAACATGGTATCAGAGCAGGCTATTTGTGTCGAGTCATTTGACCGTACTTTTACTCTGCGTCACCCGATTTATTGTCTACGTGTTAGACCCAACGTGGCTACATGTGAGTGGGCGTGTTGAGATTGTTAGTCCCATATTGTTTGGGTTATCTAAGATCTTGCGGTTTATAATCCATTAGGAGCCACTCCCCTCATTGCGAATGATTTTGAGTTGGATGCCCATATTCTAACATAATTAGCCTTGATATGGCAATATTTTTTTTTCCAAGGATACTAATAGGGGGTACAAAATTTCTTGGGGGTGTTCCAAAATGCATATATGACAAAATATATGTTGGTAAGGGATTGGTACATCCCCAAGAAATTTGGCACCCCCTATTAGCAATCTTTTTCTTTAGTTGTTTCTAAATTGGTTATTGGCTCCATCATTGATATGGCAATCTTAATAGTTATGGCAATGAATCTGTTGTTGTTAGTGGGCAGTTCTTATGTGATTTTCAGTACTTCCTCATTCATTAGGTTATAGAATGAACATTGCATTATAACCTAGTAAGTTGTACTAGTGTTGATTATTTCACTAATGAAGTTCACTGGAAATTTGGGCACAATTATAGAAGTGTACTTATAACCTTGAGGGTTTTTTCATCTTTCTCTTGGACTTTGTTTAATTTAACTATTTTCTTTAATCCGCAAAACTGCCTATGTGCATATTAAATAATAAAAAATTAGGAACGGTTACAAGTTGCTGGACTTACCAGCCATGCAACTATATATAAGGAACCCTGTTTTAGGGCATCCCTAAAAATTTCAGGGCATATTGAATAAAGACAAAAACAAGTTGTAGATAGTAAATACAAAAGCCTCTTAACCAAATATTTTTTGCAATTGCAAATCTTCCCTTTTAGTATTTGTGTTAATAATAATGATTAGTTGTTATTGATTAGTGATTAATATTAATGATTAATGATTAAGATAACTAAATTATAAAATTTATGTTGATGATAAATTATGAGGAATAAAAAAGAAGTAAAGTTTTTTTGGGGAAGGGGAAGTGAGGAGAAAACTTGTATTTTTATTCAAGTAATCTCAATGGACAAGGAGGGACAATTTTTATCTAAAAAACCTAAGAAAATAAACACCAACTACAACAATGATCCGAAAATGGCTAATTTCTTAGATATGAGAATGATTTTACACAAACTCAAGCTCAAGCTCAAACTCAAACTCAAACTCATGATGATGATTTTTATGAGCCAAATATAGATTATGAATACTTCGATGAGGAACCCGATGCTAGTGATACACAAGTATGCTTCCATATTATGTTTAATTTCATTTTTGTAGGTTGAAATCATCCGAAAATTGTTGTTTTTTTCACTGTAGTTTGGCTTAACCGTGTATATGTTCGGCTTGTAATTATTAGCCAAACCTACCTGGTTTGCTATATAAGATGAACATTTCGGCTCACTCGAAATGTGAAAGTTATTGGCCGAACCTAGATTTTACAACTTCCCGCCTAATTGCTGGATACTAGTTCGGATTATTTTAAATTTTCATAACAAGCCTAATCTAGTCCTGAGAGTTGTTCAAAAAAACTAGTTAATGGTTCAGCTTATGTAGTGAATATCGTAAGAGCTGAACCGTCAAAAAGTTCAGGGATCGTCTTGTTAGTTAATTAGTATATATGCCCCACCTTATCATAAATTTTCCTTCGTAATGTCTAACTTTGTAATATTCTTATAGATCGGGCTTGGTGGACGACGATCAACCTGATCCTGTAGACGTAATTCACGAAGATACGAAGGATCACTTCCAAAATGATTTGGTATGTAAGCATTTGGTGTTTACCTTTATGTTTTCGGAATATTCCTAAGTTTTTCTTATTAACTTATTAGTATTTGTTTTGAATGAACGCAGAAAGTAAACCTGAAGCAAGAGCTTGGGTTGAGGAATACGTAATGAAAATAAATTACGTACTAGTTTGTGGACAACAAAGCCGAGGGGATAGGTTTAAAATGGTTTGTGAGCGAAGTGGAACATGCGATATCAAGGCTAGAAAGGGTTTTGTATACATTGGGAAGACCTGGAGAAAGAATAGGACAAAGATGAGGAACCTTTCAAGATCGTTTTCAACCTCAAGAATAAGTCCTTCAACAAAGATGAAGAATATTGGGTTATGAATAAAACCATGGATTGTCATCACAACCACCCACATCCACTTGACCTTCATAGACATGCAAAAGTCGCATGACTCAAACCCAACGAGATTCTAGAAGTAGATAAACTCACACGAGCACAAATGGCACCGTCTAGGATTCTTAGTGAATTGAAGGAGGATGACAAGAATAACAAGTCGAATGTGAAAATTATCTACAACCCAAGAAGTACTTTGAGAAGAAATAACTTGCAAGGTAGGATGGTGATGCAAAATGATAATGAATGTGAATATGCTTTGATCTTGAATACTGAATAGGATTAATGGAAAGATAAGTAGCACTGATATTATCACAATACAGAAATGGTGGCTGCTTTAAAGATGAACCAAGATCACGCAGTAAATATTGAATCCATGTAAGTTCAGTAGATGTAGAAGATAAAGCACGATACTCAGCCTCAGTACCGCTAGTAGAAACTGTTGGCTGCTTTTTAGATCCCCGTGAAATAAGATTCTTACCTAAGAAAATTCAATAACCTGTGGTAGAGCGAGAAGTATCAGGATCACCTCCCCAATCAGCATCAGAAAAAGCCATGAGCTGCATAGGATTATGGCGCCAAAAGGAGATTCCATGACCAAGTGTGCCCTTAAGATACCGAAGTATACGCTTCACAGCCATAAAGTGAGATTGAGTTGGTTGATGCATAAACTGACTAACCTGATTAACGACATAAGTGATGTCAGGTCGTGTCATGTTAAGATATTGTAATCCTCCAACTAGGCTGCGATATAATGTAATGTCAGGAAACAAAACAGCATCAGTTGATGACAGTTTAGTTAGAGGCGAAACACGAGTAGAGACTGGTTTTGAATCAGAAAGATCAAACCTTTTTAAAAGATCCAATGTGTATCTATTTTGAGTTAAAACCAAACCGTCCTTAGTTCGTGTAGCTTCCAGACCAAGAAAATAGTGTAACTCCCTAAATGGGTCATAGAGAATTCTTGTGAAGCGAGGCGTAAGATTTTGAGACCCACGGTATCACTTCCAGTGATAATTATATCATCAACATATAGCAATAAGATGAGAATACCACTACTTGATTGTTTAATAAACATCGAATTATCAGAATGTGAAGATTTGAACCCAATATCCAAGAGAAAAGCAGCAAAGCGATGAAACAAACCATAAAGAGCCTTATGCAATAAGTAAACATGATTAAGATAACGAGGGTCTACGAATCCCTGAGGTTGTTTCATATATACTTCTTGATCAAGTGAACCATGTGGAAACGCGTTCTTAACATCAAGTTGCTTGATTGGCCAAGAACAAGAGACTGCAATGCTGAGAACTAGACGAACTATGACTGGCTTTACAACTAGGCTAAAGGTCTCATCATAATCAATTCCATATTGTTGTGAGTAACCCTTAGCAACAAGGCGTGCTTTACATATGTCAAGAGAGCCATCAGATTTTTGCTTCGCACGATATACCCATTTTGAACCTATAACATTCATACCAAAGCGACAAGCAACAAGTGACCAAGTACTGTTAGAGCACTGCTCGGTCGAACTCGCATGCGTTTTTATCTCAAGCATGTTTGTCAATGTTAGTGATCAAAACTATAAGTCTTGATTTCTAGCCTATTTATAGATGTCTCGGACTAGGACATAGATAGTGTAGTTGAGCTTAGATTTCACAGAGTTCATCATTTGAAGACAAAGAACTACTAAGGGGAGCTTGTGGAACTTCTTCGACAAAAGGTATGTGGAGACTTGAACTCATTGATGAGTGCCAAATATTGCATATTTTCACATCTTTTTATTGGCATTTAACTCATCTTTTGTGCTTAGAAATCAGATATTATCCCAGATTCTGTATTTTCTTTGTTTTCAAGAATAAATATTTGTATTAATTAATTTTGTGTTTTTAGGTAGTAAATAAAATTCAGAGAAATTGAGGAGCCAAAAGAGCAAAAGATTGGAGACGAGCGTCTATGAAGCAGAAAGCCAAAGCCCGCGCGCGCATCAGTTGCAACCCAACAAGTAGCAACCCATCTACAAGACATGGGCTCGATCTATCCAAGACCCGGCCCATAACCCGAGTCTACAACCCGATTCACCCTGAGCCATTGAGATTCAATCTATCTTCTGCATCCAACGGTCGCTTCGACCCACACATCGACCCTCGCTACATCCGCCCAACACCACATCCACCTACTCTTACACCCTTCGACCAAATCCCCATTTCTCATCTTCATCTTCTCTTTCTTCTCCCCCGACACAGAACCAGAAACCCTTACCTTCTTCCCCATACCAGCAGCTGACCTAACCACCACCATCTCCTTCCCCTGACAGCAGCACCAGGTGGCGCAGCATGCTCCCCCTATCTATCTCAAGTTATCTCCATCATAGCTTCTCCATACCCTAGAATCTAGGTTAGAGATAGTTGGGGCTAGGGTTTTCTCTAACATCAAATCAATGGAGTCAGTGACGGATTGGCGGAGGAAAGAGGTTTGGGTCTTTGTTTATTTGCGAGTTCGAGTGATTGTGAGGTATATATTGGAGTGTTTTTCATGTGAGAGGAATCAGTTTTAGGGTTTTAATTTGTAATTTATTTTGAAGTCTTAGTATTTTGCATGATGTTCTAATCACCTCTGCTAGGGTGTAGATGAAACCCCTAATGATTATATGAAGTTAATTCATTCTTAAGCTTCTATTCTTGTATTTTGTATTGTATTAGGATTATTAGCTAATTGTTGAGCAAATTAGCTTTGTGATTGGTTAACTTGTAAGAAGACAACCAATACTAGGGGATAATTAGTGAATGCAATTGGCATAATTTCCACCTGAAGCCTTCAAGGGAAGTGTAAGAGTAGAACTTGAATTGTATTACCTTAGTATAGGATTAGGAGGTGAATTCAATCACCCTAGTGCTCTCACCCAACTGTCACAATACTCTTACACATATTGCTACCTTAGATTAGAGTCACAACAACTAATTGGTCGTATCGACACCAAAACAACAACATTTGTGTTACTTTAGAAATCAGTTTAGTGAAGCCCTGCCGACACTTACACACTCCATTTCTCTCGTGGATCGACCTGTGCTTGCCTTGCCTCCAATAGGCACTGTGCACTTGCAGTTATACGTAGGCGAAGACACTCTTAACAGCCTACCAAGTTTTTGGCGCCGCTGCCGGGGAATTGGTAGTGTGCTGTGTTGATAGTTTACTTTCCTTTCATTGATTTCCAATTCACCATTGTATTTATGCTTTGAAGTTCTTTTGTTTGCAATTTGTTGCTAGTATAACTTAGCTTAATTCATGTAAACTGCATCTGTAACTTAGGTATTTTGGTATAACCTAGCATAGTCATTTTGTTTCATATTTTACTCTATTTAAAACCTCTTGTCATTGTAATCTCTAGCTTAGTAGTCCATCTGTTCATATAAATTTTATCTTAGCTCTTTAGTGTTAGCTATAACTTTTATTTTTCCCTTCTCATCTGCATTCTCTAGTAACCTGTAAATATTAGTTATTTTTACAATTTCATAGCTGCATATTGTGTCAGTCCAAATAAGCATAAAAACTGTGGATTCTTTCCTTTACGATATCGCATTTCTGCACTTACATTTTCACCTGCATATTGTACCTGCACTGTTCACATTTTCAATTTCTGCACTTTACTCTCAATTGCCTATGCCAGCGTTGATATTCATTCTCTTTGCTGTAACTTACTCATTTCTGGGAACTAAATTCTCTCTTAAGTAAGCAGGTACCTGTGGTGTAGCTGAGCAAAATCAAGGAAAAGGAGAAAAGGAAGCAGCAAAAACAATTAGTGGAATTGCCTAAACCCGATTCTTATCGGTGGTATCATCTTCTAACCCTGCTCTATGTTGTGGGTGTATGTATGATATTCTTTGTATGCATGATAAGTTAGAAACTTGCAAAACCCTGAGCCCATGCAATTGCTGATTTCCATCTGAATGACTCCATGATAGTTGGGTTACATACATGCTAGCTGAGTTTGATATCTTTTGTGCTGTATTTCTGAGCTAGATAATATCATGATGTATGCACATGTGATTTTTCCACCTCCTTCATGAGCTTTACCTCACTTCCCTTCACATTGTTACTCTGTTGATCTGTGCAATACATTGCATCATCATTGTATATGCACATGTATCACCCTTGCATCACAAATTAGTTATCCTGAATGCATGATAAACCAGCTACCTTGCTAGGTATTGCTCACACCTGAAATCCTTGTGCTTGTGTGTTCTGTGACCTTACCTTACATTGCCCTGTGCTCAACTCCAGCCCCTGAAGCTGTTGAGTATGAGCTATAACTTGGATAACCAAGTTTGATGCAATCGACCTCTGTTGAGCCATCTACACCCTTGTGTGAGCTGCTGAGCCAAGTTGTTGCTGCACCCCGCATCCGCTGCAACTTGTGTGTAATCCTGTGACCTTGAGTGAACTGTTGGGTGACTGATTTGGTGTTAGCATTGCTAAACTGTTATACTTCATTTGCTAGTAGCCTGTTGATACTCTGTGGTATGTGTAAGGTGCAAGCATGGTTTATTTGCTGATTAACCTGTTAATTCTGTGAAGTTTATATACCCTGCTAATATCTGCACTCCTGTGTACTTAATCTCTAACAATCGAGGTCAATCGACCCAGATTGACATCAACTGTGTTAGCATCGGTTTCGCAATTTGTGTGTGAATCAGCCGCAATCTATGTGTGATCTTGTGGTATGTGAATGAATTGTGAGTAGCAGAGTTTATGTTAGCAACTAACTTGTTTTTCAAATACACAACCCAGCACATGCTTCACCTTGAGTGAGCACATCCCATTACCCTGTGCACCTCACAAAATTTTTGCTTTTCTTGTGCTCCTGCCAACAATTGGGCTGTGCATAAGCTGTGCTGTGCTGCACATCACCTGCATTGTACACTGCCAGTGCTGTGTTATTCTTGAGAGTTTGTGTTTCTTAGTGTTGATATAAATTGGATGTATGTATGATAACATGCTAGACGTGCTAGCTAGGCTATGATTTTATCTTTTAGAGACCAAACAAATCGATTAGTTAGAATCCGCCCGGACGTAATTGTCAGCATACCCAGTTCTTCTACAGAAAGCCCAAGCCCATCAGAAACAGAAACTATGGGTGATGAACAAAACCAACCCCGTAGTCTCAAGGACTACATGTACCCAACTAGGGCAAGTCAGCCCTCTTGCATCATTCTGCCAGCTGAAGCGTGTTAGTTTGAACTGAAAGCAAGCACCATTCACATGCTACCCGTGTTTAGAGGGGTCGATGCTGAAAACCCCTACCATCACGTGAGAGATTTTGAGGATATTTGTGGGACTCTGCGTTTTAACCAAATGCCAGAGAAGTCCCTCAAACTGAGATTGTTTCCTTTTTCTCTGAAAGAAAAAGCCAAGTCATGGCTTCATGCCCTACAACCACAGTCCATTAGAACATGGGAGAGTTTTTCAAAAAGTTTTTCCCCAACCATAAGACGACGACAATTCGCCAAAGTCTAAATGGTTTTGTGCAATTAGAAGACGAAACTCTAGCAAAGTACTTGGAGAGATTCAATGAATTACTACTCCAATGCCCCCAACATGGTTTTGAAAAATGGAGACTCGTGCAAATATTGTATGAGGGTCTAGATGTTAGAACCCGAACCACAGTCGAGTCAATGTGCAATGGTGCATTTATTGACAAAAGTGCTGATGAGGCTTGGACTTTCTTAATCGAAGTCGCTAAAAAGACTCAACAGTGGGAGTCCGTCCGTGAACCAAAAAGGACTACCCATGCAAACAATGTCCATAGAATCGAGTCTGACTTTGAGGGAAATGCAAAAATGGCATCTTTGGCCCGGAGAATAGAAGTGCTTGAGTTGCAGAAGAATGTAAAATCTAATGCCCATACTCTCCGTGACCAAATTGAAATGGCCACTTGTGCCGCATGCCATAGCTCTGACCACTTAGTAGACAGCTGTCCAGACTTACATGCATTTCAAGAGTCTAAAAACCGAGCAAGCCAATGCATTGTACCATAGGCAAGAGAACAACCCGTATTCTCAAACCTACAACCCGGGGGTAGAGGAATCACCCTAACTTCTCATGGTCTAAAGGACATGTACAAGGGGGGAACAAAAAATAACAACCAAGGATACTCATATCCTAGAAACCCCCAAGTACAACCACATCCTCAGTACCCTGTAGAGAAAAAGCCTAGCCTTGAAGACTGTGTCGGTATGTTAACCCAAAATCTTTCACAACTTCAGAAAACCACCGACCAACGTTTCACAAGTCTAGAACTTAAAATGGGTCAAATCTGTGATGCATTGAATGAGAGAAAAAAAGGCAAACTTCCTAGTCAACCCCAAAAAATCCAAAGAATGTGTTTCAGCAGTTCTTCAAATCGATGAAACTTCACATAGTCATGTGAATCTTTGTCACCACTCTCCGTAGTGGTAGAGTTGTTGAGAACAATGTAGGTGTACCACCGTCAAGCGAGTCTAAATCAGACTCACCAGTACGCACAACACCGCAGAAAACATCTATTGTAGAGAAAGAATCTGAGCATGTTGATAAATCTAAGAGTCCTACCGATATAGATGTTTCTTTGCCAAGTCATGCACCTGTTGCTCCATTCCCGCAAAGGTTGGTGCAATGTAAAGGGGGTAACCAATACAACGAGATTTTGGAAATGTTCAAAAGAGTTAACATAAACATTCCATTTCTTGAAGCAATCAGACAAATACCCACCTATGCTAAGTTTTTGAAGGATTTGTGCACACAAAAGCGAAAGCTTCATGTGCATAAGCGTGCTTTTCTCACTGAGCAAGTGAGCTCCATAATCCAAAACAAGATTCCAACTAAGTTTAGAGACCCAGGTAGTCCAACAATTACATGCAGCATAGGTGACCATGTGGTCGAAAAGGCGTTACTAGACTTAGGAGCTAGTGTGAATCTATTGCCATACTGTATGTGCAATCGGGGCCTTGGGAGCCGAATCCCACACCTGTTACGCTACAATTAGCGGATAGATCTGTGAGAATCCCCATGGTATTGTTGAAGATGTGTTAATCAAGGTTGATAAATTTTTCTTTCCTGTAGACTTCATCGTCTTAGACACTCAACCTGTGCAAAACCCAGATAGTCACATTCCTGTGATTTTAGGACGTCCTTTCCTGGCGACGTCCAATGCCATCATCAACTGTCGTAATGGAGTGTTGAAATTATCTTTTGGTAACATGACCGTAGAGCTGAATGTCTTTAACACTAGTCAACAACCCATTGATTGTGATGATACGGATTTGCATGAGATTAACATGATTGAGAGTCTGATCCAAGACTCTTTGCCCGACATTTTGTCAGTGGACCCTTTGCAAGCATGTTTAGATAACTTTGACTTAGATCTCTTTGAGTCTAAGTACATTGGGGAAATTCACTCTTTGCTTGAATCTGTTCCACCCTTGGATATTGCTAAATGGCAGTATGCAGTGGAACCACTTCCACTCTCTAATTCCAAATCTGCCCCACCTTTTGATGAACCACCTAAGCTTGATTTGATGCCATTACCTGGTACCTTAAAGTATGCTTTCTTAGGTCCTTCTGATACTTTACCTGTGATTATTGCATCATGTTTAGACACAGAACAGGAAAGTCAACTTTTAAAAGTACTTAAAGAACATAAAGGAGCCTTTGGTTGGACCATCTCAGATCTTAAGGGTATAAGTCCCACAATTTGCATGCATCACATAAACCTTGAAGAGAACACTAAACCATCTAGGGAAATGTAAAGGAGACTCAACCCCAATATGAGAGATGTTGTCAAGGGTGAGATTTTGAAATTGCTTGATGCGGGTATCATTTACCCGGTTCCAGATAGCCAGTGGGTCAGTCCCATTCAAGTGGTACCCAAAAAGTCTGGCATTACTGTAGTTCAAAATGAGATGAATGAGCTTGTCCCCACCCGTGTTACCACAGGGTGGCGAGTTTGTATTGGTTATAGAAAACTGAACACAATAACAAAGAAAGACCATTTTCCCCTTCCCTTCATTGACCAAATGCTGAAAAGGTTAGCAAAGCATAGTCACTCTTGTTTCTTAGATGGCTATTCTGGCTATAACCAAATTCACATAGCACCCGAAGACCAACAAAAGACCACATTTACATGTCCTTATGGAACTTTTGATTATCGTCGTATGCCTTTCGGGTTGTGTAATGCACCCGCTACTTTTCAACGTTGCATGATGAGCATATTTTCTGACAAGGTAGATAAGTTTCTTGAAATTTTCATGGATGATTTTTCTGTGTTTGGATCTTCTTTTGATGAGTGTTTGCATCACCTCACTTGTGTGCTGATTAGGTGTAAGGAAAAGAATTTGGTTTTGAATTGGGAAAATGTCATTTCATGGTTAACTCAGCATTGTTTTAGGGCATATCATCTCGGAAAAGTCATAGAAGTAGACAAGGCCAAGGTTGATCTCATTCAACACTTGCCTCAACCTCGTCTCGTGAGGGACATAAGATCATTCTTAGGCCATGCGGGTTTTTACCGCCGATTCATCAAAGACTTTAGTAAAATTTCAAGACCTTTGTGTAATCTTCTTGCAAAAGATGTTGCATTTGTCTTTGATGATGCTTGTAAGGAAGCATGGGAGCAATTTAAGGCTCTCCTTACATCTCGCCCCTATAGTCGACCACCCGATTGGACATTACCATTTGAGATTATGTGTGATGCGTCCGACTATGCCGTAGGAGCCGTTTTGGGCCGCCGAGTAGACAAACTTCCTTATGTGATCTACTATGCTAGTAAAACACTTAATGATGCTCAATCGAATTATTCCACAACCGAGAAAGAGTTGCTAGCTGTTGTGTTTGCATTAGATAAGTTTAGATCTTATTTGATAGGGTCTAAGGTCATCATATATTCGACCATGCCGCATTGAGATATCTTTTGTCTAAAAAAAAAGATGCTAAGGCTGTCTAATTCGATGGATACTCTTGTTACAAGAGTTTAACCTCGAAATTCGAGATAAGAAAGGGTCGAAAATGTTGTTGCCGATCACTTGTCTAGGTTGAATGTTGAATCTGATGAACCCGTGCCGATTAGAGAGTCATTCCCCGATGAACAATTGATGCTTGTGTCCGAAATGCCGTGGTTTGTCGATATTGTGAACTACCTTGCTACAGGTAGAATGCCCTTGTATTGGTCTAAACAAGACCGTTCTAAATTCTTGGTGAAGTTAAACATTTCCTTTGGGATGACCCATATCTGTTTAAAATCTTGCCAAGACCAAATCATTAGGAGATATGTCCCCAATTCTGAACAAAGGGATGTCATCTCTTTCTGTCATGACCATGCATGTGGAGGCCACTTTAGTGCCAAGAAAACTGCTGCAAAGATCTTGCAAGAGCGGTTTCTATTGGCCAATAATGTTTAAGGATAGCCATGCTTTTTGTGTTGCTTGTGACCGATGCCGTAAATTAGGAAGTATCTCTAAGAGAAACATGATGCCCTTACAACCCATTTTGATTGTTGAGTTTGTTTGATGTGTGGGGTATTGATTTCATGGGTCCATTTCCTAACTCGAAGGTAAGTTATACATTCTTGTTGATGTTGATTATGTCTCTAAGTGGGTAGAGGCCATTGCATCCAAAACAAATGATCATAAAGTTGTTCTTTCTTTTCTTAAGGAAAACATTTTCTCCCGTTTTGGAACACCTAGAGCAATAATCGGTGATGGAGGTAGTCATTTTTGCAATAGACCCTTTGAATCACTTGTGCGCAAGTATGGAATCACTCATAAGGTAGCAACACCTTACCATCCTCAAACCAGTGTGGCCAAGTAGAAGTTTCTAATAGGGAAATTAAGCATATTCTTGAGAAGATTGTTAATCCTTCTAGGAAAGATTGGTCTTTGCGCTTAAATGATGCTTTGTGGGCCTATAGAATCGCATACAAGACTCCCATTGGGATGTCTCCCTACGTACTTGTGTACGGTAAAGCATGTCATCTCCCGTAGAGTTAGAACACCGTGCATATTGGGTCATGAAGAAATTGAATTTTGATCTTGATAAAGTCGGTAACTAAAGAAAACTTCAACTCAATGAGTTAGAAGAATTGAGAAATGATGCATATGATAGTGCCAAATTGTACAAACAAAGAATGAAAGTGTTTCACGACAAGCGCATTCTGCGCAAGTCCTTCACACCAAGCCAAAAAGTTTTATTGTACAACACTCGTTTGCACTTGTTTCCAGGGAAGCTACGTACTCGATGGTCAGGACCATTCGTGGTACGCACCGTTTTCCCCCCATGGAGCCGTTGAAATTGAAAACCCAAAGAACCAAGAACATCTTCAAGGTCAATGGTCGAGATTGAAACCATTTCTCGGAGCATCTTCCAATGGTAAGTTGAGACCGTAGATTTGGAAGACCCCATCTATGTGGACTAAACTAGTTCACTTGTGTACATAAACATGGACTAAAATCCATTCTCTTTCACCTTTTCTTTTTCTTTTTGCATAGTTCTTATTTGTGCTAACCAACCTTTTTTGTCTTGCGCTCTGGTTGTTTGCTTTCAAAGCATTCATCCTCCTTGGTTTAGCAACATCATTGTACATCCAGTAATCTCTTCCCTTTTCTCTACTCAACATAGTTCTCTTGGTATGTGACTTTTTGAATTCTTATCATCTGTTGACACATTGAGGACAATGTTTGATTTAGGCTTGGGGGTGCATTTGCATTTGCATATAGAGTTTTTAGTAATTCATTCTCAAAAAAACAAAAACAAAAAAAAATTTATTTCAAAACTCTTTGTAAATACTTGCATAAAAACCTCCAACTTTTAGAGATCTTAGAGTCACTAGCATGCTTCTAGCTATGTTTACATAGAGATTCTGACCGAAATAACAGAACTTGGAAGTACTGGAGAACACAATCAGGTTTCTTAGTTGATTAGAGCGTTAAAGTTGGATTTAACCATGCCGGAGGGCGAATTAGGTGTTGTTTAGATATTCGGTAGTAGAATTGTGATCACCCATAGTGGAGACTACCCATTTTACATCAAGCGAGGCACCGACCTTCATTTTTGTGACTTTCTAGAAAATCTGTTAGAGTGTGTGTCACCATACGTCAATTTCGGGTAGGAATGGTGAGCTACCCAACTTCGCGCCACTTTCAGCACTACTTTTGATCTCTTGAGTGCTAATTTCGTCAATCATGAGGGTGACGTTTAAAGATGAAAACTCCTTCTTGTAGTTCGATTTGCGTTAGCATCACTCTCTCCCTCTCAACAACATCCATGATTCATAGAAACACATCGTCGTCAAAGAAGCGGAGCATCATCAGAATATTTGAAGAAAAGTTGAAATAGTCCAAGGTTTACATGCAACAAAGAAAAGAAAAGAAAATAAGATGAGAATTAATGAAGTTTGTGAAATCAAGACAATACAAGTTGTGTAAAATTGAGTTTTATTGTTATTTTCATGTTTTAGCCAAGTCAAAAAAAAAAAAAAAATGTTTGTCAAGTTTTTTGTGAAGTTCAGAAGTTCATCATCAGCAGTTGAAGACCGAAGACCGAAGATTGAAGACATTTCTATGAATGCTGAGAGAGTGATATTAATTGTCGATCGGGTGAGAAGGTAAGTGAGTACTCCCATCCTTGCTAATGGTTGATTTCCTTTCTTAGAGATCATCAGAAAAAGACTCTTTTTGTCCACAACTCGTGGAGTCTCCGTAAATTATTTCGGAAGGTTATCCTTCTCATCTTCAACGTGTGCGGGGTTTCTCTCTTTATTCCCGCCGCACACATGAGAGACTCAAAAGCGGTCTTTTGAGTGCAATTATCATAAAACCTTCTTTGGTGAGGCGAAGTCGAGGTTTGTGATCACTCTCGAACCCGAATTCTTTCATATGGTATGGTTATTTCTCGCTCAACTCTTAAGGATGAGAAGGCATTCTTTGGTAGTTCTAACTCCGTGTTACTAGCATGCAGAAACTCTATGTCCTCATAGCTCCTTAGATGCTTGAGACTCTTTTACACTCGAAGTTGGAGAAGGTTTTGTGGGTACACCTCTGGTAAACCCTCACGAGACTACAACTCGTCCACTAGGGACATCTAGGGGTTTAAAGTCTTAGTGCATACGCTAAATGCATTCGAGAGACCAGCGACAATGGTATAGTTAGGATTTCTAATTTCTCGTTTCACTTGAGGACAAATAAAATTCAGGTTTGGGGGTATTTGATGAGTGCCAAATATTGCATATTTTCACATCTTTTTATTGGCATTTAACTCATCTTTTGTGCTTAGAAATCAGATATTATCCCAGATTCTGTATTTTCTTTGTTTTCAAGAATAAATATTTGTATTAATTAATTTTGTGTTTTTAGGTAGTAAATAAAGTTCGGAGAAATTGAGGAGCCAAAAGAGCAGAAGATTGGAGACGAGCGTCTATGAAGCAGAAAGCCAAAGCCCGCGCGCGCATCAGTTGCAACCCAACAAGTAGCAACCCATCTACAAGACATGGGCTCGAGCTATCCAAGACCCGGCCCATAACCCGAGTCCACAACCCGATTCACCCTGAGCCATTGAGATTCAATCTATCTTCTGCATCCAACGGTCGCTTCGACCCACACATCGACCCTCGCTACATCCGCCCAACACCACATCCACCTACTCTTACACCCTTCGACCAAATCCCCATTTCTCATCTTCATCTTCTCTTTCTTCTCCCCCGACACAGAACCAGAAACCCTTACCTTCTTCCCCATACCAGCAGCTGACCTAACCACCACCATCTCCTTCCCCTGACAGCAGCACCAGTGGCAGCATGCTCCCCCTATCTATCTCAAGTTATCTCCATCATAGCTTCTCCATACCCTAGAATCTAGGTTAGAGATAGTTGGGGCTAGGGTTTTCTCTAACATCAAATCAATGGAGTCAGTGACGGATTGGCGGAGGAAAGAGGTTTGGGTCTTTGTTTATTTGCGAGTTCGAGTGATTGTGAGGTATATATTGGAGTGTTTTTCATGTGAGAGGAATCAGTTTGAAGACAAAGAACTGTATGTGGAGACTTGAACTCATCTATCACTTGGAAAGTCTATTTCTACTATCTCTTATATTGAGACATGAGTCGTGTTAAGATATAGTTTTCTCTATACACATTTGAGATTTCGAGCTGAGTATATCTCGCTAACATATTTCTCGAAATATGTATTAGTAAGCTTTTGTTTCGACCAAGTTCATCTTATATCATGAGAAAATTGTCGAGTAACATCTGACATGGTTTTTGTGATACAATCATTTGATGTAGGCTTGGAATCTTTCGATAATGATTATTTCAATATCTTGAAAATTGCTTTCATGCTAATAGTGTGTGAAAACGGCTATTATCATTATAGAAGAATGTTTCAATGATTGAAATAAAGAGTTGAGAATGTAACCATCTTTGGATATAAGCATATATAGTGTGTTCGCGCATTAGTGTATAAATCCATAAACCGGTAGCCAAGAGTATGCATATGTGTGTATACGAAATTGGTGAAGGAGACAGGTTAAGAATGCGTACACGTACGCATACTGGCGGAAGTTTTCAAACGAAATTTCTGGCTGAGTTTGGTTTTGACAAACTCTTAAACTAGACACCTTAAGTATGCGTGAATCACGCATACTTGCGGAAGTTTTCGAACCGAAAATTTCTGTTGAGTTTGGAAACTAAACAAACTCAAATCCGGTTGCTTAAGTATGCATACTTAAGTTGGTTACTTTGTCAAATCGGTCGGTTCATGGACTTAAACATTTAAATCATAAGGACCGCAATCTTTTGCAAACCGTGGCTATAATGTTCATGATTGATTCAAGAAAATCAAACCGATTTGGTTTCAATTGTGTTCTCTATGCAATTGAACAACTCTTTAACTAGTTTCATTTGAGTCATTTGAACTAGTTATGGTTAAGATGAATAAGGTTGATATAAGAGTAATCATATGGCTAACCTCGGTTAACTATTTGTGAACCAACATGGTGTACACGTTTAGGTACGGTTACATAAACCTAAATGAGGGTACATTTCATTTGTGTTTAACAAGCTAAGTTCGATCTAACGGTTGAAAGATATTAGCTTGGGAGAATCAGCTTTTTCATCTAACGGTGAATATTGAATGCTTTTTTACCAAGGTAACTTAGATTGCAAACCCTGATTTGAAAACTATATAAAGGAGAACTCTAGCAATCTGGAAACCTAATCCCACACCTCACGTGTGTTACTAGTTGCATAACTAGAGTCGATTCTACTTTAACCTTATGTTTCTTCTCGAGACCCTGTAGGTTAACGACTTGAAGACTTCATTGGGATTGTGAAGCCAGACCCAACTATTATCTTTGTAGTTGCGTGATCTGATCTTGCTGTTTCTATCGTGTTGAGTATGATAGGTGCATAATTCACATGATTTTAGTGTCAATTCCATGCTAGTAATCGCTTATATTCTTGCAAATTATTGTATGTTACGGTTGTTTTCTCTTATTTGTGTTTAATTAGGTGAATCATCCAAAAAGAAGTGAATTTGCGCTTAATTGTCAATAAAAGAAGCTAGCTACAAGTGGAGAAGGGCCAAAGACAAAGTGGAAATCGTTCAAGTGCAAGATTTCTACTTTTCATTTTGTAGAGGACGAGAAGACAAAGGCAATGGCGAAATAACAGAGTCATTCTGAGTTCGTATGAAGAAGTTATGAGCAAAACAAGAACTTGGAAGACTAAAAGGGGCAAAATGGTCATGTTTCTAAGGGAAATGCTAGTGGCAACCCAACCCAATGTTAAGGGGCAGATTGTTTCACGGGAACTGCTAAGGGAAGTTCGGTTTTTTACAAAGGGGAAGGCAGGAATTCAAATAATACTAAAGGCACCTGATCTCTTACTCGTGGCACCGTCTTCCCTATTCCTTAACAACACGGGCAATGGCAGTCAGAACTTGATGATCATGATGGTGATGGATTTGATCAGCAGTGATATTCGAATTTGATACATCATTGGGTTACTGAAGTTGAAACAAAGCTTGGGTAAGAGACCGATTTCCATAAATCAGTGGTACTCGAGTATGGGGAGAAATTAATCGAGATAATAATGATGAGTTTCTAGTGCTGTGTTGATCATGGTGATGCTGCTGCCAACAGAGGAAGGAATGGAATGGGTTGAGCAGTAAGAGTTGGATTGAGTTGATGCTGCTGTAATGAATTCTTCCAGCGATGGAGATTCGAACAAGGTACTGAGTTAACTGTCGAAGGAAGAAGAACATGATGCTGTGTCGAAAGAAAAAAAGAAAAGAATCATGGTTCCATGACGATGCACGGTGGTCGCAGAAGATAGAGAACGATGGCAGTAATAGAGCTGTGGACGATGGCAGTCATGGAGCTGTTGCTGTTTAGAGCTCGAGATGAACCAAGACATGGGTTGTATCTTGGCAGTAACGGTGGTCGAGCCAGTGATGAAGCTGCTACCATTATCAGTGATGGAACTCAGGGTCGCTGTTGCTGCAAACTATACCCGCGAGTATAATGGAAGTCGAGCTGATAACATCAATGGCTAAAGAAGCTCGAGGAAAAATGGAGTTGTCAATGACTCGCAGCTTGGAGCTCGAGTGATCTGAGAGAATGATTGGGACTTTATCTCATTCGAATATGAAGGAGGAGGTCGAGATGATGTTGCTACTGGTTTTGGTGACGGAGTAAGGCTGTTGATGATGCTCTGTTCTCGAACATGAGAATTGGTTCTGGTTTGGTGGTTCTCGGTGATGCATGGAAGAGAAATTATTTCTCTGGTGGGACCCATATCACATGGGAATGTTCGAAAATGATTTGTGGCACCCAAATATGATGCACCCAATGCACCCACTCTTAGGTGGCATCCACCTAAACGACCAAATTGGTTGATTTTTTCTCTATCTTTTTAATTTTAGTTTCTCTAAACAACAGATGTAGATCCGATTTTTTTCTTTCAAAGAGAAGAGTCGATTAACATCAGGATGGTGGAAACCAAATTAGAAGATTACGATGAAAGAAAATTAACAAAACAAATAAACAAAACATAAAAATCAACTTTTGTCGCTTGAAACTTTCCATTTAGGTTACAGTTCTTCAATGGCACAACATCTTAAAAGGAAAAACGATTCCTCCTGTTTGAACCCACCTTATTACTATCTCAAATAATCATTAGTAATTTGAAGCTATGATCAAAACAGACCCCATTTTTCTCACTCACGTTGTAAAATATTCACCCATATATTCAAAACCCACAATGACAAAACCCCAAAATTTTCTTTTTAGTTTAAGTTTGATCAAGAAATCAAGGCCTCAACTTGATCATATTTTTCTTATCTCAATTTTGAATCATTAGCCTTACCCTTATATAACCTAATCCTATCAAATACTTTTCAAAATCATATCATTACTGGATTATGTGATGATTTTTTCCCCATACTTCCCATAACATCTTTCCTAATCTTCCATTATAGAACTTATAAAAGCGATGGAGAAAACTCAGAGAACATCTAAAAAAAGGGATGCGAGGGAAACGTGTTCACGTGGATATGCCACCTAAGGATGGGTGCATCGGGTGCACGAAAAACGGATGCCACAAATCATTTTCGGGGAATGTTAGTAAAAAATAGAACTCTGTACTCTGCAGAGAGCAGTTTTGGCAGCCCGACAGAATCAGGCAGGAAGAGAAAATGTTTGACGCGTTTTGGGAAAAGGTGATGATCTGATGTAATGCGTCCCATTGAAGCTAGACAAACCGGCGGACCATATAAAGACACATGCATCTCTTGGATGATCGAATGGATTGGGAACCCCACACACACTTCTTAGGTGCACTCTGTTACTCCAAATCAACACCAATTAATTTCAACTGCACAAAACTCTTTAGGCAGACGCTTTACTTCTTATCTAGTCCGGTTTTTATGCACGCGGTGGACAAATCTGGGGAATGGTGGCAGTGACATTTTCTCTATAAATAGAGGTCGAGTGAGGGAAAAAAAAAGACACTTCTTATTTGGTTAATTTTTTCTCTAGCTTGTTGGGAGCTTCTATTTTTAGTTTCATTTTAATTGCTTCTTCTTTATTTGTTTGCCAATACCTTTTAGTTATGAGTAACTAAACTTTTAATTGATTATGGATGATTTAAAAGTCCTGAACAATGAAGCATTATTTTCTTTAACCAAGATTATTTTAAGTTTTATTTAATTGTTGATTATCTTTATTATTTTTAATGTCTAAGAATAATGAGGGGTTATTTAAAATGATCAATTAAATTAACCAATCAATATTTCTTCTACTAGTTTAGGGTTGTGTGATACGTGTAATTGTCACATCAACTCTTTACACCGATAGTAAATCGCAAAGAGTCGACATAGGGATTTTGTTAAGCAATTGTGTGTAAAGATAACACTAGTAAGCAGACCGAGCTTATGCATCTGATGCTAGGATCAACCTGATTCACAGAGTGTAAAGCATTCGACTAATTTACACCTTGAGAGCTTATTCTTGGTGGGTTGGTTGGATTGAATCAGTAGTGAGCGCCCGTATCCGGTGGCGTAGGAATCCGGGGATAGCAGAGCTTATTGCTATTCTACGGTTGGTAACAATATAAGTTAAACAAGAAATAAGTTTGTATTTAATTAAGCTTCGGTTCAGTGATGGCGAATGATTCCATAATCATCTTCTTTATTATTATTTACAACAAAGTATTACTATTTTGTTTTATTAGTTACTTTAATTTAAAATCTAAAAACCCCCCTTTCGGTTACTTTTAACAACTAGAAACTCCCTGCTCTTCGTGGACGAACTCCTTGCCATTATATTACCAGTTAATTGTGTGGAAAGAAGTAATTAATTTGTTGTATAAACGACGCGCACCAGAGTACAATTGGAATAATTGGCTCGAGATTTTATATCTCCGATAGGCAAGATAGAAAAGTAATCACAAACACTTCGTCTCATCGTTTGTGATTCCACCATATCTTCTTTCGCTAGTCGATTAAGATTATTGTGAGGTGATTGATAATTCTAGGCCGTTGTTCAGGTATATAAGTCCGGGTTATCGATTGGTTCCTGTTCACCTTGATTTATCAACATACGGAACAAAAACTCTTGGGTATTTCTGTGGGGGACAGATTTATTCAATCCTATAGACTTCACGTGCCAGGAGATGATTTGTCTATCAAGTCTTCGACTTTGGGTCGTAGCAACTCTTGGTTGTGGGCGAGATCAACTAAGGGAATCAAGTGCGTAGTATCCTGCTAGGATCAGAGACGTAAGGAGCGCAAATGTACCTGAAAAAGCGGGGGTCTAACAACCACACCCAATATTTCGCTTAACAATCTGTATGGACAAACTCCAATATACTTTCTAGAGAATCAACTAGACAGTCAGACTCAATCTAGATAAAAAGTATATCAACGAGTTTATATCTCAATCTCTCAATTTGATGTTTAATCAAGCAAATAGTAATCTGCGAGTCTTTATCAAAGAGAGATAACTTGGATGGTACCAAAGACCAATATCCAAGTGTCAATCAATTTAAATCAACAACCAAAAGGTCAGATATTCTAATTAACTGAACAACGCACAACCTGTGATATTTCAATTATATAAACAAATATAATGCGGAATAGAAATAACACAGACATCAAAATTTTGTTAACGAGGAAACCGCAAATGCAGAAAACCCCCGGGACCTAGTCCAGATTGAACACACACTATACTAAGCCGCTACAGACTCTAGCCTACTCCAAATTAACTTTGGTCTGGACTGTAGTTGAACCCAAATCAATCTCACAATGATCCAAGGTACAGTTATGCTCCTACGCCTTTGATCCCAGCAGGATGCCACGTACTTGATTACCTTAGCTGATCTCACCCACAACTAAGAGTTGCTACGACCCAAAGTCGAAGACTTTAATAAATAAATCTGTATCACACAGAAAAGTCTATAGTAATAGATAAATCCGTCTCGCACGAATAAACCTATGAGTTTTGTTCCGTCTTTTGATAAATCAAGGTGAACAGAACCAATCAATAACCGGACTTATATTCCCGAAGAATGACCTAGTATTATTGATCACCTCACAATAATCTTAATCGACGCAGCGAGAAAAGATATTGTGGAATCACAAACGATGAGACGAAGTGTCTGTGATTTCTTTTCTATCTTTCCTATCAGAGATATAAATCTCAAGCCAATTATTTCAATTGTACTCGTCACGATAGAAAAAGACAAGATCGATCACACAACTACAAGAAAAGTAGTATCGCACTGGCTTCACAATCCCAATGAAGTATTTAAGTCGTTAACCTGATTTTAGAAGAAGAAAACCAAAGGTTAAAGGAAAATCGACTCTAGCTTAGCAATTTAGTATCACACAGAATGTGTGGGGATTCGGTTTCCCAGCTGCTAGAGTTCTCCCTTATATAGTCTTTCAAATCAGGGTTTGCAATAAATGTTAGATTAGTAACAAAGCATTCAATATTCACCGTTAGATGAAAACCTGATTAATTCAAGCTAATATTTCTCAACTGTTGGATCGAAAGCTTAGCTTGTTATACACAAATGAAATGTTCAATTTTGGTTTTATGAACCGTACCCAAACATTAACATTTGTTGGTTCAACAATAGTCAACCAAATGGTTAGTCATATGAACACTCTCATATCAACCATATTCTTCTGCACCATAACTAGTTCAAATAACTCAAATGAACTAGTTAGAGAGTTGTTCAATTGCTTAGATCTTATGTAACTACACAAGACACAATCGAAGCAAAAACGGTTTGATTCACTCGAATCGGTTCATGAACTTTATAGCCACGGTTTGCAAAAGAATTCCTTAGTTTATATAAACATTAGTTCAAGAACAACCGGTTTTAGATATAACCTAATCAAGTTCTCGGACTGGGTTCGCTGACTTAGGCTCATGGAAGGAGTACACAAACTCCAGCAGAAATTCCGGGTCGAGAACTTTTGCCAGTTCGCGGACTTGGCTTGCGCCACTTCCATTTCTCTTGATCAACAAAGTTCGCAAACTTTGGTTCAAGGAATAAGGACTTATACATATATGTGTTTCCACAATAATGCTTATATTCTACCAATGGTTATGTAATCTAAACTCTCATTTCAATCATTGAAATATTCCCAGAAAACGTTATATAGCCGTTATTCACAGACCGTTTTTCGTCAGAGCAATTTCCAAAGTGATTGAAACATATCATGACTTTCGTCACTAGTTAAAGATGAATTCAGTTAAAGCGAAAGCTTACCAATACATATTTCGAGAAATAGATAGGCGAGTTAAACTTGGCTCAAAATAGCAAATGTGTATAATGAAAGTCTATACGTCTAAACGACTTTTGTCTCAAGAGTAGGAGATAGAGTAAATATACTTTTGAGTGATGAGATAAGTTCAAGTCTCCACATACCTTTTAGTCGATGAAGTTCCACCGGTTCCTCGAGTAGTCCTTCGTCTTGTATGATGATTTCCATGGAGTTCTTGAGCTCAACTACACTTTATATCCTAGTCCGAGACCTTTAGCTACATACGCTAGAAATCAAGACTTATAGTTTTGATCACTAATATTGACAAACATGCTTGAGATAGCAACGCATGCGAGTTCGACCGAGCAATGCTCTAACAATCTCCCCCCTTTGTCAATTTTAGTGGCAAAACTATTAATACATATGGAATACAAAAAATAAATAAATTAACTTTTGTAGCTCCTATTCCACATGTCTAATCTTCAACATTACTCGAAATCTTCGTCACTTCCAAGTACTCCAGTGATCCCAAAGGTTGCAAGTTTAGCATCATCGTTGTTGAAAATCCGTAGTTATAACAATAAGAAAACAAGAGTTCTCAATCATTGTTATACAGTGTCATAGTATCATTACACATCGTCAAAGTTCAATTGTATCATAACTTCAACAACAATACTATCGTGATATGTATCACTCCCCCTTAGTCAATACTCCATCTCACATGGAAACCACTCCCCCTTACATAATGATCCGAAAACCATATGTATTTGTAGTGTGAACTACGTATTAATTCTCCCCCTTTTTGTCAATAAAATTGGCAAAGGTACAAGAACATGATCCTAATGAAATTTCCGAAAGAAACATTTCATGACCAAAAGAAAGAAACACACATCATCTTATTTAGATGAAATCATAAAGCCGAAGCTAAATGCGTTTATCAAGGAGTTTAAAGATACAAGATAACCCCTATAATATTCCACAGCCGCACTCCCCACAAAGAAAATATTCCTTATTTTCATTGGTTAAATCATTTTTATATATTAGACATACACATGTTTTTTCAGGGTAATCCACAATGGAATTGTCATTTAGTTTTTAGAGATAAAAATAGAGCGACCAAATAGTATTGCTAAGAAAGCTAGAATTCGTAGTACCAGCTTTGAGTATTATGGGAATTTTCCAGCAGATATCAATGTTTGGATACGTAAGGATAAACATTCTGTAACTGCTCATTCATAACTCTTAATAAAACTTGTTTTTAATAATAAAAAAAAACTAATATAAAAAACAGAAAAAAAAACAAGTACTTCAAAGAAATTAGGAGTTGTGTAGGTAAAAGATCTGACCCAGAGAATAGGTAGAATGATGAATATGTTGAACCAAATTCCTTTGAAAGACTTAACATAATTATTAAAAATTGATCGGGTATTCGACTCCAGCCGATGGCGACCACCTAGTTCTTCTGGAACAACATATGCCAACCGGAACTGCATCCATGTGGGGAACACATGTATAAATTCGATAGTAGATCGTAGCACTATAACAATGATAATAAGATCCTTTTTTATGAACAAAAGGCACTATCATCATCACCGATGTTGAGAGAGAAGAAAAACAACGGATCTATGAATAGCGCGACTTCCCTTAAAACCAAAATTAATCGGTTCCAATTTTTGATGTACAATAAAACCTCTATATAAAAATATCCTAGGGACCAAAAAAAAATCTTATATGGAGGATGTTCTTATAGCGAGGTTATAACTTGAATATATCAAAAATAAAGTTTTGCATATGTGTATTTGGGCATATTCATGCATTTGCATAGGTGTTTATGGGTGAAAATCGTTTCTGCCGATTTCGGTAAATTCGGTAGGTGAGTGAGAAACTGGTTCAAACCCTAAACAAATGTGCTGCACGTGAGCACTTTATAGATTCGAGAGATCAATCTGTACAAGTCCGGCCTAAACCAAGAAATGGCCGTTCCAGACTTGCTTCGGTCACAAAGTGGAGGAGAAGGGTTGATTTGGGGAGGGAAGCAAAGAAAGGTGTTGAGGAGAGTAGTATCTCGACTTGTATCGTAAAGTGAAAGCTTAGGAAGCTTGCAAGAGATGGAAGCTTTTGGGAGAGCTTGCAAAGTTGCCTTTCCGAGAGTGTAGTATTTTCTCCGACCGAGACTTGTTGTCCGGGGTGGAAATAGGTAAGACCTATTTATACAAGTCGAGATTTGAAACTTACCCGACCTCATGAAGGAAGAGAGTAAAAGGGTGAAATAATGGGAGGAGGTGGTAACCGCATGGTGTTAATGGGTGAAAACGTTTTCACCATTATTTCCTCTTTTATTTGACCGCTTTATTCCTTTTCACGCTTTATTAATGTGAGCGTAGTGTACGCTGCATCTTTGGATCGCCAAACCAAAACCCTAGAAAGCATCCCCGTTTGTGTTGATGTCTCGAGTGTTGGTTGCATCTTGCGTGCAAGTGGTGCTGCTAGGGACGCATGTGGCATGTGCCAATGGCATGTGCGGAATGCCTTCGTTGCGAGTTGCACCTCGAGCGTAAGTGGTAATGCCAGGAGCTGCTAGTGGCGTGTGTGGCATGTGCCAACGGCATGTGCGGAATGCCTTAGTGGTAGGTTGCACGGTTTGCAAGTTAGGCTACCGCGCGTGTGTGTTTGGCATGTGCGGAATGCCTTGTTGGTAGGTTGCACGGTTTGCAAGTTAGGCTACCAGCGTGTGTGTTTGGCATGTGCCAATGGCATGTGCGGAATGCCTTGTTGGTAGGTTGCACGGTTTGCAAGTTAGGCTACCAGCGTGTGTGTTTGGCATGTGCCAATGACATGTGCGGAATGCCTTGTTGGTAGGTTGCACGGTTTGCAAGTTAGGCTACCAGCGTGTGTGTTTGGCATGTGCCAATGACATGTACGGCCATGTTGACCTAGTTGCAAGTCTTGCAAGCCTAGGGCGCTATATCTGGCGTGGGCCAAAGGCATAGCGGCTTGGAAATATGGCCTGCGATACGCGTTGGCATGTGCCAATGGCACGTACGGCCATGTTGACCTAGTTGCAAGTCTTGCAAGCCTAGGGCGCTATATCGGGGCGTGGGCCAAAGGCATAGCGGCTTGGAAATATGGCTGCGATACGTGTTGGCATGTGCCAATGGCACGTACGGCCATGTTGACCTAGTTGCAAGTCTTGCAAGCCTAGGGCGCTATATTTGGCGTGGGCCAAAGGCATAGCGGCTTGGAAATATGGCTGCGATACGTGTTGGCATGTGCCAATGGCACGTACGGCCATGTTGACCTAGTTGCAAGTCTTGCAAGCCTAGGGCGCTATATTTGGCGTGGGCCAAAGGCATATCGGCTTTGGAAATATGGCCTTGTTGCCATGGTACGCAGGGTGCGGCTTGGTTTGGCATTGTTGCCATGGTGCGCAGGGTGCGGCTTGGTTTGGCATTGTTGCCATGGTGCGCAGTATGCGGCTTGGTTTGGCATTGTTGCCATGGTGCGCGAGGTGCGGCTTTTGGTTTGGCATTGTTGCCATGGTGTGATATGCGGCTTGGTTTGGCATTGTTGCCATGGTGCGTGAGATGCGGCTTGGTTTGGCATTGTTGCCATGGTGCGCGAGGGTGCGGCTTGGTTTTGCATTGTTGCCGTGGTGCGCGATGATGCGGCTTGGTTTGGCATTGTTGCCATGGTGCGAGGGTGCGGCTTGGTTTGGCATTGTTGCCATAGTGCGCAGATATGCGGCTTGGTTTGGCATTGTTGCCATGGTGCGCAGATATGCGGCTTGGTTTGGCATTATTGCCATGGTGCTTGATATGCGGCTTGGTTTGGCATTGTTGCCATGGTGCGCAGGGTGCGGCTTGGTTTGGCATTGTTGCCATGGTGCGCGAGATGCGGCTTGGTTTGGCATTGTTGCCACGGTGCGCAAAGATATGCGGCTTGGTTTTGGCATTGTTGCCATGGTGCGTGAGATGCGGCTTGGTTTGACATTGTTGCCACGGTGCGCAGAGATGCGGCTTGGTTTGGCATTGTTGCCATGGTGCGCGATATGCGGCTTGGTTTGGCATTGTCACCATGGTGCGCAGTGGTGCGGCTTGGTTTGGCATTGTTGCCATGTGTGCAAAGATATGCGGCTTGGTTTTGGAATTAGGGTTACGTGTTGAAAACCCTAACGGTATTTTGAAAAAATACCCCTATTAATTATTTACACTGAGTTAAATGCTCTTAGTTAATGTGTTGCGGGTAACACTAGGTCATGGGGTTTTACGATTTTACCCCTTGTTTAAAAACCACCATCAACATTAAGTCCCCCGCTTAGCTCGGAACAGGGGGCTTTGTTGCGAGGTAAGCATAAGATGGTGACAAACTATCAATAGCAAACCGTAAAGAGAATTGAGGGGCTTGTCCGACCTTTTATGAATAGGATTTGGGACCCTTGCCTCTCGGTAGTTTTGCACAAATCGGAGGCCGGCACAATTGGTGGGGCCGGTGCGGCTTGGGCGACGTTGGGAAATTGCTGTGAGTTGGGAACCGGTAGGGCCGGTGCAATGTGGAAGCTGTGCGTGCTTGCGGGCGTGACTTGGGAGGCTGCGCTTGGTGCTGGCTGGTGGGGCCGGCACAATGTGGTAGCCGGTGCGTGCTTGCGAGCATGACTTGGGAAGCTGCGTGTGTCTTTGGGTGGGGCCGACGCAATGTGGCCCAGACAACTTGTGCGTGCTTGCAGGCGTGACCGATGTAAACAAGGAGGGAGTTTCTTCAGATAGAAAAGTTTCCTTATCTTGCCTTCCTTCACGTGCGGATTCAATTAGGGCATTATTCATGCTAAAATCTGGAAGCGTTATGTCTCTCATTGCTTCCTTTCCCTTTTTAAGATTCCGTATTCATACTCAAAAATAATTGCATCGTCTCCTCGTTTGAGAAAAAGGTTCTTCTTGTTGGATTTCTCTCTTTGCCATGTCGCGCAGATTCGAATCATCTTCTAACCAGTCAGGTTCTCCGGATGAAGGTGCGAGGTTTGACTCTCGCATGAGCACCCCAACGAAGGTTATTCGGGTTAAGAAAATCATAGCGGTATGTTTTCTTCTTCTTTGGCGGACTGACGTACACTTTAACGCTTGTTGTATAAATGGAAAATTTCCCTTTTGTGTAGAGATATCCCGTTGGAGCATGCGTTACTGTTATCGACGAGGATGACCTAGTCGTTCCCCTTCCTTCAAGCCCGACCTTGTTGACTGCTGCAGATTTGGAGGATGCTGATTTAGGGCTCTATCTTACGAAATGGGATGCAGCGAGAAGTCCCCGGTCATACTTCGGTTTGATATGATGGAATGGATGAATACGTGAATGTAAGCTTGTGGCGTGCTTTTGGAGTTTTCGGTGCACATGTACGGATTCATGTTGAGAAATTCCCGCGGCTCGTAAAACCTCAATAGTGATGATGTTGAAATCAGTAATAACCTGGTTGAGGGGAGTGAAAGCATCTCACGCTGGTAGTCCCCATGCATGACCTACTTTCATTATATCGCCTTGAATCCCCCCTCCACGGGATTTGATATAAGCCTATCGTACTCTTCTGGATGTGACACTGGGATGCTTAGAAATTACATGATGACATATTCTGGATAGTGCAGGCTCGGGATCCTCCGCGGCCTCGTAAAGTGTTGAAGGCGTCTTCTAGACAGAGAGGTGATGATGTTCTTGCGCCGCACCCTTGAAGAGTAGAGGACCTTGTTGTGGGTACGGATTTTTGGTGGACTGTTCTTCGTAGCTTTTGACAGTGAAAGGATCCCGTGTATATCTTCCGTTCTCAAGTATGGTTTACGTGTTTCCATCTTTGTAGTAATTTCTGCTGCGGTGAAGCTCTGGATGGTATCAACGAATGAGGGGCAACAGTTCTTGGTAGGAGATGTAATTAGGAGAAACTATATTGTCGTGGTAACAAAGTAGGTTGGCTGATATTCTATGGGCTTCCGTGGACGTAAAAGGATTGGCTGGATGCATAAGCGAGCAAACTGTCCATGATCACGAGTTTTGGCGAGATGGATTAAAAGGTATCCATGACTACGAAGATTGGCTGGCTGTGACTATGTTCCTTGATATGGGGAGTGTGGCGGCACGACCCTTTGCAGGAAGGAGTGGCATTGAAGCGAACGTTGAAGCGAAGCCGCTGCTGGAGAAAGTTGATGCGTAGCTACTTCTTGAGAGAACGTTGATGCGGAGCTACTTCTGGAGGAAACGTTGAAATGACATCTTGCAACTCTCAGAGCCTTGACGGCTACCATTTTGAAGTCGGAGGTCGCGTCACGTTCTGTCAAACTCGACATCCCTCAAGAGAAAAGAGGTTAGGAGTCCCCGGTTACATCCGTCGATCGTGCTTTCTAGAGAGGTTGGGGTTTGGGAACGGCTTCCCGGGATGGAAACGCCCGCTTCCCGATGCAATGCGGTTGAGAGATGCAAATATGTCTTGATGCTATGCCTTGGAGAAATATAGAATCTCACATAACTGTTTCATCATAGATGTACGACTTTGTGGGCGAAGTTCCAATTATGAGGGTCCCGACGGAAGAAGGGTCTCCGTGAACTCGGGAGAGTTGTTGATTTCCATTGCTTTCGATTTTGGAGAAGTCCTTCCGATCTTCACGTGTGACGAAATTGGATTGCTTATCCCCTTCTATTTGGCGTTCAAGAGTAACGCGAGCCTCTTCATCTATAACGCGCGTCTGTGAAGTATCTTTCGTCTTTACATCGAATCAACAGTGCTAAAAGGAGGTCGGCTTCTTAGGATCTTCCAAGTATCTTTCCCCGATGGTGGAGTAGCGTCTCCGGTGACGGTTGGAGCTTTCATGCTTGAAGAACCGTTGGGGTGGCGGAAGTGGCTTTGGTTCCGTGATCGTAAGTGTATCGTGCGGAGATGACACGGTTTTGATCACGAAGTCTTTGGAGCCATGGCGCTGTTTCAAGGGCGAGGATGGTCTTTGGAAGGGTGCAAGATGTTATTGCTTTGAAAGGATGCAAAGCGTTAGCACAAAGTGTGGTACCGTGGTCGGCATGCGCGTGCGGCATGTGTGCACGGGTAAGCGCGTCCGGCAAGCGCTTCGGGCAAGCGCGCCGGCATGCGCGTCGGCAAGCGCATCGTAAGCGCATCCCGGGAAACGCGTCGGTAGGTCTTGGATCGTCTTGGAATGGGCGCCCGACTTGGTGTGGGACGGCTTGGATTTCGGTATGGTGTGGACCATTGGCTTGGCACGGTGCTTTGGCTTGGCGTGGCTTGGACTTGTTCCTGGGCCCGCTTGCCTCTTCCCATACGTATCTCAAACAGGAAATCCTTTCCTTATTCAAATTCAAAAAGTGTTATGCATATGAAATGGGTTGGCTCCCCTTTTTTACCTCGTATCTTTGTTATCACGTCATGGTGTTAGCGGTAGCGCGGTAGTGATAAAGTCGGCAAGCATATCCCAGCTATGTACTCCAGCGTTTTTCTTTCAATTTGTTTTATTGTTTTCTTGTCTTTGGTGTAAACCGTAGCCATAGGTATGCCTTTCATAAACTTGTGGAAATACTTCATCATAAATAATTCTTCAAATGTCACCGTAGTAACGTCTTCGCTAGTGACAGGTAATTATTATTGTGCAAAGTAGGTATGTACGGGTAGGTGAATTTTTTTTTTTGAAAGGCAAACAAAGCGCATGGTTTATGGTTTTTGTCTTCCGGATTTCTTGGGTTGATAGATAAATGTTAGCTTTTGAGGATATTGGATTATTTCGGGATGAATGGTTTTGATAATGTAACTCGATTATGTTTTGGGAAAGGAATATTGCTTTTATGAAAGTGTGTGCTAGCAATAGGCACAAGACGCAATAGTATGGCGTTTTATTAAAAACCTAAAAACAGATCGTATATATTGCCCCATCTAAATTTACTCACTTGCAAACACGCCTCTCCAAGTAAAAGGCGGCTTTCTTTGGTAGCAAGGCAAGCTTTCTTTGGTAGCATCTTCGATTAGTCCCCAATTGATGGTAGCGTCTTAGGCGAGTCTCCGAGTTTTAGCGGTGTAGTTTTAACAAACGATAACCGGGTTGTGCTGGTAGTTGAGTTTGACCGAGTCGCAAGTCCCCAATAGCTGGTAACATCTTCAACGAGTCCCCGGGCCAGTGTAGTTTTACAACCGGTAACAAGGTCGTCTGGCGATTGAGTCGGATCGAGTCGCCTTCCCCTACCATCTTGACATCCGGGTCGAAGAATGAGATCGACAGATCGACATTGTAGCCGATAGATCAATCCTCCATTTGTGGTCGCCAATTGTTTATGGGTGAAAATCGTTTCACCGATTTCGGTAAATTCGGTAGGTGAGTGAGAAATCGGTTCAAACCCTAAACAAATGTGCCGCACGCGAGCACTTTATAGATTCGAGAGATCAATCTGTACAAGTCAGGCCTAAACCAAGAAATGGCCGTTCCAGACTTGCTTCGGTCACAAAGTGGAGGAGAAGGGTTGATTTGGGGAGGGAAGCAAAGAAAGGTGTTGAGGAGAGTAGTATCTCGACTTGTATCGAAAGTGAAAGCTTAGGAAGCTTGCAAGAGATGGAAGCTTTTGGGAGAGCTTGCAAAGTTGCCTTTCCGAGAGTGTAGTATTTTTCTCCCGACCGAGACTTGTTGTCCGGTGGAAATAGGTAAGACCTATTTATACAAGTCGAGATTTGAAACGCACCACGACCTCATGAAAGAAGAGAGTAAAGGGTGAAATAATGGGAGGAGGTAGTAACAAAGCATGGTGTTAATGGGTGAAAACGTTTTCACCATTATTTCCTCTTTTATTTGACCGCTTTATTCCTTTTCACGCTTTATTAATGTGAGCGTAGTATACGCTGCATGCTGTGACCGCCAAACCAAAACCCTAGAAAGCATCCCCCAGTTTGTGTTGATGTCTCGAGTGTTGGTTGCATCTTGCGTGCAAGTGGTGCTGCTAGGGACGCATGTGGCATGTGCCAATGGCATGTGCGGAATGCCTTCGTTGCGAGTTGCACCTCGAGCGTAAGTGGTAATGCCGGCCGCTAGTGGCGTGTGTGGCATGTGCCAACGGCATGTGCGGAATGCCTTAGTGGTAGGTTGCACGGTTTGCAAGTTAGGCTACCAGCGTGTGTGTTTGGCATGTGCCAATGGCATGTGCGGAATGCCTTGTTGGTAGGTTGCACGGTTTGCAAGTTAAGCTACCAGCGTGTGTGTTTGGCATGTGCCAATGGCATGTGCCAATGGCATGTGCCAATGGCATGTGCGGAATGCCTTGTTGGTAGGTTGCACGGTTTGCAAGTTAGGCTACCAGCGTGTGTGTTTGGCATGTGCCAATGACATGTGCGGAATGCCTTGTTGGTAGGTTGCACGGTTTGCAAGTTAGGCTACCGAGCGTGTGTGTTTGGCATGTGCCAATGACATGTACGGCCATGTTGACCTAGTTGCAAGTCTTGCAAGCCTAGGGCGCTATATCGGCGTGGGCCAAAGGCATAGCGGCTTGGAAATATGGTCTGCGATACGTGTTGGCATGTGCCAATGGCACGTCACGGCCATGTTGACCTAGTTGCAAGTCTTGCAAGCCTAGGGCGCTATATTTGGCGTGGGCCAAACGCATAGCGGCTTGGAAATATGGCTGCGATACGTGTTGGCATGTGCCAATGGCACGTACGGCCATGTTGACCTAGTTACAAGTCTTGCAAGCCTAGGGCGCTATATTTGGCGTGGGCCAAAGGCATAGCGGCTTGGAAATATGGCTGCGATACGTGTTGGCATGTGCCAATGGCACGTACGGCCATGTTGACCTAGTTGCAAGTCTTGCAAGCCTAGGGCGCTATATTTGGCGTGGGCCAAAGGCATAGCGGCTTTGGAAATATGGCCTTGTTGCCATGGTGCGCAGTGCGGCTTGGTTTGGCATTGTTGCCATGGTGCGCGAGGGGGTGCGGCTTGGTTTGGCATTGTTGCCATGGTGCGCGGTGCGGCTTGGTTTGGCATTGTTGCCATGGTGCGTGATATGCGGCTTGGTTTGGCATTGTTGCCATGGTGCGCGTGGTGCGCTTTTGGTTTGGCATTGTTGCCATGGTGCGCAAAGATATGCGGGTTGGTTTGGCATTGTTGCCATGGTGCGCATGATATGCGGCTTGGTTTGGCATTGTTGCCATGGTGCGCAGGGTGCGGCTTGGTTTGGCATTGTTGCCGTGGTGCGCAGTATGCGGCTTGGTTTGGCATTGTTGCCATGGTGCGCAGTATGCGGCTTGGTTTGGCATTGTTGCCATGGTGCGCAGGGTGCGGCTTGGTTTGGCATTGTTGCCATGGTGCGCAGTATATGGCTTGGTTTGGCATTGTTGCCATGGTGCGCAGGGTGCGGCTTGGTTTGGCATTGTTGCCATGGTGCGCAGGGTGCGGCTTGGTTTGGCATTGTTGCCGCGGTGCGCTGTATGAGGCTTGGTTTGGCATTGTTGCCTCGGTGCGCAGTATGCGGCTTGGTTTATGCGGCTTGGTTTGGCATTGTTGCCATGGTGCGCAGATGTGCGGCTTGGTTTGGCATTGTTGCCACGGTGCGCAGATGCGGCTTGGTTTGGCATTGTTGCCATGGTGCGCATATGCGGCTTGGTTTGGCATTGTCGCCATGGTGCGCAGGTGCGGCTTGGTTTGGCATTGTTGCCATGGTGCGCGATATCAGATGGCTTGGTTTTGGAATTAGGGTTACGTGTTGAAAACCCTAATCGGTATTTTGAAAAAATACCCCTATTAATTGTTTACACCTGAGTTAAATGCTCTTAGTTAATGTGTTGCGGGTAACACTAGGTCATGGGGTTTTACGATTTTACCCCTTGTTTAAAAACCACCATCAACAATAGGAAACACAAAAATGTGTCTAAGTGTATACAAAAACTACTTAAATGAAGATTTTTTTAATAGTTATGTAAATACAAAATCAATAATGAAATAATTACATATATCATAATTATCACATCGAAAATTCACAAATGAAATCAAATGAGTATGAAGATATTTGTATTAAGCCATGCACAAAAATCCATTTTGAAGCAAAACGAACTTGTAATATGGTTACAAAAATCTCTTCATCTTAAACTTTAATATATATATATTTTTTTGAAGCATGTATTTATTAAAGAAGCTAGGAGGAAATTACACGAGGGTATCTAGTACCCATAGAATCGATGTGTACAATTTGACTAATGAAACTTGGGATTGTTTGTTCCCATATTTTGGCTCCAAGATTTCTGTATGGCTTCCATCCATTGCGTGATTGGCAAGTCCGCCCGCCGCTTGGTTTCCCTCTCGTAGTTGTGTTGGATGGCGTGTGTGGTATGTGATTGATATGATGCTTTATTTCTCGCTATCATTCTCTGTAAATACCACGGTCTTGCTATAGGTGAGGTAACAAAGTGCATTAAATTTTTGAGAATCTGTCTCGAAAAGGACTTTCATCCATTGTCTTTTCTCGCGGTTCTTGTGGCTAGTAGCGATGACCGTGTTTCGCAATTAAGCCGTAGTAATTCCTAGTGGTTGCTCGAGAGCCATAATGACTTTGCTTCAATTCCCGCAAATGAAGCCCGCCCCCGCAATTCTCGGGTGTCCTCTGCGCAGCGCCATCTCGTATTTATTTTTATCCAATCCAAGATGGGGGAGGACCATCCTACCATTGATGTTGTTGTTGTTCTGTTTCCTCTTGAAGGAGTGGATGTTGGTAAGTCGCCCGGAAGGATCGGTGGTAGGGATTCTTGAGCCCATATATACTCCTGTTGTAGCTTTAAGGTTGAAACTAAAACGTCATTTGTTGTTGCTTGTTTTTGGCGGTAGACAAAATCGTTTCTAGTGGTCCAAAGTGACCAGAAAAGATAACAAAAGGCGGTGATGAATGCGGGAGGGGCTTGCTGTTGTAGGAGTTGAGAGATAGTTGTTTGAGGTGTAATTACGTTTTGGATTGTAGTGGGGATATTTTGGGTATTTGTGAGTTGATGAAGTAAGGTGTTCCAGGTTGTAATCGTTACAGGGCAACATAAGAGTATGTGATCAGCTGATTCTATATCGGAATTACAACGAGGGCAGAGGTTGGAACTGACAAGATGGATTTTGTTTAAGATAATGAAGGTTGGTAGGCCTTCATTAATTGCTTTCCACAAGAAAAGCCTAATTTTTGGTGGACATGGTAAGGTCCAAAGAAATTTTGTTGCTGGAAGGGGGTTCAGTTGAGGTTGTGCTGCTTCTTGGGTTAGGCATTTGTAACCAGAGGCAGTAGTGTATTTTCCAGATTTGGAGTGCGGCCAGATGATCTTGTCCTCGTTGTCGCCTAGTGGGAGGTGGATATTTCTAATTCTTTGTAAAGCATGTAGGGGGAGGGTGTTTAGTTTGTCGTGGATCCAGTTATGAGAGATAGGGTCAATTATGTCTGCTACCATCTGGATAGGATAACATTATGTTGATTCAAGGTTCGTTGAATGTGGGATCCAGTTAGCCTCAATAGGGGTTGTCAAACCGTTTCCTATTTGGTGGAAAGTATGTTTCTGGACTGTCGGTATGAGGGATGTCAGTTGTTTCCATTGTGGGCTAGTCGAAGGTGAGATGGTGATGGTTCCTTGAAGAATTGGTTTGGTTATTTAGGTATTTCTCGTTACATAGGCTTGTGTATATGGAGTCTTTATGATCATGCAAACTCCAAATTCTTTTCAAGAGTAGATCTTGATTGTATTCTCTACTTTTCTTTATACCTAGCCCTCCTTCTGTTATTGGCTTCGTTAATTTATCACCACCCAAGGTATGAAGTTTCCTAACTGATGAGTCATGCCCCCAAAAGAAGTTTCTTGTGATTCGGTCTATTTGTTGATGAACATTTGTGGGTAAAAGTTGAGTTTGCATAATATGATTTGCGGTGGGTGTGAGAGAGTTTTTAATGAGAACTAACCTCCCGGCATTTGTTAGGCATTTGGTCATCCATCCTTTCGCTTTTTGTGCTAATCTTTGGAGGAGGGGCTCGAAGATGTGACGAGAGGTTCTTCCCATCTTGAATTGGACCCCAAGATAAATTGGGGGTTCTGATGTGGTTGGCATTCCGAAAAGATGTCGTAGATTGTCTACCTTATGCTGCTCCAGTCTTGGGTGGTGGATAATTATTGATTTTGAAGTATTAATAACCTGCCCTGCTGATGAACTGTAGGATTGCAACAGGTTCTTTAGATGATTGCTACTTTCCGTAGAAGCTTTAAATGTGATGAGTAGGTCGTCTGCATACATCAAATGCAAGATTGGTGGCGCCTTTTGAGATATGCGTAGCCCCCCTATGTTTTTACGGATTTCCAAGTTCCCCAGGTTGGTGGAGAGAATTTCCGCACAAAGTATGAAAATATAAGAGGAAAGAGGGTCGCCCTGTCTAATGCCTCTAGTCGGAGTGATATAGCCGTGTGGTGTACCATTGATGTTGATTGAATATGTGACTGTGGTGATGCATAACATTATGTAGTCCACAAAAATTATTGGGAATCCGAGTTTGGTGAGCGTTGTCTTGATGCATCACCACAGTGCTATATATTTATGGCAAGTGCTATATATTTATATTGTGATGTTAATTATTCTTGTATGAAGGTAGGTTCCTTAAGACGGGACCAGAAAAAATTATGACTTATTCCAGTATGGAGTTTATTCTTAAATATAACTGGTCCAAGTCGGGACTATAAATTTTTATTATTATATGGAGTTTATTCCTATATAAAGTATTCCTCCGGAGAGGTTTTACTGTATCTTGTCCTCGGATCAAGCACGCTACTTTTAAATAGGTGTTTGCACGAAAACTTCTGATTCTTTGATGGTTGTTTAGGTGGTGACGGTGATATTGATGGTCTCCTTGATGATGGTGATGATTTTCGACCACGGATGGATAGAGAACCAGTAGTTGTTGATGAATGTAAAGGCATGATGACAAGAATTAGGGTTCATAGATTAATATGGATACTGCCTCTACCCGATGAACTCTAAAACTAGCCCCTCGCCCTCCTTTGCTCCTGTAAGGCTGTATAACATGAAGAGAAGTGCACAAACATGTTAAGAACAATGGATATTATTTTGTGGAGCTAAGAAACAACCAAAAAAACATGAATTAAGATTATGGATTTCAAATTACCCAAACTAGAGGTATCTCCAAAAACTGTTGTTTCTCATTTGCATGATCAATTCAAGAGCTTGAAGTCTGAAGCTTGTTATTTCAGGTATTAAATTGATCAACATAAATTCTAGAAAATTTCTCTCTGAGTTATAAAGAAGACCTCGTGATGGGTATTTCATGAGGAAACTTTCTCAGAGTTATAAAGAAGAGCTCGTGATGGGTGGTTCATGATGAATAATTGCTTTATTTTCAAATAAAAACATAAAAAAGAACATCCACTTTTCTTCTCCTTATTCCGTTTTTGGATAATAAGATTTTTGCTACTGGCATTTGCTAACCTTAGTGACATGAATGTGGTAAATGGATCAGGCGTGGATATCCCAGTACTAAAATACATCTCGTCGATGTTGTCGTTTGCACTGGTTTTTGATTTTTGGGAATGGGATTTTGAAGTTCCATACTCAAGTTCTGGAAATAGCAAATGGATGATGTGGACTGAGGAAGATGAGTCCAACTTTGTGCACCCCTCAAAAACCGTGGTGCACATTCCGTACTTCCCTGTTGGACGATTATTTTGGCAAAAACCGATTTGAATTGTATTTTCTATATAAAACTAAACTTTCCATAAAAATAATATACTTTATCCGTCTTCCTTTATTTTTCATCAAGATGAGACAGTGAGACTGCTACAGTATTAGCCTGATAGTGATGATCATCTTGATTATTCTTAATTAAGTAATTATTGGTTTTTGCATTAGTTTTCTTCAAATCTGCTTCTCTTTTTTATTTTTAAGCATGAATCAAGCTGCTTTTTCTATACGTATCTATATTTTAACCTTGGGTTTTTCATTTTTATTTCTAGTATAGGAGGAAAAATCCTAGGGTTTAATATTTCAGAGAAGAAACAAAGTTATATGTAAGGTCCATATGAATATGATATTGGGTAATTTCTCAATTGGGGTTTGAATTTAAATAAATGGAGAAAAAGTGTTGACATGTTCCATGATTCTATCACATTCTTGTAAAATTAATACTATAGAGTTTCCATGATTCTGATTGAGTTCGAATTTGCAATCAGAGACTAAGGTTTTGAAACTTATCAGAGTTACATGTTCGAGTTTGCTAATTAATAAGGTTTTGCTTCACATGTTCGCGGTGATTAAATTGATGGACCAAGAACCTTATCAGAGTTACATGTATAGATAGGGAATTTCAAAGTACAACGAGTCCGGGACTAATTGTTATGATCATTTTTTTTTTTTTTTTTTTTTGTATCAGAACACAAAATCTCACCACTCAAATATAATATTCATGAAGTTGATCCTCTGCTAATACACTGGAGTGAATAAGAGAATGAGCAGAGAGAGAAGATAAGCGGAAAGAGAAGAGGGGAGGAGAGAGTGAGAGAATTAATAGGTGGTTTTATAAAAACAAATCTGGTTTTGTGCCTAAAAACCCTCCTATAGGGAGGTACGGAACGTGCACCCAGGTTTTAGAGGGGTGCACAAAGTTGGACTCGAGGAAAATAAAGTAAAGAACTGTAGTAGATTTGGTTTTCTATCTCCAACCTACTTTTATTTCCCATTTACAAGATCAATCTACACCATACCTTAGCCTTGATAGATTTCGTTTACCTTTTATCTTAGTGGTTACTTTGTTAGATTATTAGTCCCACATTGTCTGGGTTATCTAAGATCCTGCGGTTTATAATACCTTAGGGCCACTCCACTCGCCAATTGGTTTTGAGTTGGATGCCCATATTCTAACATGGTATCAGAGCAGGCTATTTGTGTCGAGTCATTTGACCGTACCTTTACTCCGCGTCACCCGATTTATTGTCTACGTGTTAGACCCAACGTGGCTACATGTGAGTGGGCGTGTTGAGATTTTTAGTCCCATATTGTTTGGGTTATCTAAGATCTTGCGGTTTATAATCCATTAGGAGCCACTCCCCTCATTGCGAATTAATTTTGAGTTGGATGCCCATATTCTAACATACTTAGCCTTGATATGACAATATTTTTTTTTCCAAGGATACTAATAGGGGGTACAAAATTTCTTGGGGGTGTTCCAAAATGCATATATGACAAAATATATATTGGTAAGGGATTGGTACATCCCCAAGAAATTTGGCACCCCTATTAGCAATCTTGTTCTTTAGTTGTTTCTAAATTGGTTATTGGTTCCATCATTGATATGGCAATCTTAATAGTTATGGCAATGAATCTGTTGTTGTTAGTGGGCAGTTCTTATGTGATTTTCAGTACTTCCTCATTCATTAGGTTATAGAATGAACATTGCATTATAACCTAGTAAGTTGTACTGGTGTTGATTATTTCATTAATGAAGTTCACTGGAAATTGGGCACAATTATAGAAGTGTACTTATAACCCTGAGGGTTTTTTCATCTTTCTCTTGGACTTTGTCTAATTTAACTATTTTCTTTAATCCGCAAAACTGCCTATGTGCATATTAAATAATAAAAAATTAGGAACGATTACAAGTTGCTGGACTTACCAGCCATGCAACTATATATAAGGAACCCTGTTTTAGAGCATCCCTAAAAATTTCAGGGCATATTGAATAAAGACAAAAACAAGTTGTAGATAGTAAATACAAAAGCCTCTTAACCAAATATTTTTTGCAATGGCAAATCTTCCCTTTTAGTATTTGTGTTAATAATAATGATTAGTTGTTATTGATTAGTGATTAATATTAATGATTAATGATTAAGATAATTAAATTATAAAATTTATGTTGATAAATTATGAGGAATAAAAAAAAGTAAAGTTTTTTTGGGGAAGGGGAAGTGAGGAGAAAACTTGTATTTTTATTCAAGTAATCTCAATGGACGAGGAGGGACAATTTTCATCTAAAAAACCTAAGAAAATAAACACCAACTACAACAATGATCCGAAAATGGCTGATTTTTTAGATTATGAGAATGATTTTACACAAACTCAAGCTCAAACTCATGATGATGATTTTTATGAGCGAAATATAGATTATGAATGCTTCGATGAGGAACCTGATGCTAGTAATACACAAGTATGGTTCCATATTATGTTTAATTTCATTTTTGTAGGTTGAAATCATCTGAAAATTGTTGTTTTTTTTCACCAGAGTTTGGCGAACCAGGTATATGTTCGGCTTGTAATTATCAGCCAAACCTACCTGGTTTGCTATATAAGATGAACATTTCGGCTCACTCAAAATGTGAAAGTTATTGGCCGAACCTAGATTTTACAACTTCCCGCCTAATTGCCGGATACTAGTTCGGCTTATTTTAAATTTTCATAACAAGCCTAATCTAGTCCTGAGAGTTGTTCAAAAAAACTAGTTAATGGTTCAGCTTATGTAGTGAATATCGTAAGAGCTGAACCGTCAAAAAGTTCAGGGATCGGCTTGTTAGTTAATTAGTATATATGCCACACCTTATCATCAATTTTCCTTCGTAATGTCTAACTTTGTAATATTCTTGTAGATCGGGCTTGGTGGACGACGATCAACCTGATCCTGTAGACGTAATTCACGAAGATACGAAGGATCACTTCCAAAATGATTTGGTATGTAAGCATTTGGTGTTTACCTTTATGTTGTCGGAATATTCCTAAGTTTTTCTTATTAACTTATTAGTATTTGTTTTGAATGAATGCAGAAAGTAAACCTGAAGCAAGAGCTTGGGTTGAGGAACACGCAATGAAAATAAATTGCGTACTAGTTTGTGGACAACAAAGCCGAGGGGATAGGTTTGAAATGGTTTGTGAGTGAAGTGGAACAGGCGATAGCAAGGCTAGAAAGGGTTTTGTATACATTGGGAAGACCTGGAGAAAGAATAGGACAAAGATGAGGAACCTTTCAAGATCGTTTTCAACCTCAAGAATAAGTCCTTCAACAAAGATGAAGAATATTGGGTTATGAATAAAACCATGGATTGTCATCACAACCATCCACATCCACTTGACCTTCACAGACATGCAAAAGTCGCATGACTCAAACCTAACGAGATTCTAGAAGTAGATAAACTCACACGAGCACAAATGGCACCGTCTAGGATTCTTAGTGAATTGAAGGAGGATGACAAGAATAACAAGTCGAATGTGAAAATTATCTACAACCCAAGAAGTACTTTGAGAAGAAATAACTTGCAAGGTAGGATGGTGATGAAAAAATTGATGTGGTTATTGGTGAAGAATAACTACGCTTTCCAAATAAATTGGATGACTTCGGCCATGTCACACACATTTTTCTTGTGCACCCGGAATGCGTCCAATTGGCTACATGCTTCCCACAAGTTATGATATTGGATTGCACGTAAAAGACTAACAAGTATGAAATGTCGTTAATGAACATGGTTGGGTACACGTCGACAAAGGCGCCGTTCACCGTGGCTTTTTGTTTCTTGAAAATGAGAAGAAAAAGAGTTACGTTTGGGGGTTAGAACAATAATAGTTAGCCTCCCGGGAAGGTTCTTTTCCTAAAGTGTTCATATCCGATCAAGATTCATCGTTGATGTATGCTATTAATAAGGTATTTCTGGATGCAACCAATTTTCTTTGTACGTTTCATATATGGAACAATGTGAGAAAAAAAAATGCCAACCGATACCACTTAAGTTGAAAGAATTTGAAAAGACGAGGGTACCCAAATACCCCACAATCTTTTATTTATCAACCTATAAGTCTTTTGTCTTAAGTGATCTTTTATGGACAGAGTCGAGATAATACAACTTAAGTCTTATACCTTGTGTGATTGTTTATGGACGTTGACGAAACAATACGACAACAAGTTATTTACTTGACAATATTTACAGTAATAACTGATAGACTATTAGGATCAAAGTCAAGTAACGCGGATTAACGTACAAGTGAAATTTACTTTAATTATAATAAAACAATTATAATTCGGAATAAAAAAAGTAAATGACACAACAAGATTTTGTTAAAGAGGAAACCGCAAATGTAAAAAAACCCCGGGACCTTGTCCATTGAATACTCTCAGAATTAAGCCGCTATACAAAATCTAAAACCAACTTCGTACAGTTGAGACCAAACAGACTCCCGGAGTTACCTAGTTCCCTCAGTATCCCTGCGCCTTCGACTTCTAGAGTCACGCACCTGAACACCAATATTCCTTTCCAAACAATAAAGGATAGAAATCTGTTTGGTTCAACTCTATTCAAATTTGTGATTTGAGTTTGACAAAGGATCTTCTGTTTAAACTAATAAACTCCTTTGTCGGGTTTAGATCAATCCGAATCAGTAACTTAGATTCAGATTTACAACTAATCAAATCCGGACACTGAAAAATGCCACCAAATGATAGTTGTTGATCTTACGCAACTAGATAATTAAATCTATCAAAGATAAATAAATTCTAGTTGGATCCCAGACGATCAAGGTTTGTGCACTATATCCACAAGATACGAAAACTAATAAGAAATCTTCTTCGTCTTAAAATCTTCAAATCTCTTCAAAACCTGCACAACAACACTTGAATCTTCTTGTGATCAATTGCATACAGAACGGAGTCTGTTAACAATGGATTATCACAAGACATCTTTAGATCTACAAATAGTTCTAAAGATCCCGTCGATACTTTGATCTAGTTTGAGTGAGCCTTATATTAGAAGAGAAGGTTCTCAAGAATAAACAAACTAGGTACAATCAAAGTTACAACAACCTTTAGTCAATCAAATCAATAATTGAAAACTAATACAATCATGCAATATCACGTAGAGCTTCTTGATCCCACAGATGTCTTTAAACGAGCGGTCGTAAGATATTACGCCTAATTAGGGTACTTTCCTCTCGAATAGATGGCTCCACCAGAAACAACAAGAAATGAAGTTTTACTGGATCTTAGTGCTTATGGGTGAAAACTATTTCTGTCGATTTTGGTAATTTTGGGTATGTGGATGAGAAATGAATCTAAACCCTAAACAAATGCACTGCACGTGAGTGCTTGTAGATTCGAGAAATCAATATGTGCGAATCCGGCCAAAACCAAGAAATGGCCGTTCCAGACTTGTTTCTGTCACAAAGTGAAGGAGATGGGGTTGATCTTAGGGAGGGAAGCGAAGAAGGTGTTGAGATTGTGAAGGTGTTGGCTATGTATGACTTGTATCAGAAAGCCGAACTGGCTTGCGGATGTAAGCTATCAGTTCCGGTGTTTGAATACGATTGTATCAACACTTGCCTCTGTTGTCTTGTCTTGCCTTGTTCTTTTTTTGGAAAAATAGGGAGGAGAACCTATTTATACAAGTCTTTAAGCCTAACCCTCGTATCTCGTGGGAAGTGGAGAAAGTGGAGTGATGGAGTAGTGGAGTCGTGTGTTGGTGTCACACGACCAGTCTTGCCCACTTCTCTCATCATCACTAACCGTCCATGACTTCCTAACACGTTCTTGTGATGGTGCGTTGTGCGCTGCACGCTGTAAACCGCCAGACCAATACCCAAGTATGTATCCCCCAGTTTGTGACATGATTGGTGTCTCGAGTGTGTGGATCGTGGGACCCACATAAAGTAGCATGTAATGCTAGATTAAATAACTAAGTTATTTACGAAGTCGATACTTGTGAAGTATCGTGTGTATTCTATGCAGGTACTGCATCGAGTATATTCGGCGTGCATGAAGCATCGTTGTTTGAGCGTCTTAAAATAGCCTCATGTCCAGCCTACTTCATGTGATGGTTTTGAGGTTGCGTAAGCAAGTCCTCCCTTGGCCGACCACATGGTGTGGTAGAGTGACGAGTGGTGATCTTCATGACGCCTCACTGACCAATTAACTCATGACCGGGGATGTATAACCAAGCCGGTGAAGTTGGACGGACGAGATGATCTTTGAGACACTCATCTGCGACCGTTAGTGGAATTAGGTTTTTTAGAAGAGGTGCGCAAGCACCACTTTCAGCTTGGTCGAATCCAAGCTTGGGACACGATTTTGGCATGGACGATCGGGCATGCGTGTAGACGGCATGCCGGTATACATGCCCATACCTCATTGTCCCGTGAAAGTGTGATCTGGACCGCTCAATTTGTCCGACAAAGAAGAGCGGTCAGGATTGATTTACAGCAGAAGTTTGGTGCCGCAAATATCGCGCGTCATGCCTTCTTCAGGCGCGCGTTTCGGGATGACCAAGCTTGGTCGGTCCCGGATGATTGGTTCGGTGTGTAGGTGCCAGGCTGGTGTACATGCCTATACCTTACTTTCCCATAGGAACGTGATCTAAGCCACTCAATTCGTCCGGCGAAGTTAAGTGGTCGAGATCAGTTTGCGATTGAGAAGTGTGACCACGCTAGTTTGGGCGTGCGACTGGAACGACCAGGCATGGTATGCCTTGGCCGATCGGGTATGGAGATAGATGGGTCCACGTTGGTCATGTTGATGCTCACCGGACCTGCTCAGTCGACTCCTAAACCCTCTATTCGATCAGGAGAAAATGGACGTTTGCGATCAATGCAAACCCTAATTAGGGTTTTGTCAGCCGTGCGGCATGCCCACTTTGGGCGCACGATCTGGAACGACCAGCCATGGTTAGTCCTGACCGATCAGTCATGCGTGTAGGCGGGCTTACAGTGAACGTGTTGACATGCTATGGGCCCTTTTGATCTACATCTACACCCTCCATCTATGACTGCGAAGATGGATGGTTGAGACTGTTTTGCGATACATGTAATGTGCCGCAAACTCTAATTTAGGGTTTTTCGTCCATACTGCTTTGGCTTGGACGGTTTGGCAAGCTATGCCACCCTTTTGGGGAGGCCGACCATGCGGGGCCCGCGTTGGGTCGGTAGTGAATATTCCAATACCTGCTTTGGGTCATGGATTCGATCTAATCCATCCAACCATGCTTGGTGAAGTTGGATGGTCGTGATCGTTTCTGAGACTGATATGGACAGTCCAGATTCAAATATGCTCAATCGGTATAGTATAACACACCGAGAGATGTATGCTCAATCGGGCTAGTATAACACATCGAGAGTTGCGCACTTACGGGTATTTCGTACATGCTTCATTATTAATGCTTGGAGGTTCGTGTTGCTCTGCTTTGAGAACAACACTCGGTCGTCATGCCGCACCGATAATAAGTACAGAAATACAAATTCGGTAATGCATTAATTAATAATGTTGTAAATTCACAGGGTATATGGGATTGTTGCCACATGCTCCAACCTGGATGAATTTCGTGTGTTTAATTCACAGAATACTGGAATTGTTGCCACATGCTCCGTTCTAGGTGAATTAGTAAAGTGAAGAAGTATTCATCACTTATTAATGGCTTTATCTTTTGCAAGATGTTAGCGCATAATTTTGGCTTTTACAATTTTATCATTAAATGAAAATCCACCATCAACACTTAGGATAGTTTGCTAGAAATGCAAACTTAGGTATTTATAGTCTAAGGTTGATTGAATACCAAGGAATTTCCCAAACCGAAAATATACTCAAGATATGCAATGAATACCCGAATTGGCTTTCTTAATTCCAATAAATGTTGTTCAATATTTTGGAAATTTCTCATAGAAAATCTCCAATTAGTAAATGCACATTAAATTTTTTCATTCTATAGAGCTATGCATTGTAACATGGAATCGTTTAAGGTTTTGGCAAATAATTTTTTGAAAATTGAAGAACATGAGTTGATGAAACAAGTTGAAGAACTGTTAGGCTTACTGGAGATTACACCAGCTGATGTTGCCAAGTGTTTGATGAGTTATGATGAAGATCCTGACATGGGTATGCGAAATGTGGTTGAACATCTGAAGATTATAATAACAATTATAATGCGAAAAACAAAGTAAATGACACAACAATATTTTGTTAACGAGTAAACCGCAAACGCAGAAAAACCCAGAGACCTAGTCCAATTTTGAATACTCCAATATTAAGCCATTATAAAAAATGTAATACCAACTTCGTATTGTTGAGACCAAGTAGACTACCCCTAGCTACTTAGTTTCCTCAGTATCCCTGCGCCTTCGACTTTTAGAGTCACGCACGTGAATCACCAATCCTTTTGATCGTATTCCGACTATACTCATTCTTCTCCTTAATTTTTTCATCTCTTCACTACTTAACTCCTTGTAGGAATTTTTTTCTTGTTATTTAAGGAGGAACACTAGTTTTTGGAGTAGTTTTTATATGTTACATTATAAGTGTATATAAGGTGGCCTAAGTACATCATGATCCCCCAAAAAATCGTTCTCAAACAGGGTTCCAAAAATAGGCATGTCACCATCACTCACTCTGTCTTTCTTTTTCTCTTCAAACACCCTCTTTCCAACTGAAACCCTAGCTTCATAACACCATTTCTGCTCAGATATGCTCTCTTGGAGCCGATCTGAGCTGGTAAACTATATCTACCATCTCTTTATATCTTATCTGTTGTATTACTACCCTTTTAGGGCTAGTTTTTTTTGTTCTTCCTGTTTTTTTAGTTTTATCTGTTGTATTTGATCTTGAAGCTTTTTGTTTTAAGATTATTACCGTTAATAGTTTGGATCCTTGTAGCTTGACAAGATTGGTAGGTATTATGGGGGCTTATCTCCGATCTGTTTCACTCCTCTTCACCAAAGACACTCATCTCATAACAACTCTAAAAACACAGCAAAATCAACATCAACATGAAGACAACAGTTTATTTTCTTTTCAAAAGGGATAGATCTTTAATAAGGTAGTAACGATTAAAGAATTCTACTCCCGTTGTTTCCAGCGGCGCCAATAATTTTCAGTGACCTTTGTATGGTTCCGATCAATCTAGTTGTGGTAGTAGTGAAAACTTTAAAACTCTTCGATAAACAGATGGTGGAAGTACGATTGGTCCTTGGTAGTAACTCTTTTCGCCTTCTGTTGTTTGTAGCGAAATCATTGATGGAACTAAAATCTTCACTGATGTAGGTCATCTCGGTGGTTATGGTGATAGTTAGATATTCCGGTCAGATTATGTTCCAAAATCAGTAATTTTCTGTCTGATATGTAACTCGTCTAATGGTAGTGGTACTCTTTGTAACGATTTCCGCCATATGTAACAGTTACGGTAATGTTAATCCAGTTATGATACGATGTCTATCTATTTTCCTATTACCCAACTTTTTTTTTTCTTTTTTCTAAAAATAGCTTCCCAAGCCCATCGTGCACTTAGGCATGGCTAGAATTTTTGGTTGCACCGTTCCAACAAACCAGACTGGTGACACATATTTATGAGATTACTGCGAGATAAGTCAAACTTGGAGGAAGAGTCCAGATTTCATATTGGTCAAACTTGAGCCTGAATTAAAATCGGCGTCAGATTATTAACTGTTCCGTAAATCACCACCAATGGTCCTTCACACTGGTATTACACAATGCTCTTTCTCAAGAAGACATATCATTTCCATATTCATCCCAAAAATTTGAAATCCACTGCTATCAATCACTTCACAACTCAATTAGTTTCTTGCCAAACAAACACCCATGCAATTTCAAATATAGAAGATTTATGCATTAACGGTATATTAAATCATGCCCTATGTGTAAACAAGAAAGCCATTAAAAAAGGACAAAGGATTGACTTGCACATGATTAAAACTCATTATATTCCTCGTCAATTTCTTCAAACTTAGACTCATAGTTTTGTATATAAAATGTGATTATCTGAAAGATGCATGACAAGTGTTCGTTACAATGAGTAACATAAGAGCTAGAACTATGGTGCTAGCTATCCCTTACCTATCCATCAAATTTAGGGAAGGGATAGAACATGGAAGGCAAGCTTGCTATGGTGCCTTCCTATCCCTTCCCTACACGAAACGGGTACTCAGTACGCGTATGAATAGTGCCAAACTGGTACTCAGTACGCGTATTATTCAACTCGTTGACTTGACCAAAAACGGCTACTAAGTACGTGTTTCATAGGTTTTAAAACACAGAACCCAGTTCAGTCAACCATTTCTTCTTCTTCTCTAACTTTCATCATCTCAAAACCCCTCTTACCCCCTTTCGATTTTCATGTTGATTCATTGCAATTCGATTGCTTAGATTAAAAGGGTTTGATGGTTACTACAAGGTGAAACAAATCCATTCTTCAATTTCGAATTTCATCCAAAAAATCATCTACGGTGAGTGATTCTAATGTTAGGGTTTTTAAATTAATTTGATTCTAGTTTTGATGAAATTGTTGATACTAGGTTGGTTGGATATGTAGTATGCAATTCAATAACGTTATAAAAACATAATTTTAGTGAAAAATGCATGATTATTTGTTGTGTGTCTTGATTTATGTTGAATGAAATGTTTCATCTAAATGCATATCAATGTAGAACCTTGATAGACTTGTATTTATATATGTTATACACAAATTGATACTGTGTTTTTTATTTGCTAAGGTGCACAATGAGTCTAATGCGTTCTTATGTGAGATTCAAATATGGAATCTATTTGGATACCTCTAGTGATAGTGATGAAGAAGAGAAAGCTTTGCTTATGTTTACACAACTATGTTTGGATGAACGATTGCGTATTATTAGACAACCTGCACCAAAGGAGGTACAAACACGTGGTATGATAACGCGTGATCGAGTGTGGCATGATACGAAAATGATGAATGATAATTTTACGCCTGGAAACGGTTATACCTCTAGACAATTCAAACAACGTCTAGGCATGAGGTAAGACTTATTCGAGACATTGTTAGGAAAATTGCTTGAAGTGGATCTGGAATGGCATCAACGTCCGGATGCAACTGGTACTATGGGGCATTCTCCGCATATGAAATTAGTTGTCGTGATGAAATATTTATGCAAAAGTACGCCATCTGATAGTGTTGATGATTACACTCGTATGGGTACAACTACAATATACAAGTATGTAAAAAGATTTTGCCACGCCATTTGCATGACTTTTGGAGCAAGATATTTGCGTGAACCCACTCCTGAAGATGTTCATAGGTTTCTAGCTGAGAATGCCGACCGAAGTTTCCCTGGAATGCTTGATAGTGTTGGTTGTATGCAATGGCCATGGAAGAATTGTCTGGTAGCTTGGCAAGTAACTTACCGGGGTAAAGATAAAGAGAGTAGTTTGGTATTAGAGGCGATGGAATCATAAGATTTGTGGTTTTGGCATGCCTTTTTTGGAATGCCTGGATCAAACAACGATTTGAATGTGTTGGCACACTCACCCCTTTTTGATAACATGCTAAAGGGTGTAGCACCTCCATGCAATTATGTCATCAACGGTCACCAATACAATATGGGTTATTTCTTAGCCGATGGTATCTATCCAAAGTTGACTACAATTGTACAAGGTTTTTCTCGGACATTGGACATTCCCGACTATGTTAGATTCAACAAGTATCAAATGGCTAAAAGAAAGGATGTCGAGCGTGCTTTTGGAGTGCTTCAAGATAAATTCAGAATTGTCGGATCTCCTTGTAAGTAATGGCACCAATCTGACTTGAATCTAATTATGAAATGTTGTCTTATTTTACACAACATCATTATCGAGCATGAGCGTCGGGATACGGATTGGGGCAGGGTTATTCCAGTTCCACTTCCGGAACCTACCGTTAATGGTCGTGTATTTATGTCATCTCCGAAAAACCTAGAACTGCACCTAAAACTAAGAAATGATCTTGTCAAGCACATTGATGCGCCTCCTCTGGACTTGTCTAGTTTGGAGGGTTTAGATTTGGATTACGTGGTACTTCCATTGTCAGAAGGAGATTATGATGATACAAACTTAGAAGAAGAAGTTGTCCTAGGCCAAAACGAGGATGGAGCATTTGAGTATTATGGAGATTACAATAATCAAATCCCAGATGACTTTCAACATGGAGATGAACATGTTCATGCATACGGACATGTGGGAGACGAATATCAACATGATGGAGATGACGATGAGGATTCTGGTGATGAGGAGGATTTTGATGATGATGAGGAGGATTCTGACGATGACGATGAGGATTCTGAGGATGACGATGATGCTGAGGATGACGATGACGATGACGATGATGCGGGTATGTATGATGATGATGATGATTCTGAGGCATATGATGCATTTCACTATTGTGTTTTAAGTTTTAGAATGTTACACGCACTTGTAATAACAAATTTTAGATTATTTTTGGGTTTCAATTATGTATGCAAATGATGAATTTTAGATTTGGTGTGATATGGTTTACAATTACTATAATCCGCGAAATCATTTAAACAATATATGGATATGTATACATATCCGTGAAATCTATTTGTAAAGTATATGGATTAGTATACTTATCCGTAAAATATCGTTCTATAGTGAATGGATATGTATACGGTCCATGTATAAAGTATTCACAATCTCTTTAACAAAGAACACATTAGTTCTTCCAACTCAGTTCTCCATCTTCAAAAATAAACACTTATTTTTGTCCAAGTTGTTATCCACAACACTTTTCTCAGTTATTTATGGTGGGTTATATTCTATATGAAGACGAATTGATAGTTAGTTTATGGGTTGAAGTTCATCTGGAGAATGAAGAAGAAGATGAACAACTAAATAATACAAACCTTTTGGAGCAGTTGTTGCAAAGGTTGACTATACATAACGAGAATCCGAATCAACAAACGGTTACGTATTTGAAAAAAAGGTTAAACATTATAACTTCAGACGTGAAAGTATATGTATCGACACAAAGATCGTTATATTTATGGAGGGAACCAGTACCTTTGGAAATCGTAAGAAACTTACCAGTTACCTATCAAACAATCTTTTGAGTATATGTATTGATTTGTTGAATAATTTAATTGTAAATTGATATTGTTTTCTTTTATTGTAGGAGCAACAGGCTTTGGATAGTTACCAAAAAAATATGAGGAAACCTTTTAGATTTTTTAACTGCTATGTCATTTTGAAAAATAGCTTCTCAGAGTATAACCCTTCCCCCTTTGAAGATTCATCATCTGAATCATCGGATGAAGAATAAAGAATTAAAATGAAGATAGGTTTTGTGGGTATATCTCTCTGTAAACCCTCACGAGACATAAATTGTCCAATAGGGTCGCTTATTGGTTTAAATGCTGGTTGAACGTGCTTAATGTAATCGTTAATATGAATATGAAAATAACTAATATTATTTATTGTAGACGCATATTACTAAATGTTCATGACATTTAAAATCTCACACATACTAATTATAAAAAATCACATTACATCAATTGATATTAGATTCAACTAAAACAACACTTATTCAGCCCATGCCACCATTCCACACTCAAGGCATCTCCAGTAACGTTTTCCATATGTTTTCTTTTTGCAATTGAACGGTGCATTTCCATAAAGAAATAATAACCCTCAGTTTCACATGGAATCCCCTTGGTGCATTCAAACTCCACCTTACCTTTTAGTTTGAAGTTGTTGCAGAGTTCTTCAACTTTTTCTTGTTTGATTGCATCTCTCATTGCATCCTCCAAACATTGTGCTTCTCCCGGACATTTAGCATACTCACATTACAAATACCTTATCTTCTCCGGTATCGACTCTTTTACCTTCCTAGTGTCGGTACAACCTCGTTGTGGACATTTTGTATATAGCCATGGGCATTGAAGCATACTATGTGTATCCATGAAACAACATGGACAAACCTCTTTTGCTTCCACACATACTATTTGTTTTCCATTTCTACTCGAACTGTTAGAATACATAATTAAGGTTGCTTATATCTAAGAATGTATTGAGATTGTTGATGGTAAGAAAAGAAAAAATGTTTTTTTATTTATATCAAGAAATAGAGTCGTTGGGAAATAGGGCCGTTGGGAAATAGAGTCGTTGGGAAAAAGAGCCGTTGGGAAATAGAGTCGTTAGAAAATAGAGCCATTGGGAAATGGAGCCGTTGGGAAAAAGAGAAGTTGGGAATAGAGTCGTTGGGAAAGAGAGCCGTTGGGCACGAGTTGTTAGAAATACAGCCGTTGGAAAGGAATCCTATATTATTATATAAGAAAGATAACCCATTTTTCTTTGCAACATCAATCTACCAGATTTTTCTTTGCAACATCAATCTACATATTCTTTGCAGTATTAATCTTGGAGGTGAAAAACAAAGATAAATATCTATTCAATGGCAAATCAATCAGCAACTACCAACTCAGTCGAAGAAATAATTAGATGATGCAAGCGAACCACTCCATCAATTACTGCAATGGAAAAGGAGATATGCAAAAGAGGTCATGAAGCTACTACGAACGCAACGACGTCTTCATCACCTATCAAATTAACTAATGTGATGGATGAAGTGTTAAACAAAGGAAAGTCCACAAAACATACCAAATATTCATCTGGGGGTTCGACTGAATACCAACAAAAACTCAAGGAATACGAAGAAAAACGCGCAAGGCAAAAAAACGAGGTCAAGAACAATTCCAACTGAGGGAAAGGTTAAAGGATGTTGAAGAAGAGACTGAATGGATTAGAAACTTTTACCTTCTCAAGGATGATTTTCCAGAAGATCCTAATGATCATACAATATTCTGGACTGATGTTGGTTGGGGTCCTTTCGTTAAAGAGACGGGCAAGAAACCACGCTTTAATTATAAACCATCCGACATTTGTTAAAGGGTTCATGTTAGGAAATTATGCATCAAGTACAATGAGTTACTCGATAGGTACAGAAGGGACAGAACCGCTGCACAAGATGCATATAAAGCTTGGAGAGGAGAACAGTTTTATCATATTGAAGCAGCATTGATCGTTGAATCTCACACCAAGAAAAATAATACCATGTAATGTATTCAACCTATCGTGCACCATGTTAAGAAACGAGGGAAGAGCGATACACGCTCTTAATCGAATGATCTATTGTAATTTCTTTTTAAAGTTATTAATTTGAATATGAAAATCGTTTGGTTACAACACATTGAAACATTTAATTAATTCAAACAACAATTTAAATTAATTTTGAAAACACTTTTAAAATTTAGTTAACAACAACAATACTAACTACAAATTTAGGACAACACTTTTAATCTAAACATATGGACTATAAATTAAAAAACTAAACTCAATAAAAGATAAAACAATTAGAGCTGGATTACATCTTCATCTTCTGAATCTTAAACGCTTGTTATACCTTTCCCCTTCAAAATTTTCCTTGCGTTGGTAATATTGTTTTTCGTTGGGGGCTAAACGACTAAGGTCCATACACATTATTGCATTTTCTTGATCTAAATGCATTTGTTGTTGATGCATTTGATTAGTCTGTTGTTGAAGCGTTTGCAAATTGATTTGATCTTCCATTTGATAACTCGGTTGTTGAGTATACCCCCAAAAAGTTTGGTATTGGCATTCTTGTTTCATTCTCATTTTTTCCTTCCATGATCGTGTTTCCTTAAGATACTCCAAAATACTAGAACTTTGTTGATAGATCTTATCTTCTTCCATCTTAACCTAAAATGTTCCCTCATCATCTTCTCTATATATACCTTGCTCACGATCCTTCTTTTGTCTGGCTAGTTTTTTGGCTTTCTTTGTTCTTATAGGATGTGCATTTTCCTTGTATTTCCAACGAGTTTCTCCATTGGGAAGAACTTCAGTACAATCTTCGACTGATACAAAGTTACGATGATTATCAAACAACTCACTGTTTTGGCTCACAGTCAGTTCATAATTAAATCCAGGGAACTTTGCTCTAAACAATTCATAACATGCATCATACTTGAATGGTTGTCCTCTTTGTTCCTGAAATTGAAGGCGACCATCTCTTGTCTGAAAAATTATATAAACATTAGGTTTATTACTATTATTACCAACTATATGGAAAAACTTAAAAAATTAATAAAACTTACCAAATCTTCGTGGTTCGCACCGCTTTTGGTTTGCCAATATAGAGCGTAAAGAATGGACATGAATTCTTTGACATCTTTTTTTATATTTCTCATCTTGGTTTTTAAAGCTTCCCAATCTCTTTCATATGGATTTCCCTTGCATTGCTCAAAAATTTCATGAATACGTATCCAAAACATAGCGGTTTTTTGCGCCGCACCCACAATTTCATCCATACTCACATAAATAAAAGCAGTAGTAAGATCAACCTCTTCTTGTGTGACAAAATTAAGTACCATGTTGAATGAAACTAAGATAAAAAAAATAATTAAGTGGTAGAATAAATCTAAATACCAAAGACGTATAGTAAGATGAAGAGAAAGAAGAAATCAATTGATGTAAGAAGGTGAAAATAAGAAATCAATTGATTTGGTGTAGTTAGAGTAGAGAATTAGAGTGGTATTTATAGAGGATTTTGAAAAAATGGCCGTTGGGATCCGACGGTGTAGAAAATTGAGCCGTTTTATTAATGATGGATGGTTAGGATCGGGTGTGAGAGAGGTGTAAACCAAAAAAGTTCAAACAAATATAATTTACGAAATGGGTACTCAGTACTCGTGCAAAAAGCTACGCGTACTGAGTACGCGTAAAGCGTAAAATAATACGGGTACTCAGTACCCGTGTGATTTCCCTTCCCTACACGAGTGATCAGATGTGATCAGCCAAGTAGAGAAGGAGGTTGATATCCCTACTCATGTAGGGATATGGGAGATCATATCAGTTGCGATTTTAGTGTTTTGAGGGATAGAGAGGGATAGGGAAGGGATATCCCTCTCCATAGTGCTAGCTCTAAATATTGTCTCTTGGACGGTTATGATATCCGGTATAGGGTCTAATATCGATGCATTGGATCTTTTTACAGAAATGTTAAAATATTTTTTGGCTCAATTTTGTTATTTTGATTGCACTGGAAAATTATGTTCATAATACATTTTAGTGGAAAAATATACTCATTTCATAATGTCAATGTCACTGCAGTATAGTGGTAAAATCATTGGATGGTGATACCAGTGACCTTAGTTTGAACCCCGCTAGCATCAAATTCTTTACCGATAAAAAAAGAAGAAGAAAAAACTCACTTCATAATCATATGACTGCCGTTTATTTGATCTAAGGTCGCAAGCATTGTGGTCATCTAGTTGTAGTAGGCAGTAATGTTTATGCACGAAAAAAATAAAAAATAAAAATGTTTATGTATTTCATCTCTAAACGAAAAACCATACGTAATATGTACGTTGTGCTTTCTAGCGTATAGAATTGAATTCACAAAATTGGTCAAAAAGACTAAAACAGAAAATTCCTGGGTGAAATAGATTCTTAGCTTTAGATATTGTTTATATAACCAAAAAACAGAAAAATACTGTTCATTTAGCCAAAATGGATATTTCACCCAATTTTTATAACTGATTTTTGTATCCCATGTACTAAAATACCCTTTATTTATTATCTCTCCACCGACAAACCTTTCTTTCCCTTCGGTTCGTTACCTCCAACATCTGTTATTACTTGTTCATCCATGAATCATAGGAATACCATCTAAGGATCAGAGAGGTTATAATTTAAATTCTCGAATTAGTATGAGCCAATAAAGCAGCTCCAACTTCGGAAGCATCCTGGAACCGTTTTACAACTACTAATGGACCAACTAGCTCGGTGACTACTTTTTTGAGATATCTTCTGTACTGTTATATTGCTCATATAAAGTTTCATCAATGGCCACCACGACCCTCTTCTCATGAATCATCCCCCCCTTATTAACTGGTTCCATTTTACGAAGAATTACGACTATGCCTACACCAGCTAAACGTGCTGCTCTTTGGACAGTAGTATCAATCACCTGTGAAACATTTGTTCTCACGGACAAGGTGGTCTCTACCTGTTCACAAATTAAAACGTAATACAATTTGTGTTCATTAGTGATTTGATTTAGACAGTCATCGGTTGAGAATTCGATACCAAACATACAGACAAGAGAATTTACTTTCACTCTTTGCTTAATATTGATCCAACAGTTTCGAATCCTTATGAATTGTCATTGTGGGTGTCATTTAAATCCTTCGTCAAAACCAGAATACAGATTCGCCTAAGATGACAATAACACAATAACCAAGAATGTCTTTTCCTAATTGTTAAAGCTTGGGGATGAATTTTAGGCCAGATGTGTTGGCTTTCTATGTTGGTTGATTTGATTGTATATGAGGTGTTATATACATTGAAGACAAATGATTAGTTGACGAGTTTCGACTTGCATAGAAACTATTTGGTAGAATGTCTCAAAGGAATATACGAATTTCGTAATGTATAATTAAATATGGCGTAGCTATTGCCGAAGAACGTAATGCCTAGTACACAAAATTTACTAATTATATAGAATTTCAACTTTTGTTTTTAGTCTCAAGAGCTACAGAAATTGAGATGGAGGAAAATCATAAATATGAGCAAGCTAAGGCAGATCAAGGGAAGGTTGTACTAGCTAAGATCAAACAGTTAAAGACTCAAGAATTTATTTGAAGCAACAAACAAGTCACTTGGAAGTGGAAATCGAATCCCTTAGTAAGGCAGTACTTTTAATTATTGTAAGTACAAATGATAATGCTTTTTTTTTTTTTAATCAATTTTAGATACTGTTCATTTTCAATGGTAAAACTTGAATTAGTCCGAGTACATCACGGAATAAACCTGGATGAAACTAGTTTCATCCTACATATTTTGGGCAGGATGAAACTGGTTTCATTATGCATATTCTAAGAAGAAAAATACAGATTCATCCTGCACAATCTAACGAAAATACATTTTCGTAACGATGATACCGGTTTCATCCTGCATAATTTGACAAAAACATTTTTTTCATCAGGATGTATCTGGTTTCATCATGCATATTCTGACAAGATTTTCAATAGATAACAACGTAAGCTAATTTAAGATAATTTTTTTCATATACATTAATAGACGAATCAAGTTTCATCAATGACAGGGTTTTACAAACAAAAAACTTAAACTTAAACTACATAAATAGCTTTTTTGTATCCATCTAATACTAAATAACATAATGAAACAACAGTCTTAGTTATCGTTCAAATTCCAACAACTAATTTCAATATTGAGTATTTCAATACGAGGTCTACTTGTTTTGTGCTCATTTTCTTCCATAGAATTTCTTCGTCTTCAAAGGCGTAACCATTACTCATCATCCATTGAAGTAGAGAACATACATTCCAGAGTTAGGATTTCAAAATCAAGTCTTTTTTTGGCTTGTATTTTATAAACGAAAAAAAGTACACTAAAAAATGTCAACACATGATGAAACCCGTATGAAACCAGTTTCATCCAATGTAATCACAAGATGGAACCAATTTCATTCACTAGAAACACATGATAAAACCATTAAAAAATATCATAGAGCACACTAAGATAAACTACATTAGCTTTTATAGCAGGTTTAACAAAATTCAGAATTAAGAAATGAGTTAATCACATTCAATTAAAATTGCTAAAGCATCATGCCAATAATATCTTTTGGGTTTAAAAAATCCCATACTAAGTTAAATAGCTTGTCATGAGAGTATGTAACAATAACACATGATGTAACAAGGTTCATCCAGTGGAAACACATGATGGAACCGGTTTCACCCCGCCCAATTTTTTTTCTTTTTAGAATATGCAAGATGAAATCGGTTTCATCCAGGTCTAATCAGAGTGTACACTCAAATGGAAAATATTCAACAAAAATGTAAACAAGGATGTGCTCAATTGCATCAGATATTATACAAGGATCTAAACAAATTCTACAAACTAGTATGTATCCAAATGCATCAAAAATAAAAATTAAAGCATTACAATTTACATAAACATTTCACATTTATAAACAGATCTAAAAAAATATGTACACAGGTACATCAATTTTTTTATGAAACCAATTTGAAATCAAATGTACTCATATAGAAAATTATGATATGGGAACTTACCAATTTGAGCATGTTTTTTATTTCTCATTTCCTGAAATTTATTTGACGCAAAAACCAAATTATTTTGATTTATGAATTTGAAAATTTTCAATTAAATTAGGGCATTTAGAAAATTTACAGTGGATGATGGTGGTGTTAGCACTCGTGTCGATGATAGTGTTATAGATATATGATGGTAATGGTGATGGAGATGGGTGGTGCTGTCTACGGTGGTGGCGGAGGAAGATGATTTCGGCGATGGTGGTGGTGATGTTATTAGTGAAATCGTTGATGGTGGTGGAGGAAAATCATGTTGTCGATGGGGATGTTGGGGCTCTGTGGTGGTGGAGATGGTGTAGGGAGATGATGTCTGTGGCGGAGAAGAAAATCAATGTTTTTGAGAAGAGAAGTTGTGAAATCTCTTTTCGTGTTTAGAGGAAGGTGGAGACCGGTAAGGATATAATTGTCTAATTTAAAATGACGTGTCTCTTGTCCATTTCACCCAACACAATTGTTTACCAGTCCATATGGCCCAGAAAACATTCCATTTTGGCTATATAGCCCATTTTATGAATTGAATTCTACCTGCTTCTTTTTTTTGAAGCAAGAACTTGTATTAATAAAATTAAAGCGAAATTACACGTGGGAATGTTGCTCCCATGGAGTCATTTAATACAGTTTGTTCCGAAAAATCGGGGACTGTGTATTCCCATATGTTAGTGTGAAATACTCCCTGTTGACTATTATCTGCCGCATGATTAGCAAGAGCGCCCTGTAATTGAAAAAAAAACATTGTAGTGGGGAATTTCTTGTAGTCTTTTGGTGATCCCAGCAATCATGCCTCTCAGGTACCATGGAGGACCAGTCTGTTTTTTGATGAAATGAACTAATGTCGAATCTGATTCAATGTAGATTTTAGTCCATTGGTACAGTGTGACCGTTCTTAGAGCCATGAGTAGTGCCCATGTTTCGCTAGTAGCGCTGTTGTGATCCCTAACGGTTGGGCCATTGCAACAATAACTGAGGTTGTTGAGTCTCTGCAAATAAAACCACTACCAGCAGGTCCCGGATGTCCGCGGGCAGCTCCATCAGTGTTGATTTTGATCCAATGCGGTTTTGGCGGTTTCCAACCAACTTGAATACTTCTAGTCATCTGAAGTGATAAAGTGTCAGGTGTTGTAGCAATCACGCCTGGTAGGGGTGGAGGTAGCACTGAATTTTCCCAATTGTATTCTCGGTGCATGTGGTTTGCTAGTTTGACTATATCAGAAGGCGGTTTATGTTTTCATCCATAAATTAGATCGTTTCTAGCCAACCAAAGTGCCCACATGATGAAGCAAAAAGAAGTTGTTGCAGTTGTAGATTGTTTGAGCTGTAGTAGTTGGTTGATGATGGTTGAGGTCTTTGGTGTTGAAAGGCAGGTTCTGCTTCATGATGGTTGAAGAGAAGGTTCCAAGCTTCTCTAGAGAATTGGCAGGTGATAAGGATATGTTCAGCTGTTTCTGGAGATAACTTACATCTAGGACATAAGGCAGAGGTAGTAAGGTGAATTTTATATAATAGAGCGAAGGTAGGTAAGCCTTCATTAATAGCTTTCCACAAGAAAATCTGTATTTTTTTCGGGGGGGGCGCATTTTAAAGTCCAGATGTGAGTTGAGGGTTGTATCTGATTTATGGAAGGGGTTGCATTGGAATGTTGAGTGAGCATACGGTACCCGGAGCTAACTGTGTATTTCCCATATTTTGTGTATGGCCAAATAATTTTGTCTGGTGGACCATCTTGCGAAAGATGAATGTTAACAATCCTGAGCATAGCCGATTATGGTAGTTGTGACAATCGGTCATGGATCCAAGAGTTTGAAGTTGAGTCTATAAGATCAGATACTAAAGGAAAATTTTTGCACTGGTTATGGGTTAAAGGTGGGTGGTCCGGTATCCAATTTGAATTGGTCCGGATTGAATTTCTTGTACCTATTTGGTGGAAAATACGGGGTGAGATACAAGGCAGAAGGGAATTGAGTTGTTTCCAAAGTGGGCGAAAAGGTTCATTGTTGAAAAAAATTTCTCTGCACATTGATGTATAAATCAAGTCAGGCTGATCATGAATTCGCCAAACTCGTTTGAGTAATAGTGCTTTGTTGTGGTCTAAGCTTTTCCTAATTCCCAATCCCCATCAACTATGGGTTTCGACAGTTTAGCCCATCGCATAGGATATAATTTTTTAATAGATGCATCATGGCCCCCGGAAAAAATTCCTAGTAATTTTGTCTACTTATGAGAATTGAATTCTACCTAATCAATATATTATGCCTGCTTATCACCCAAAAAAAGAGAAATAATAATAAATAAATAAAACTCTACAAAAGAGATTCACAACTGGTTTACCAAAGAACAAGTTTTCATTTTTGTATGGAAATACGTAGTCAATTGCATGCAAGCCATGAAATCCGTGGTATGGAAATACGAAGTCAATTGTATGCAAGCCAATTGTACCATGGAATCCGCCATATGGAAATATGAAGCTATGAGCCATTGATGCCTCTGCTTTCTTTAAACCTTTCCCATGTTTTGAAGTGTGAACTGCTTCACAAGTCACCATCCATCCGTCTAGTTGCATGTTTATTTCAGACGCTGTTCTTCTCTTTCGTTGCCACGTCGGGCGCCACATCAGATACGGTTTTGCCGTAGTTTTTATTATGGTTCGTATATGGAGAAATGACAAAAACTAAATGCCAATCCTAACAAATTATTGAGCTTACTTGCACCAAGTGGCGTGCACGTGCGTTGCACATCGGCAAATCATGTTTATCTATTATTTTCTTAGTACTTTCTCCTCCTTCGGCTACTTAGAATCTATGGATTGAAAGTATACATAAAATTCCATTACTTAACCAAATAAAATTAGTGTTGCAGCAGCAGCACAATATTGCTGATGTGGTTGTGATATAGTGGTAAAAAGAGTTTCGATTCTCGAACTTGTGAAGAATTTTTTTAGACTTAAATTCAAAACTAAAATAGAAAAATCACTAATAATTATAGCAAACACTCAAAAAGTTGATATCAATATTAAAAGAACACTGAGGCTAAGATTCCACTATTTTCCAAGTTCAAAGCGATTTAACCCAATATTTATATTCATGCAATTTTCTCGTTCAATTTGATTCTAAACTATTGCAACAAGTAGATTCTCAAAATAACAAGTGTAAATCCGAAGCATAGAACATCAAAAACCTCGGTCCAAGTATGCTCCATCAAAAGAAATCACAATTGTTTAACAAAAATCATTCAAACAATTATCGATCAAGGCAAAATAATCATAAAAATAATTGCAATAAATAGATAAATAAGAATATACCACTTCTTGTTGGAAAAATAGCTTCCTCTATCGCCTCAGCAATGGGGTTTAGCTCCTCATATTAATCACTTGCTAAAAATATCGGTTCATAGCTCAAAATTTGATTAAAAGGGAAAAAAGGTATAAAGCAGCGAGTTTGTAACAAATATAATTGTTACAAATCCCGCTGTTACAGAGGAACCCTAACGAATCGTTGCGAATTCGATTAATTGTTGGAAAAATTGTTACGAGAAGGTTTGTATTTGAAAGTAAAGACCACGGTATTCACGATTGTCCTCTCAGATTCGCGACTGATCTCTGCAGTATTATGTTCTTCAGCTCCTTCCTGCTTTCTCTTTTTCGATGATCAAAATCGTCTCTGCAACTCTTCAAACTTCTATGTAACTACCCCAAAGTCTCCACACCCCCTTTGAACCTCAGCCCCTGTTTATATATATACCACAGGACTCGAAATATCCGCGGAAATTTCTTCCAAACCTAATTCTTTTTTTTTCCTCGGCCAAAAGTCACGGGACTTGGCTCTTTTTCTCTTCTCCACGTCCGTAAGTTGTAAAACTCTTCCTATGATAGAAACAAATCTCACGAAGATATCCTAGCCTTATCTCCACACGTAACTTCCATATTTGGAATCAACACAAACTCGTAATACCAATCCTTCCCTGTTTACTTCAAACCGAAGATTCATCCCTATTTTATCGAGTCTAACCACCATACATTCCTTGTTTAGGTCAAACAAATCCATCCCGATCCAAAACTGCGATTGAATCTCATTATATCAATTCCAAAATTCGATCCAAAAATAACTCAGGTGGCTGCAACTTTTCCCGCCAAAACAGGTTTGAACGAAGAAGAAATAGGGGCACCCCCTATCCAGAGTGGGGGTGCGAATAACAGCTGTCTTAGGATGTCCTGAGGGTGCCCCTTAGTAATTTGGGTACCCCTTATCCATAGTGAGAGTCCGAATAGCATGTGTCCTCCGTGCGCTTAAAACAACTTTTCGAGCCGATTTTTGCATAAATGTTTATTGGCCAAAAATACCTACACACACATAAAACACCATAATAAGTACAAAAACGAGCACTAACAATATATGGAATCGAGATAAATTAGACACAAAAATGTGTCTATCAAATACCCCCAAACCTATTATTTGCTAGTCCTCGAGCAAAAATAAAATAAAATCTAACTCATTTTATAGCATGCATCGTCAATTGCATTTAGCGTATGCAATAAGCCTTTAAACCCCTAGGTGGCCCTAGTGGCCGAGTTATAGTCTCGGGAGGGTTTACCAGAGGTGTACCCACAAAACCTTTATACTCCAGACCCTAACTATCTACGAAGACCTTGGAAGGCACTAAAGAATCTCCTTGGTTGGCATACTTATTGACTACGGGAGGAAGTACACGATGCGAAGATTCCAATTCTTTGTACACGAGTTTGCACTCAAGCATACTAAAAATTCATATATAAGTCACAGAGCTCTACTCGGATAGTTTCGAACATCATAGCAGAGTCAACCAATCACATGGATAGATTAAGAAGATGGATGAAGAGAAAACTTAGATGATTTTGATGTTGACTAAGGTGAACAATGTTTCTCATATCTGTCAAAGAAGGCCACTTTGCCAAAAACGAACCTATCCTAATGGATTGAAATATTTGATGCGGACTAATATCAACACACCTGGCATATACAAGGGAACCGGTGGTCGATAATCCTAACTCTAGGTCAACACTGTTTGGCATATACAAGGGTTCCCGGTGGTCGACTTTATTGAATTTATTAGGTTGGTCGATGATGTACGGTCTCGATTTCTTTTTTATTTATTTATTTATTTATTTATTTTTTTGTATCTCAATCACTCTATTTCACCCTAGCGGTGGTAACAACTTGAATCGTGAGCCCCACCTAATCACTTAGAGAAACATATTATAAAGAAAACAAAATAAAAATAGAAGTGAAAAGGATTCAACGAGATATGGCGAAACTACCATGTTTTTCTTTAATTCTAACACCCGAGCTCGTGCTTTTATGAATAGACTCTTTAGATGTTTCCATCTAATCAGATTGGTTCCTCAACTCCAACAACCAAAATGCTTCCATCCACTTAGATTGGTTAGTGCCATCCTTAATAAGCATAAATTTCTAGGCTATGGAGTTTAACAATGCAACTAAAAATTTTCTCCCATACCCCAAACTTAAATCTAATATTGTCCTCAATGTTCTAAAGATGAAATTAAAAGCATGAACAAGGAGAAACTTTTACCATTTAAAGCAAAAGAGATTAGGAAAGATATTACCGTGTCGCATGGATATTGGGTTACCTCGAAAGAAGTGCTTGAGTTTAAAGTCTTGACCAGACGTTAAATACCACAAATGGCTAATTACCTTTTCAAATCATATATCAATAGTCGAAACAATTGTGGGTCAACCAAATCAAATAAAACTTGCCACAAGTATGAGACAACTGCACCAAATCAAATCGAGAAAAATGATGTGCAGACACAAACACATCATCATCCAAGGTTTCTGCCAAGATAACCTGGGTTTTATGTGGTGCCCACTTGGGCTTCATATGAGTGTCTTGACAAACAGATTCTTCTGAACTATGGGTTTCTAATTCTTGGATTTCCTTCCGGACAATATCAGGAGGATCAGGTTGTGGAGTCGGAAGAGACTCAACTAATACCTCAGGCACACTAGGCTCAAGTTTCAAGTTAGGGACTTCAAATAGGGATACTTGACGATTACTACCCCCAAACTTAGAATTTTGGGTGTCTCTAGATAGACTAGTCACAATATTCCTAATTTCTAGACCATTAGGTTCCTGAAAAAGGTCAATTGCTTTCTCTAAGTTAGGTTCATCCTCGAAATGCGGTTGAGGCACACAAAGCTGTAGGACTTATATGTTTCATATCCTCTATGGGCAACCCTAAAGTTTCCTTATTGTCTTGAAGTACGGTCACTGGCCTACTCTCATGATCACTATCCAAATCGGAAGCTATAGGCAAAATCTCAGATGGGCCTAAAAATGCATAATTAGGGTCCAACTTAGGAGGATCTCTAGGCTCTTCGGAACAAGGGCTTAAGGTAGATTCGGTAGCTAGTAATGGTTCGAACCTAGCTTTCCATTTATCGGTATCTAACATAGGAATATAATCCAACAGAGCATTTACTTGTTCAATGTTGCTATCATCGTCTAAATCCATGCTAAACTCTCTAATGGATCTTCCGATAAGGTGTTTGGTAATGACTCCTGAACTAAGGTTCCTATCATGTTCACCTCTTCAATGCATGTGTCATCTAGCTCAGAATGTAGCTTATTGACATTAAAAATATTCAACTCAATAGTCATATTACCAAAAGATAGATTCATAATACCATTTCGACAGTTTATGATCGCATTAGACGTAGCTAAAAATGGGCGACCTAAAATCACATGTATCTGGTTCTCTGGGTCAGGGACAGGTTGGGTATCTAAGACCACAAAATCCACAGGATAAATAAACTTGTCGAACTCAATAAGAACATCTTCTATCACACCACGAGGAATTTTAACAGACCTATCAGCCAATTGCAATGTTATCTTAGTAGGTTTCAATTCACCAAGTCCTAGCTGTAAGTAAACATGGTACGGAAGTAAGTTCACACTAGCTCCTAAGTCAAGTAAAGCTTTATCTACCCGATGTTTTCCTATCGTGCAAGCAATAGTAGGGGCACCAGGTCTTTATATTTAGGAGTTGTGTTATTACGAATGATCGAACTTACATGACTAACTAAAAAGGCTTTTTAGGGACACTAAGCTTGCGCTTTCGTGTACACATATCCTTAAGGAATTTGGCATAGCGGAAGTTGCCTAATTGCTTCTAGTTGAAGGTTTATGGTAACTTTCTTAAAAACCTCCATTATGTCATTGAAGTTGGATTCATTCTTTGTTGGTACTAATAGCTGGGGAAATGGGGCTCTAGGCATAAAATAGGGCCTCTCAGGAACCGAATCGGAATCATTAGAGATTTTATCAGTCCCCTCAGCTATGGATGGTCCTGAGGGGTGAACTACAGTATGCTCACTATCGGGCATGGTTACCTGATTGTCTACTACTGCCACTCCTAAGGGTTCTTCCGAATTCAAATCGATGTGATGGTTTTCGCCTACTTCGTGAACTCCTCTAGGGTTTGGTTGTGTTTGACTAGGGAACCTACCTTTTTCCCTCAAGGACTCATTAATCAGACTAACCTGCGTTTTTAACTCGGCAATAGCTTGACTATTTTCTTGCCCTATCCTGTTACTAGTTTCTACGTTTTGTGAAAGTGATTGGTGCATCTTTTCAGTGTTTCAAATAAATGAGGCAAGAGTTTCTTCTAGACTTAAAATTTTCTTATCGGAATGATTTTGAAACTGAGCTAAATCTGAAGGATTCTTAGTATAGCCAAAACCTGGGGGAGCATTCGAATTACTAAACTAACATTGATTCTGGTCCTTAGACCATGAGAGGTTCGGATGGTTTCTCCAACCAGGATTATAGGTTTATGAATATGGGTCAAACTTTTGACGGTTATCAAATCTAGTGTTATTATTATAAAGAACATTAGCTTGCTCTTCAATAGTCTGGCATTCCCAAAAAGGCTCCACTCTACCACTAATGTGACCCAATTCTGAAGCTTCTAAACTTTTAGCTATTGCTGCAATTTTGGCATCTGATTCAAAGTCTCCTTCTATTCTATTAACGTTTCCTCTTCCTAGAAGAATTGTTTTCTTGGGTTCCCTACTATTTTCCCATTGCTGGGTCTTTTCGGCGATTTCATGCAAATATGTCATCGCCTCATCAACTGTTTGGTTTTCAAACCCACATGTACATATAGATTCTACTGTGGTCGTAGTGGAATAATCTAAACCCTCATAAAGGATCTGAACTAACCTAACCTTTTCTAGACCATGATGAGGACATTGGGCTAACAGATCATTGAGCCTTTCCAAATACCTATACAAAGATTCTCCCTCCTGTTGAGAAAACGTGCAGATTTGCTTCCTAATAGACGATGTTTTGTGCCTAGGGAAAAACTTGTTCAAAAAGGCAGATGTAAGTTGTTCATATGTTTCAATTGAACAAGAAGCCAAACTATATAGCCACGATTTGGCTTTATCTTTCAAGGAAAAAGGGAATAACTCTGAGTTTCAAAGCATCATCATCAAGGTTTCTAATCTTTAGGGTACTACAAATTTCCTCAAAGTCCCTAACATGAAAATAGGGGTTTTCATTTTCTTTCCCTAAGAAGATTGGGAGCAGTTGTAAGGTCCGGGTTTAAGTTCATAATTTGCTTCTGTTACATTTAACCTGATACACGAGGGACGAGTATCCTAGTCGGGTTCAACAAGGCTTTCAAAGTTTCCATTTAAGCACTATCGGAATATTAGGATTGTCTCCCCAAACGGACGTTCAAAAGAGACTCTTCAAAAATCGGACTTTCTAAATTGAGGTAATCGAGACGCTTAGAACTACTAGGTTTCTCTTAAAAAAATCTACCTAGGGCGTCTCTTTTACGTTTCGGCATGCAAAAGAATAAGGAAGGGGATTCTATGCAATCACAAAACAAGGCTGACTCAACCAAATCAAACCTATTTATTTCTAGCAAACAAAAAGCATGATGGCTCCACTTAGATTGTTTCTAGACCGACTTCTAATCCTTCGAAAGGGAATTCGTTACAATTTAAGCAAACCCCTCTGGAATCAATCCGAGTCAAAGTAAGTTGAATATAGGCGAGGGAAGCTCGGTGGTGCTTTGATACCCAAGGCCTCACCGGAATTACAAGGCGTGCAATCACGCATTCAACTCACGAAACCTTCATGAACTTGAAGTGTGCTTAAAAGAGTAACCAATATTTTTCGAATGACTTTCCTATTAAGCTCGTTACCTACTATCGGTCTTGTTCTAGTCAAAATTTTAAGGCTTAGGTTCGCGTAGGTTACGTGTTCCTAAGGCGGGCAAGAAGAGAACGGTGATGAAATCCGAACCCTTATCTTGTATGGCCAGGCCTTGCCCTTTACTAGAAAATTAAAGCGCCGTATTCAAGTCCTCAACATATATGCAAACGAAGGAATCTAGTAACTCGCTGACAGGGGATTCGCGAGTGTTCAGAATCTTACCTCCCGTTCCAGACGGGGGATGAATCGGATGTAGTCGACTCGGGCCAGCGACTCCTATGTCGATTATGTACGAACCAAGGTGCAGAGACAATATCGTAATTGTCCTCCTTCTCTACAAACAGTTTATATTTAAAAGTACCCTTAGTAGGGTGAAAATAAAAATAATGTCCAAAGTCCAAAAGTCCAAAGTCCAAAAGAAAAGAAAAATTACAAAAATGATAAAACCCTAATACAATTTTTTTTTCTTGTTTTTTCCTAAAAACAAAATAACTAAAATAAAATTTTCTTCTTTTCCGTTCTTTTCGCTTTAATCTTTAGCTCCAAGTCTTTACGAAATCACCAAACTCCTTGGCTCAATTTTTATGATCCAGAACCTGTAGACAAAAGATAAATACCCAAAAACGTAAAAAAGAACAAAAATAATAAAATAAATAAATCTAAAACCTTAAAAACAAGTCTGCGTCGACGGCGCCAAAAATTTATGTGGTTGTGATATAGTGGTAAAAAGAGTTTCGATTCTCGAACTTGTGAAGGATTTTTTTAGACTTAAATTCAAAAATAAAATAGAAAAATCACTAATAATTATAGCAAACACTTAAAAAGTTGATATCAATATTAAAAGAACACTGAGGCTAAGATTCCACTATTTTCCAAGTTCAAAGAGATTTAACAGAATATTTATATTCATGTAATTTTCTCGTTCAATTTGATTCTAAACTATTGCAACAAGTAGATTCTCAAAATAACAAGTGTAAATCCGAAGCATAGAACATCAAAAACCTCGGTCCAAGTATGCTCTATCAAAAGAAATCACAATTTTTTAACAAAAATCATTCAAACAATTATCAATCAAGGAAAAAAAATCATAAAAATAATTGCAATAAATAAATAAATAAGAATATACCACTTCTTATTGGAAAAATAGCTTCCTCTATCGCCTCAGCAATGGGGTTTAGCTCCTCATATTAATCACTTGCTCAAAATATCGGTTCATAGCTCAAAAGTTGATTAAAGGGAAAAAAACCCTTCCTTTGCTTCGTGTTTCTCTTTCATAATGTCAAAATCGTCTACCCAACTCTTCAAACTTCTAGTAGTGATGTTAAACAGGGCTTTATTTCTTGTTTATCCTTCACTTTTACTTATATGTTTTGAAACCCTAGCTCTATATGTTTTGTTTTAAGAGAGTTTGTAACAAATATAATTGTTACAAGAAAATTTGTTTCTTCCTTATTCTAAGGGTAGAAGAAACTAGGTTAGTAAGAGGAACCCTAAGCTTTGGTTTCTTTTTTTGGGGGAAATTGTGGAGAAGATTTTAATTATTGAATCTTTGTATGTGTACTATTGTCAAATTGGGTTCATTCTCGATTATTATTGTTGAAAAATTATTAGAGGTCTTTAAGCATGAAGGTTTGTATTTGAAAGTAAAGACCACGATGAGGAAACTTCTTTTGTATTCACGATTGTCCTCTCGGGAAGGTCTCATGTTGATCGAGCTCCGGAAGAATTTGCGTTGAAAGAAAGATTATGTTCTTGCAACAGACTCCTTCCTTAAACAAATGAGGTTAAGAAGAGGTGTTTCTCTTAAACATATGAGGCTTGCATTTCTACCCCATAATTATGATCAAAATCGCAAGGGTCCTCGATTAATGACTAGACTCTTCAATATTCTCTTGTAGCAAGGTATATAGGAGGTTTGAGAATCAAGACACTTTAAACTTATTTGATATTTACTACCCCAAAGTCTCACACCCTTTGAACCTCAAAACTCGACGAAGGTGATCATGGCTACGCTAATAATATTTTCAAACCACTTGCACAATTGGTGGGAAAGTTTTTAAGCTTGTGATTGATTCGGGGGAGTTGTGAAAATATCCCCGATTATATATAAAAACCATTTTGCCACCTCTAGTAAAGCCAATTATCGAAGAATTTCAAGATGTTTTTCCTACCGACTCATAGGATGACTATAAGACTTAAGTCTTAGCACTTCCACTTGGCCTTACTAGTACCAAAGAAAGAAATATCTTGATTTTTAAAATGGATATTATCAAATTCAGTATCAAAGTGGAGATGAATGGAAGCGCTTTCAAGACTAGAGACGGTTTGTATGAATGGAAATTTCATGATTTTGCGGACACAACAATTTTATGCTACCTTGAAAGTGTGCATTCATGACCGATAAAATTTTGTTTCTTGGTTATGTGGTTAGTAAGGGATGGGATTTCGGTAGATGAAGATAAACCTAATTCTTGGCTTTTTTCGTCCAAGAAGGAAACCGGTGGCATTCTATAGTGAAAAGTTAAATTTAGCTAAAGCACTTGATGTTGAGTTTTATGCTATTGTCCAAGCACTCAAACACCTACACTATCTCGCCAAAAGTCATGGAAGTTGGTCAAGACCGATTTAAGTTTTAGTGACCGCTTATCACCCTCAAACGGATGGACAAACCGGATGGGTAAATGAGGAGAATTTGAAGACATGGGACTAAGTTTTATGGTGGTTGAGTTTGAAGTAGGAGATCTTGTTTATGCGGTTCTTACTAAAGACCGTTTCTTCAAGGCAAGGAAGATTGGACCATTTCCAATTGAAGAAAAGATTAACGACAATGCCTATCGCCTCAACTTACCAAGCTCCATTCGCACACAAATGTGTTTAACGTCTCCACACCCGAGGGCGAATTTCTCTTATGTGGGGAGGATGATGCATAGTGATGTTCCACTTATACCCTTGCTAACATCTTTTCTCTTTTATGTTTTGAAACCCTAGCTCTACTCCCCTTATGTTTTGTTTTAAGAGAGACTTGGTTGAATCCTTGTTTTCCTTTTTCCTTCAATCTTTCTCTCAATAAACTTGTAGCTTCCCAATTAATTTTGGGTAGAAGTTGTAAGTATTATAGAGAAGAACTTTGATATTTGTTTTTCCTTATTCATAGGTAGAAGAAACTCAAATTGAAAGGTTAGTAAATTTCATGGTGTTTTGATTTTCCTCAAGTAGAAGTTTCACTTACATTACTACCCCCCAAAAGTTGTTTATATATATACCGGGACTTGGCTCTTTTTCTCTTCTGCGCGGCGTCTGTAAGTTGTAAAACTCTTCCTAGGATAGAAACAAATCTCACGAAGATATCCTAGCCTTATCTCCACACGTAACTTCCATATTTGGAATCAACACAAACCCGTAATACCAATCCTTCCCTGTTTACTTCAAATCGAAGATTCATCCCTATTTTATCGAGTCTAACCACCATACATTCCTTGTTTAGGTCAAACAAATCCATCCCGATCCAAAACTGCGATTGAATCTCACTATATCAATTCCAAAATTCGATCCAAAAATAACTCAGGTGCCTGCAACTTTTCCCGCCAAAACAGGTTTGAACGAAGAAGAAATAGGGGCGCCCCCTATCCAGAGTGGGGGCGCGAATAGCAGCTGCCTTGGGATGTCCTGAGGGTGCCCCTTAGTAATTTGGGTACCCCTTATCCATAGTGAGAGTCCGAATAGCAGGTGTCCTCCGTGCGCTTTTACCAACTTTTCGAGACGATTTTTGCAAAAATGTTTATTGGCCAAAAATATCTACACACGTATAAAACACCATAATAAGTACAAAAACGAGCACTAACAATATATAGAATCGAGACAAATTAGACACAAAAATGTGTTTATCAATTGCATGCAGGGAAATGTTCAGGTGTTGCAAGAAAAAAGGGAATAAAAGCTAGGTTTCCTAGTTCCTAGATATTGAGATTTTGCAGTAACTTGCAATTATAAATAAATAGTATTAATTTACCACATGAACTAAAATTATGAGGCAGCTGCTTCTTGACATTGTGTTAACCATAAAACCTTAAGCATCATTTGATCTGCATCAAATCATCGCTGGAAGTTGCCAAAACTTTTTCACTGGTAAAGATTGAATTAGCACCAGCAAGAATGCAATGGACTTGGAGAATCAAACAACCTGCTGACGGCCTGAAAATTGCTCTTTTCATCACAATTAGAGCAGTAGTGATCACCGGATCATCTCCCTTATTATCTGGGTGAAAATCTACTCTCTTAAACATCCCCGATTGATTACCTTCACAGTTTTAGGTTCATGGAAAAAAATTATCACATAAATGGATATTTTACTTTCTGAGATGTTAAATAAGGAAGCCTCGAATAGTCGTCAAATGCAGTTGTTATTTTCTAATCAAACCATTAGGGGGAAAGAAAAAAAAAAAAAAAGAATTATACAATAGTGTGATGGAAAATGGAGTTTCAAACTAACTGTGAGTAATTAAGAGTTTAGCTGTATAAAAACGCTGGTAAAATTCAAGAAACCCATGATCAAGAATTGAAATCTTACCATTAGTTGCACGATTGCATCTTCAGATTCTAACTATGAATGTTCATTTTGTAACCCTAGAAATTGGATTTGTGAATAAGGGGTTTGGGATTTTATTAGTAAAATCTTCATATTCATCATGAATTCTTGAAACCGAACTCAAATAATTGTAGGTTTTTCTCAGAAAAATGTTAATGGAGGTTAGATGTTTCCGGTGTCATCATTGATAAACATAAATTAAACGTAACCCCAAAATTAACGGAACCCTAATGTTACAGAATACATTAGAAAATTTTAGAAAAAATGCATAGCTAATTCAAAGAAAAGAAAACATTTGATTCGATGGTTGATCTCCTCCATTAATTGTTCGAAACATAATTGGAAATTCACTTGTGGGAATTTAGCTGTTGAGAAGACAGAGAGCTGAGGGAGAAAAAGAATCATCGAGGAGAAAGAGAAAAAGGGCTAGTTTTGTGTACAAGGTAATTTCGTAGTTTATTTGATCTGACAGTCTCAGTTGAAGATGAACTTAATCCAGCGGCTAACTATAAAATACGGGTTAGACGAATAGTACGTGCGACGTACCAAAAATACGTGCGGGAACGAAAAATGGTTAGCGTTTTTCAAGACAAAAATTCTATTTAAACTGTTGTTTTAGACAACGGGAAAACCATTCCCTCACACAAAATATAAATGGGACCCCCTGTTTGCTTTTGGAGGTGGTGGGGCCGGCGAATTCTTTGTGTGAACGGTTTTGCCCTTGTTCAAAAGGGCGGTCCGTTTAGAATCACTCTTTTCAAGAAGGGTTGTTGGCATTAAAAGGGGGAGAGGTGACAATGAATATTAGCTTTGACAATATCATTATTTTTTGGTTTTGGTAGTGATGAAGATGAACAGCATACAATATGTACTCACCATAACTTAAATATTCAAGTTATCATTTCATAGCTTCACGTCATTACAAGAGAGAGACAATGGAAAATATCATGAATCGGAATTGGAAAGATGCTCTCACTGATTGGAAATCTATGGCTTCTATGTATGCAACACTGACATTACTGAGAGGTGCTGTCAGAGATTTAGTACCTCCTGAAGTATATCAACTTGCAAAATCTTCATACTCTTACATCTTCTCTAAAGTTCAACCCAAGTTTCTTAAAATACATATTCAACAGTATGAAAATGAATACGATGATAACCCAATTTTCAAAGCAGTCGAATGCTATCTTAGTACCAAGTGTTATGCATCTTCTTCTGAATTGCTAAGGCTTTCGAAAATTATGAATGCAAAGAGCCATACTTACACTATGGTTCCAAAGCAAGTAATCGAAGATATCTTCAATGGAATCAAATTCAGTTGGACTTTGTTAGAGAATGAGGAGACGAAACAATACAACAGTGCTAGAGGATACTATTTGGAGGTTTCTTTTGAGAGTAAATATAAGGAGGTTTTGAATTCAGCTTATCTTTCTCATATAACCAAAGAAGCCGAAGTTTTCCAATTCCGCAATAGAGAGAAGAAACTTTTTACCAATCGACATGGAGGTAGCTGGTCACAGGTTTGTCTTTTTAGTCATCCTTCTACGTTTGATACAATTGCGCTTGACCCTTGTCTTAAAAAAGAAATTCAAGATGATTTGAAGAAATTTATGAGCAGAAGCGAGTTTTATACTAGTGTTGGGAAAGCATGGAAAAGAGGTTACCTTCTCTATGGTCCTCCTGGAACAGGAAAAACAAGTTTGATTGCTGCCATTGCTAATTACTTGGAATTTGATATATATGACATGGAATTAACTTCTGTTAGTAGGAATGAAGATTTAAGAGAGCTGTTAATAAACACTTCAAGCAAATCAATCATTGTGCTCGAAGATATTGATTGTTCGATACATATTGAGAATCGAGAAAAGAAAAACAGGCGTAGAAGGAACAATGAGAGTAATTCTGTGAGCTTGTCTGGTGTTTTGAACTTTGTTGATGGACTTTGGTCACCTTGTGCCGGAGAAAGGTTGATTATATTTACGACCAACCATAAGGAGAAACTCGATCCAGCTTTACTGAGGTCGGGTCGAATGGATAAGCATATTTTGCTTTCTTATTGCAGCATGGAATCGTTCAAGGTTTTAGCCAAGAATTACTTGAAAATCCAAGAACATGAGCTGATGAAACAAGTTGAAGAATTGTTAGGCTTAGTGGAGATTACACCAGCTGATGTTGCCGAGTGTTTGATGAATTATGATGAAGATCCAGACATGGGTATGAGAAATGTGGTTGAACAGCTGAAGAAGAGATTGGATTCCAAGAACAACGAAAACAAAGAGAAAGATACGGAGAAGAAACCGAATAGCTCAGACGAATCGGATTATTCTGATGAGTTTGATCAATCAGATGACTCAGATAACTCTGACGAGTCAACTGGCTTAGATGATTCAGATGGTAATGAAGCAGCTGAATCAGATGATGAATTACATTTTACAGATGAAACGATGATGGCGATGAATATGATGATGATATGATATTGAAGCTGGAATACTGAACGAGTATAGTCGGAGAGAGTCCTGGTAAGTCTTCCGCCTTTAAAAACCAGTTTCAGAGTGCTATGGAGACATTACCAATCTTTGACGGCTATAGGGAGTTGGAGCAACATTATCCTGTAACACAAACTCGATCAAAGTAGACTATTTTGGATTAGTTCATGTTTCCCGTTGTAAACGAACAATAAATACAATCTTCGACATGGAGTTAGTTACATTAATCATGTTATAATCATGGAAATTCTGCTAGTTTTTCTTAGATGTTGTTCTTCTTACTCTGCTAATAGCATCTTCTGCAAACTATTTTTATGAGATTATTATTACTGCGCAGATAAGTCAAACTCGGAGGAAGAATCCGATTTCAGATTGGTCAAACTTGAACCTGAACTAGAAATCGGTGTAAGACTATTAAATCTTCTGTAAAAATTACCACATCATCACCGTCACTCTGGTTTTACACAATGCTCCTTCACAAGAAGACGTACCATTTCCATATCCATCCCAAACATTTGAAATCCACTGCTATCAATCACTTCACAACTCAATTAGTTTCCCGCCAAACAAACACCCCGGCAAGTTCATATATAAAAGATTTATGCACTAATGGTAAATTAAATCAAGCCCTATTTGAAATGTCCATTCAAAAGAATCAGCTGAAGTTCAATGACTATGATTCTTTGTTAAATCTATGTGTAAACAAGAAGGCCATTACAGAAGGACAAAGGGTTCATTTGCACATGATTAAAACTCGTTACATCCCCCCGCAATTTCTTCAAACTAGACTTATGGTTTTGTATATAAAATGTGATTATCTTAAAGATGCACGACGAGTGTTCGATACAATGCGTAAAAGAAATGTTGTCTCTTGGACGGCTATGATATCTGGGTATACACAAAGAGGGTCTAGTTTTGATGCATTGGATCTTTTCACTGAAATGTTAAGATCAGGTAGACTTTTTTTTTGTTTGTTGTTATTTTGATTGCATTGGAATTTGAGATTGTTTTTTCTTGTACTTAAACTTTGATGTGGCAGGTGAATCTCCAAATGAATTCACATTTGCGTCGGTTCTTCCTTCTTGTACTGGTGTTAGGGGATATGATCACGGCAGGCAACTACACTCTCTTATAGTCAAAACTAGTTTTGATTCACAAGAATTTGTTGGTAGTTCACTTCTTGATATGTACGCTAAATCTGGTAGAATTCATGAAGCTCGAGGAATTTTTGAGAGCTTACCGAGAAGGGATGTTGTTTCTTGTACTGCAATAATTACAGGTTATGCTCAATTAGGCCTCGATGGAGAAGCAGTAGATTTGTTTCGCCAATTAATGAGAGAAGGAATGGTATCAAATTATGTTACTTATACCAATGTTCTAACTGCATTATCTGGACTTGCAGCACTTGATCATGGCAAACAAGTACACGCCATTGTTTACCGTTCTCAGTTTCCCTCTTATATTGTTCTTCAGAATTCTCTTATTGACATGTACTCAAAATGTGGAGATCTCACTTACGCAAGAAGAGTCTTTGATGGAATGTTAGAGAAAACTGTAGTCACGTGGAATGCAATGCTCGTTGGGTACAGTAAGCATGGTTTGGGCCAAGAGGTAATCGAGCTTTTTGTGTTAATGAGAAAAGAAAAAGAATTGAAACCAGATAACACTACCTTTATGGCTGTTTTATCAGGTTGTAGCCATGGAGGTTTGATAAATGAAGGTTTAGCTATATTTAGTGAGATGGTTGATGGGAAAGAAGGAGTCAAACCAGAACATCAGCATTACGGGTGCATGGTTGATCTCCTTGGACGTGCTGGGAAAGTTCAAGACGCTTTTGACCTAATTAAGCAAATGCCCTTTGAACCCACATCAGCTATTTGGGGTTCACTATTAAGTGCTTGTAGGGTTCATAAAAATGTTGCCATTGGTGAATTTGTCGCTCACCAACTTCTTAGTATTGAGCCGCAAAATGCCAGGAACTATGTTATTCTTTCTAATTTGTATGCTTCTGCTGGTAGATGGGAAGATATGACGAATTTGAGGAATTTAATGAAGGAAAAAGCCGTGACAAAGGAACCAGGTCGAAGCTGGATAAAAGTAAATCGGACATTGCATAATTTTCACGCTGACGAGCGATCCCACCCAAGAAAGGAAGAGGCAGTTAAAAAAGTGCTGGAATTGTCTGCGAAGATTAAAGGAGCTGGTTATACTCCGGATTTGAGCTCTGTATTGCACGATGTCGATGATGAGCAGAAGGAGAAAATACTGCTTGGCCACAGTGAGAAATTAGCAATAGCATTTGGTCTCATTAGTACTTCTCAAGGTTTTCCTGTTAGGGTCATGAAGAACTTAAGGATTTGCGTCGATTGTCACAATTTTGCTAAGATTGTTTCTAAAATTTGTGGTAGAGAAATATCTATACGGGACAGTAATCGTTTTCATCACATTGCTGGGGGAATGTGCTCTTGTGCTGATTATTGGTGAACCACAATGACTTATATGAGAGTTGTGAAGTTGTGAAGTTGTGAAAGGATCCACGGGTTAGGGTTAGGATTGATCCATGGGTTAGTATCTACATTACCCATCAAGACAAAGAAGAGCGGCCCCACGGTAACTTTCTCTGTCTTCTCAGCTCCACATATAATTTTCAGACAATGCACAATGGGTTTAGTACTGTTATATACTTGTTGAGGAAGGAAAATTTCTTACTTTCCATATTCATCTTTTTCTCATTTCACTAAAAAGGGTTTTACTGGGATACAAGAGAGCTCTCTAGTCAAGAGTCAAGATTATCTCTTTTATCTTCAAGAATCATCCTGTGGGTTCAATCTTCAAAGGGTTTGCTCAAAACTCATCATCTTTTCACCCCCACAGCAAAGTTTCATCTTGAAGTAAGATTCTTTTCTTCTTTTCAAGTTTTTACACTTACTTTTGTTCTTCTCATAAACCCTCACCTTAAAACCCCCACATCTCAGAATTTACATACCCTTTGAATTACTATGGATGTTTTATTGGATTGGAAATCAGTAGGTTCTGCATATGCATCTTTAATGTTTATGAGAACTGCTGTAAGAGATTTAATACCTCCTGAAGTAAAACAAGTTGGAAAAACTGTAATCAATTACTTCTTCTCAAATTTTGAAAAGAAACTCATTACAATCCATATTCAAGATTATGAAAACGGTGCTGATAATGATATCTTTAGATCAGTTCAGTGTTACTTGGGTACTAAACTGTTTAAATCATCTTCAAAGAGTCTAAGGTTGTCGAAATTCCTCAACTCGAAATTTCATAGGTATACTATGGTTCCTAATCAAAGTATTGTAGATGTCTATGATGGTATTGATTTCATATGGACTTACTGTACTGGTGATAATAATGAAAAAGACAAGAGAATTGGTTGTTATTTCAAGCTTTGTTTTGAAGAGAAACACAAAGAGTTTGTGGATTCAGATTATTTGGCGCATATCGCGAAGGAGGCTGACATTGTTAGATTCAAGAACAGAGGAAAAAAACTTTTTACAAATAGATCTGGAGAAAGTTGGTCACAAGTTTGTCATTTCTCACATCCTTCGACTTTCGATACAATGGCAATGGATCCAGTTCTTAAACAAGAGATTCAAGAAGATTTAAAGAAATTTGTGAGCAGAAGCGAGTTTTATACTAGAGTTGGCAAAGCATGGAAGAGAGGTTACCTTCTTTATGGCCCTCCTGGAACAGGTACTAAAGAACTCTGTTGCTTTATGATTATTATTGGTTGATTGATATTTACTAGTTACATGCTTTAGTTGATCTCTTTCCTAAAGGATATCAAACTGGTATACTGTTGTAAAGTGAATTTGTGTTGATTCGGTAGTGACACTAGTGTCTCAATGCTATGAATGCTCAAACTTGCACAGGGAACAATCTAACATCGTAATAAGGTTTAGAACAATTATTAAAATGCTATTGGGAGGTTTAGAACAATTAGTGAATTGTAAAAGTACTAGCTCCTGGGATCACCCCTGTTAATGGAAATCCTATAATTCTTATAATCCTGTGATTTTACAAGAACAGCCACTTTGATTGCTGCAAAGCGTCTTGGACATCTAATCTTCTAAATGCTCGAACTTGTATGCTTTTTTGTAATGTATTTGTGCTAATTCAGGATGTAGCCTGTGTGTCCATGTTACCATGTGATGAATCTTCAGTGAATGCTTGAACTTGCACACAGAACAATTGCATAATATAATCGAGGTTTTAAACAATGTATGCCATTAAGATTATGAGGTTAACCTCAACTCATCATCCAGATCCTCACAATATTGTAAGCTCTTAGGATACCTGATGTTAATTGCAAATTATGACTTATTATGGTCTTTGTTATTTTACAGGGAAAACAAGTTTGATTGCGGCAATTGCTAATTACTTGGACTTTGATATCTATGATATGGAGTTAACTGCTGTGAGGAGCAATGCACAGTTAAGAAGGCTTTTGATTTCGACTACCAGCAAATCGGTTATTGTTGTTGAAGATATTGATTGCTCATTGGATCTTTCAAGTCGGAAAAAGAAGAAAAATAATGCGGGAGAAAATAAAAGTAAAGATGACACAAACTTTGGAAGCAGTAGTGTGAGTTTATCTGGTGTTCTGAATTTCGTAGATGGACTCTGGTCACCTTGTGCTGGAGAGAGATTGATTATATTTACAACGAATCATAAAGAGAAACTCGATCCAGCTTTGCTAAGGTCAGGTCGAATGGATAAACATATTTTGCTTTCATATTGTAATATGGAATCATTCAAGGTTTTGGCGAAGAATTATCTGAAAATCGAAGAACATGAGTTGATGAAAGAAGTTGAGGAACTGTTGAGTTTAGTTAAGATAACACCAGCTGATGTTGCAGAGTGTTTTATGAGCTATGATGAAGATCCTGACATGGGTATGAGAAATGTGGTTGAAGTGATTAACAAAAGATTGAAAACTCAGTGCGAAAAAGAAAAACAAGAAACTAAGAAGAGATTGCTCCTGGACAATGATAAGGAAGATAAAAAGGAAAAGAAGAGATTGAAGTTGACTGAAGATGATGCAAAAGAAGTGTTTAAGTCGGCATCTGCATTAATAAAAAAAGAAGAAAATGAAATGGAAGAAGAAGATAAGACCGAGACCGAGGGTGAAGATGAGACTGGAGATGAAGATGATGACCAAAATCAGTTTGATTCTGAAGAAGACGATGAGTTCTTTATCTGATAGCAAACACTATTAAGAGCAGTTTAGATTTTGAATTCATGCACTTAAACTTGCTACATGTTTTTAATGCTTAACTTGTGACGATCTATGGAGGTACTGTATCTAACCTTATCCTTATTTTGAGAGTTTCAAAACCAAGACACCAAGCATTACACTAAACTGGGCAAAGGGAACTGTTTTAGCTGCTGCTTTTTCCAGCAGAAATGGAATCCTACTACAGGCTTTATTATTCGTTGACAGTTGTGTACAGGTTTATGTTCATATTGTGGCTGAGGCCTGAGAGTGCCTGTCTCAGACAAATGGATTCATTTTTTTTCCCTTTTCTGGCTTGATCTAAGGCAATTAGCAAGCAAATCACCTGAATGGTGCTCTGCTGCTTGCCGGGGGTTAGGTGTCTGTATACCCTTAACAAATGCACTTAAAATTGTCTGTAAGTGGAAAGTATTATTGATCTATCCCTTGATTACAAAGCAAAATGAATCAAATACATAATAGAATGTATATATAAAACTTTGTTTCAGTTTAAGGTCTAACATTAATGGAGAGAGTGGAATCGGTTAACAGAGGTGAAGGGTAGGATATTTCAGTAGATACAGTCTCTCTTGATGTATGATGAAGAGTACTTGTTTTGATGTCGTTGTCGCTGTTTGGTCTTTTGCGACCCAAGAACACAGGTTTCACTGGAGTAGGAGTTGAAACTAAATTTACTTTGCAAGTTAACATTGCAACAATGTCTGACATTGGGGGTCTCGAATTAGGATCAGGTTGAAGACATAAGAAAGCTACATGAATTGCTTGTAATACATCTTTTTCGACGAACCCGTCTTTTTGTAGCTTCGGATCAACTATTTCTGTTACTCTGGATCTCTCGTAAAGCTTCCATGCCTACAAAAAAAAAAAAACGAAAAGAAATGAATTTCAACTGCAACAATCTAATGCACAAGCCGAATATCTGGCCAGCTCCAGTAAAATAGACAATAATAAGAAAATGAAGCCAAAATTGCAAAGACTGAAACTGATTAGAACTTTGGCTTACATATTCCGGGAGATACTGCATTTCCATAGATAAGGAAAGATCGGTGTTTCTCCTGCAACTGATGATCTCAAGGACTATGACTCCGAAGCTGTAAATGTCCGCTTTCTCTGACAATTCTCCTCTGATGGCGTATTCTGGAGCAGTATAGCCCCTGGGAGCACCAGATGTGGAGACAAAATAAATAATCTCCAATTCGTATGTGTTTGATATCACAACCAGGACAGGATCCAGTTCTATGCACTCAAACAAGCAAACTAAAAACGGGATAAACAAGGCTTACAGGGTTCCAGCAAAGTTGGTGCTTAAATATGCCTCGTCCTCAGGAAAGAACCTTGCTAGCCCAAAGTCTCCAATTTTCGGCTGGAACCTCTCGTCGAGGAGAATGTTGCTTGCCTTAATATCGCGGTGAACAATCCGTATATGAGAATCTTCATGTAAGTACTGTAACCCTCGAGCAATGCCAAGAATTATCTGGTACCGTGTGCTCCAGTTGAGGAAATGTTCAGCTTTTCCTGTTGTTCTAAAAGCTTAGAATGTTTCAATGTACACCAAATCACTGTTTAACAGCGGATAACGTTTGCGTAAGTAGAATTGACACAGGCACGTACCAAATAATACACTGTCTAAGCTTCCGTTCTTCATGTATTCATAGACAAGAAGTCGCTGAGACCCGTCTGAACAACACCCCAGAAGTCGAACCAAGTTTTTGTGTTGGATACTGGTAATCATCCGCACTTCTCCGAGAAATTCCGGTTCACCTTGTTCGGATTTCAGGGACAATTTTTTGACAGCTACTGCTCTCCCATCCCTTAGCTTTCCCTGTTAACAAACAAATGCAATTCTTGATTTCTAATGGTATTTGATCTGGAGATATTAGTTCGCAGTGAAATGTTATGCTATTGTACCTTATACACCGGTCCAAATCCACCACTTCCGAGCAAGTTCACAGGATTGAAATTCTTTGTAGCCTTTCTTAAACTCCGAAAATCAAAGTAACTTATCGTTCTAAGATTACCGCTGAAGTAGTCAGGTGCAGCTGCAATTCAAATCCAGTTATGAGTTCTTAAAACAAACATTACAACAACAAAAAAAAAGATTATTTTGCAAATATCCTGGAGAATATTAATTATCCTCACCCGTGTTTCGTTTACTTCGTAAAATTAGCTCCTTCAACTCCACAGGCTTGGCGAATTTCCGAAACAATATTAACAAGATTAAGCAAATGAATAGTAGTATTAACCCTCCCGAGAGTACGTAAATCAACGTGTTATGGTTCATGGGTTTTGAGCTTTGTGACTGGCCAGACGGAGATAACACTGCAAACATTACCATCGGAAAAAAAAATATCAGTTGGAAATTAAATTTTAATCAAGATTTATTGAACCAGAAACAAAAGTTGGTAGCTCAGAGTTGAACTTGCATTCTTCTGTAATTATTCGGACCATCTTTGTTGCTTCAAACTTGTAACCATTACACAACCATTTACTAATTTTTCCTCATCTTCTCTGGTATGTTAGAATCAATGCCGAGTATTGAGGAAGAGAGAAAATGAAATGTATGACTTAGTAATAATCGATCACGTTAGCTGGAATTCTAGGGTAAGCTCCAGGTTTTTTCGTGGGAATAGACAAGCAATTCGAAGGAGACAAAAACCATCATTCTTTCGTGTGTCTGTACTGTCTTGCAGGCATATAGACGGCCACGAAATTTCATTTACCACAGTGACTCAGTCCCATTGGATTTGCTGTTTAAAAAGTGGGTTGTGACTGTTGTCTACGAGGATTGAACTTTGAACTATCAGAAGACAAAGATCTCAAAAAACAGATTGCAAGCTTGCAACGACCGACTTGATATACTACAGAGTCAAATCTTCTTATTTTGACCTGTATTGACTCTTGTAGTTATGTTGACCTGTAGTGACTCTTGTAGTACTAGGAGGAAACCTATCAATAACTTTAACTTTATACTCCCTCCGTTCCTAATTAATAGGCTGGTTTTGTTTTAAAAGAAAATTAAGGAAATTAAGAGAACTAATCATTGAAAGTGGTCCTCATGACACTTGTCAATAAAAGAAGTGAAGTGAAATGGTCCCCATGACACTTGTTTTTAGACGGCCACAAAATTTCATTTACCACAGTGACACAGTCCCATTGAATTTGACATTTAAAAAGTGTGATGTGACTGTTGTTGTCTACGAGGGTTGAACTTTTTGGGCTATCAGAAGACAACGATCTCAAAAAACAGATTGCAACGACCGACTTGATATACTGTTAAGTACATAGTCAAATCTTCTTATGTTGACTTGTATTGACTCTTGTAATGTTGGGAAACCTATCAATCTTTAACTTTTTATATTTGGTAACACTATTGCAATGACTTGGTCATTTCTGACATTCTAAATAATATTCTCACTTCTCTCTGGTTTTCTCATGGTATCAGTAAAGGTTGAATTTTCTTAAAAATTTTAATTAATTCTTTGAAGCATCGTCATTTTCTACGTTTTCAGATCATTGTTTATCTTTCAATATCAATTTTCAACGTTTTCATCATCATCATATCTCAGTTTTTTTTCGGTTTCTTGATTTGGATCTGAAATATATCAACAAATTTCTTCATATAATTCCTTTGAAAATTTTAATGATTGTTACTAGAAGCATGCAAATCAACAGTCTCATAATTAACAACAAAGTTTTTGGAATCCTTGGTCTGCAAAAAATAATGTCGCAAGTTTTCCGTTGTGGTTCCTGTCAATGTAAATTTTTCTCTACCTTTTACTAATATCTCAAATTTTGTTTCTCAAGTTGGATTATCTGTTACGGTACTTGGGAATATTTCAATAAAGCTTTTGGATATGAGGCATTAATAGATAATGGTACTTGGAAATATGTCAAAACCTGAACCACATATGAATAAGCTAGGTTGTAAATGGATATACAAAATTAAGTTGAAAGAAGATGGTTCTAGTGAGAGATATAAGTTAAGATTGTTGATTTTTAAAGGGTTATGTTCAAAAGGATGATTTTATTGAAATTTTTAGTCCATTGGTAAAGACGTGAGAATGGTACAATTAGTATATTAGGCAGTTAGACGTGTCTAAAACCTTCTTGCATATTGTACTTCTTGAACTTGTTTATATGGCACATCCACCTGGATTTATCAATCCAGATTTTCACTCACGCGTTTGTCGTTTGAAAAAGAGTCTTTATATATTAAAACAGATACTAAGGGTCTGGTTTGATAAATTTAAAATTTTCTTGCTCTCTTACGGATTCGTGTGATCTATATATTTCTAACTATTTTATGTTTATCTATACAACTGATTTTGACATGTTGGTGCTCTTACTTTATGTTTTTTCTTGTTTTTGTAATAGCTCTTACCTTATTTGTATGATATAATACTCACTAGTAATTCTGATTTTTTTGATTATCTGCCTCCGAATACAGAGAACAACCCTATTTTCTATCTTCTCATTTCTTAACCCTGAAAACCTTACAAGCGAGTACTTATAATGAACTAAATAAACCCTAAGAAATATGGGTCATCAGATGACAATAGCCCTTACAAGTAGCCGTTAGATACAAAAGGAAACCCTAATACTTAATTAACGGCTAATTAATCTCTTAGTAATTAGTACTACTAATCATTACTTCAGATAATTAATATTCGTACTAATCATTATAGCTCTAAATGGATAAATACACCCGTAATACCATTCTAGGCAACCCAGTGATATGAAAATACCCTTTCCTGGTCTACGTCCTTGTCCTCAAGGTTGGAATTTAGGGAAGTGAGCATGGATATTAACATCATCCTCCCATGCCGCATCTTCAGGTGTCGAGTTGTGCCAATGGATAAGCAGTTGGTGAATTTTGTGACCATCTCGGCTGATCTCTCTCTCCCATTGAGGCCAGCGGCTCTACCTTGATCAAACCTTGTTGATTCACCAAGGATGACTGAGGAATGGGAACAATATCAGCTCCAACCTTATTTTTTAGTTGGGAGACATGGAAAACTGGGTGTATCTTGGAATCATTAGGCAGCTGTAACCTGTAAGCTACAAAACCAATTCTCCCCTCTACTGAAAATGCACCGTAGAACCTAGCAAATAGCTTCATGTTCCTCCTCAAATTAATGGTGGTTGCCTATAAGGTTGCAGTTTGAGGTAGACGAGATCTCCCACATCAAAGGATCTGTCAGTTATTTTAGAGTCAGAGAAGAACTTCATTCTCTCTTGGGACTTGTGTAATGACTTCTTAAGTAGACTCAACATATAATCTCTCTCCCTAATGTATTTCTCCATATCAGCAATAAAAGTGGGAGGAAAGGCTAGGTGATGAGGTTGATACCCATACAGGGCCTTAAAGGGAGTCATGTGTAAGCTCGTGTGATAGTTAGAAATATACCACCATTCTGCTGATAGTAACCACCTACTCCAAGCTTTGGGTTGATGACCTTTCATGTATCTTAAATAATTCTCAAGACAATAGTTGACCCTCTCAGTCGGACCATAAGTTTGAGGATGGTAGGCTGTGCTGAAATGTAAGCTACTGCCAATAGCTTGAAAAAAATCTTGTCAAAAGTTGCTAATGAAAACTTTATCCATGTCTGATGTGATGGAGGTTGGTAACCCATGCAGTTTAAACACATTATTGAGAAAATGTTGAGCTATAGTTGAAGCTGTATATGGGTGGTTGAGAGCAATAAAATATCCATATTTGGTGAGCCTGTCAACAACTACCAGGATAACATCTTTTCTTCCAGATTTTGGTAGCCCTTCTATGAAATCCATGGAGACATACTTTCATGCATGCTCATGTATGGGTAAGGGTTGTAAAAGACCAGTTGGGTAAGTGTGATATCCCTTATTTCTATGGAAATTATCACAAGAGGAAACAAACTCAATGATTTTATCTCTCATACCTGGACAATAGAAGTAAGATTTGGCCCTCATATAGGTGCCTTGCATACCAGAATGACCACCAACTGCCGAGGGAGGTGATGATTGCATTCCTTACTCTGTTTCCAACACCCACATAGAGCATGTCTTTGTACCTTAGTATGTCATTTTGTAAGTGTAATGAGTGATAGAAACCAGAAGTTTAGGTATGATATCCTTGGTAATGTTTTCATTCTCATAGTTGTTAATGATATCAGTAGCTCAAATAGGTTAAGTTGTCTCTATGGAGTGGCAAGGATTATTAGGGAATCTTGATAAAGCATCAGCTGCCTTGTTATCCATTCCCTTATTGTACTTGATTTCATAGTCAAACCCAAGGAGTTTCATTAGCAATCTTTGTTGAAGCACAGTAGTCATCTTTTGCTCCATAAAATACTTTATGCCCTATTGGTCTGTGTGAATAGTAAAGTGGTTGCCTATCAAATAACCCCTCCATTTGGTTACAACCATAACTATAGCCAAGAGTTCCTTCTCATAGGTGGATAATCCAAGAATATTATAGGCGCTCACTCTTGCATTAAAACAGCCCCAACTCCCTAGGCACATGCATCAGTTTCTAAAATAAATGGTTTGGAAAAGTCAGGAAGTGCCAGCACTAGAGTCTTGCACATTGTTTATTTGAGCTCATGAAATGCAACTTCAGCTTTTTGATTCCACAAGAAGGCATTTTTCTTCAAGAAATTAGTGAGAGATTTGCAAATACTCCCATACGTCTTAACAAACTTTCTATAATAGCCAGTCAATCCCAAAAAATCTCCTTAGTCTTTTAGTGAAGATGGAGTTCGCCAAGATACCATGCTAGACACCTTTGAAGGATCCGCAGCCACTCCCTTAGCTATTATGATGTGCCCTAGGATTCCAACTCCTCTTGAGCAAAACAACACTTGGACTCTATAGCAAATAATTTATGTTGTCTCAATATCTCAAATACTTGCCTGAGATGTTGTTCATGCTCCTATGTGAAGGACTATAGATCAAGATGTCATTAAAAAAAAAACTAGCACAAACTTCCTGATATATGGCTTGAACAACTCACTCATGAGTGCTTGAAAGGTGGCTAGAGCATTGGTTAAACCAAATGGCATCACCCTGATCTCATAATAGCCTTTATGAGTTCTAAAGGTTGTCTTGTGAATATTTGGCCCAAACATCCTTATTTGACAATACCTAGACCTAAGATCTAATTTAGTAAACACCATGGATCCATGTAACTCATCTAACAACTCATCAATTACTGGAATGTGAAACTTGTCCTTGATGGTAATCTCATTTAACTTCATATAATCCACACAAAACCTCTAAGAGTTGTCTTTATTTTTTACTAAGACAATTGGTGATTGAAAAGGGCTATGGCTTGTTTGAATGATACCAGATTATAACATCTCATTCAGCAATGATTCCACTACAAATTTTTGTATGTAAGGACATTTATAGGGTCTTTGATTTGGAAGTGTTGAGTTTGGTTTGAGGGGAATGGAGTGATCCAATGTTCTTTGGGGTGAAAGAGTTTTGGGTTCCATAAAGATATCATAAAATTCTTGAATCAACTCATTGATGGGTGAGGCTATTGAACTGAGGTAGTGGAGATTAAAAATAGTTGTCCAACTATGCCATGTGTGCTCATGTTGATGAATCTCTTGAGTGTGCTAGCACTCATTATCTTCAATATAGGATTATCCCTTGCACCAGTTAGAGTAATATTCTTCCCATGGTGTAAGAAGCAGATACAAAGCTTCTCAAAATTAGACACCTCATCACCTAAAGTTCTTAACCAATTAGCTCCAAGAACAATGTCACAAGAGGTAAAAGTCTCAAATCACCAGAAAGCTTGCTACCTTGCATAAACCATGGTAATTGCTTGCATACCCCAGAGCTAACTGTCTTATCTCCATTAGCAACTGTGACTAGGATATGACATGTTGGTTCCACTTCACAATGTAGTTGTTAAGCTAAGTCAGTATCAATGAAGCTATGTGTACTCCTAATGTCAATCAATATAGAGATAAATTTCTTTTTTATGAAGCCAAGAATTCTAATAGTTTCACTACTTGAGCTGCCAGTGAGGGCATGAATAGAGATCTCCATGTCTAATTCAATGGGGGGTCTCACCCATATCTTCAGTATTATTGGCAATACCTTCCTGTTCTCCTTCTTCCTCATCCTCTTCTAGAGCCAGCATGTAAATATGTTGTTGTTTACACCTGTGACCAACTTTGAATGGGGAATCACAATTGAAATAGAGTCTCTTAGCCTTCCACTAATTCATTTACTCATAAGAAAGTCTCTTGATATGTGGGTATCTGAAGTTTGGATTATTGTTGAAATTTTTATTTGGTCCTGGATTGTTAGTGTTAGAGCACTGCTCGGTCGAAATTACAAGCGTTGCTATCTCAAGCTTGTTTGTCAATTTTAGGTGATCAAAACTATAAGTCTTGATTTCTAGTCTACTTATATCTATGTCTAGGATTAGGATAGAATGTGTAGTTGAGCTTTAGACTTCACGGCGTTCATCGATTGAAGACGAAGATCTACCGAGGAGAGCTTGGAGGAACTTCGTCAACAAGAGGTATGTGGAGACTAAACCTTATCTATCACTCGGAAGTCTATTCTATTATATCTCCTATTGAGACTAAGTCGTATAACTATATATAGACTTTTACATTATACGCATTTGATATTTCGATTTGAGTTTAAATCGCTTATATCTTTCTCAAAATATGTGTTAGAAGCTTTTTGCTTTAGCTACGTTCATCATTATTCTTGACGAGTTTGGTTGGAAATAATTTATTTGTTAGAAACTAAATAATAAGTCAAAATATGATCATGTGAAAATTGCCTTGGAACATCTTACATGATTTGTGTGAGACAGTCATCTGATATAGACTCGGAATGTTTCGTATTGATCATTGGATCACTTGAAAATTACTTATAAGCTAATAGTTTGTGCGAGACAGTTATTGTCGTCTTCTAAGAATGTTTCAATGATTGAAATGGGAGTTTAGAACAATTAACCATTGTCAGGATATAACACAGTATGCATACCAGTATGCAAACTGTTGTAAGAATTATTCAGGTCCGGGAACCATGGATGCATACCCATATGCGAACGGTTTTAACTGTCAAAGTCCGAGAACTAAGTTTGAGTACCCGTTTGCAAACTATTTCACCTAAATTCGGTTTGGAACGACAGTATACGTACCCATTTGCGAACTGCCGGAAAAAATCAAGTCTGGAACGACAGTATGCGTACGCATTTGCGAACTGTCGGAAAGGATCAAGTACGGAACTTAAGTTTGTGTACCCGTTTGCAAACTTATGAGGTTAAGTATGATTTCATACTCATGAATAAATACATTTATAAATTAAGGAATGCAATGTTTGCAAACCGTGGATAAATTATTCATGAACTGATTCTTTTGAATCAATATGATTTTGCTTCAATTGTGTCTTGTATACTTCTATGAGAATATAAACAAATGAAAAACTCTATGAGTAACACAATTAGATTCCTTTGATTCTCATTTGATCTAGAAGTGTTAAGATAAACATGGTTAATACAAAAGTGGCTAACTTCGGTTAAATGTTATTGAAACAACTAAAGGTACAGTTACCCATATCTAAATGAAGGTATATTTAATTTGTGTGTAACAATCTAAGACCATCTAACGGTGCAAACTTAGTTTGAATCTTAAATCAGATTTTTCATCTAACGGTGAAAACTTAGTTTGAATCTTAAATCAGGTTTTTCATCTAACGGTGAATATTGATTGCTTTGCCTCAAAGTTATCAAACCCTGATTTGAAGACTATATAATGGAGAACTTTAGCAATAGGGAAACCTAGCTAATCCCCACACCACATGTGTGATACTAGTTGCGACTAGATTCGATTCTCCTTTAACCTAGGTTTTTCCTAAAACCATTATAGGTTAACGACTTAAAGACTTCATTGGGATTCTGAAGCCAGACCCAACTATTTTCTCTGTAGTTGCGTCTTTCCGATCTTACTTGTTCTATCGTATTGAGTACTATCTTCTCTAATATTTTCTCAAGATTTATTCCCGATAGGTAAGATATAAAAAGTAATCACAAAGCTTTTCGTCTCATTCTTTGTGATTCCACAATAAATTGTTCCACTACCATATAGTTAAGTTATTGTGAAGTGATTGATATTTCTAGTCTGTTCTTCGGGAATATAAGACCGGATTATCAATTGGTTCCTGTTCACCTTGATTTACCAAAAGACGGAACAAAAACTTCGTAGGTATTTCTGTGGGAGACATATTTATCTATCAGAATAGACTTTGATGTGGGAGACATATTTATTTATCAAGTCTTTGACTTTGGGTCTTAGCAACTCTTATTTGTGGGTGAGATCAGCTAAGGGAATCAAGTGCGTAGAGTCCTATTGGGATTCAGATGCGTAAGGAACACGACTGTACCTTAATCAGTGTGAGATTGGTAAGGGCTCAAATACATTCTTGTCCTTAGTTAACTTGTTGTAGGCTAGAGTCTGTAGCGGCTTAATACATTGTGGTGTTTAAATCTAGACTAGGTCCCGGGATTTTCTGCATTTGCGGTTTTCTCGTTAACAAAACTTTTGGTGTCTGTGTTACTTCTTTTTCGCATTATATTTGTTTATATAATTAAAATATCACAGCTTGTGTGTAATTCAATCAATTGGTAAATTCAACCTTTGGTTGTTGATTGAAATTGATTGACACTTGAACATTGGTCTTTGGTACCGTTCAAGTTGTTTCTCATAATAATCAGGCTCACGGATTCTATCTGTTTGATTTGTTGATTACATTGAGAAACATAGATATAACTCTTGGATATATTTCCTTGATTGAGTCTTACTGTCAAGTTGATTCTCTCGGAATTATATTGGAGTTAGTCCATACAGATTGCCGAACGAAATATTGGGTGTATTTGTTAGACCCCCGCTTTTTCACCGGGGTTTTTCTGCATTTGCGGTTTCCTCGTTAACAAAACTTTTGGTGTATGTGTTATTTCTTTTCTGAATTATATGTGTTTATATAATTAAAATATCACAGGTTGTGCGTAGTTCAATCAATTGGTAAATCCAACCTTTGGTTGTTGATTGAAAGTGATTGACACTTGAACATTGGTCTTTGGCACCGTTCAAGTTGTTTCTCATAATAATCAGGCTCACAGATTCCTATATGTTTGATTTGCTGATTACATTGAAAAACAGAGATATAACTCTTGGATATATTTCCTTGATTGAGTCTGACTGTCTAGTTGATTCTCTTGGAATTATATTGGAGTTAGTCCATACGGATTTCCGAACGAAATATTGGGTGTGGTTGTTTGACCCCCCCGGTTTTTCAATTGGTATCAGAGCAGGCAAACACATTAAAGACCTCATAAGTCTGTGTTTGTAGCAATCTGACTCTATGTACAGAAGCGTCATCTCTATAAACGTATCGCCAGTCTTCGATGGCTCAAATTACTTATGGGGAAAAATTGATATGCGTGCCTTTCTTCAAGCACGTGATTTTCAATCATAGGTTACTATTGTTAATGGTTATAATCCTCCAATGGTTACAGTAGACGGTGTAACTGTTGCAAACGATATCGGTAGGTATAAGCCTGACGAGATTCTCGTTGCAAAGAAAAATTCTGACGGCTTAAATGCTATCATACATGCCATTACCTCATATCTTCAGCACCATGTGACTAAGTGCACTCGGTCTAAATATGCTTGGGATATCTTAGAATTCGTATTTGAAGGGAATACCTCTGAAAAGGAAGCTAGGCTTCAAAACCTAAATTCTGATTGGGAAAAACTCTGTATGGATGATGAAGATTCATTTGATGAGTTTAATCACAAAGTGTCTGAAATTGTTAATGCATCCTTTGCATTGGGTAAGACTATTCCTGAAAAAGACATTGTGATGAAAATTCTCAAATCGTTACCAGCTAGATACGATTCTAAGAAACATGTCATCGTTGAAGGAAATAACCTTGCTACACTTTCCAGAAATACTCTTGTTGGGAACTTAAAGATCTTTGATCATGAGCATACATCCAAATCTGGAAAGGATATTGCTTTCAAAGCACAAAACAACACTAAATTACTTGATAAAAGTAAAAGTGTTGGAAACTCTGTAATTGATCCTATTGAGACTGATTCATCAGATGAAGATATTGACAACTCAGTCTCACTGATCACAAGTACAGTTTAGAGATCTTCTTTTGAAGAGAAGTAAACGGTGCATCAGAGATCAACCCAAGTCATCAGTCAAACCTCATGACCTTTCCCATCCTAAAAACAGGGACACCGTCGATGATGAGGATATTCTACAGTGCTTCAAGTGTAAAAGTTTTGGTCATTTTGCTATTGAGTGTCCAAATCGTAGATTATACACTGGGAACAAAGGTTTTGCTGCAACTCTTGATGAAATGTCTGATACCATGATTCAAATGAAGATGAAAAGTCAAGTGTTGCACTCCTTGGTGAAAATATTGATTTTGATAATTGTAGCAATACGTACATCAATCTTAATATTCTTCTTGGAGAAACTTCTTCAACCACTTTGGAGGATAAAATGAATTTTTGCATGTCTACTGAAAATTCTATCTCATATGTTTCAAGTACCTCAATTTGTTTAGCAGCATGCTCAGTTATGGTGTCTGAACCGTCCTCCACATTGACATGTTCTTATTGCATTTTTAAGGGTCATGTCTAAGTGTTTCAAGTACAAACATAAAATAAGATATGTCAACAAACTTCAATGGATTGCAAATCGATTAGCAAACAAGCTCAAACTTGTTCAGAAGTCGAATTCATCTGAGGCATGTAAACTCAACTCATCTCCGAAGAAGTTAATTTATAAAGAAAAAGATAGACCTCTACAAAGAAGAACAAGGTCTAAACAATCTATAAAAAGGGGTATTAAAAATTCCGTACAAGGAACATATGGTGGACAAATTATTGTTCACCCCAACACAGCTTAATTATGTTGAAGGTGCATCTTGTCTCATGTGCCCGAATTCAAAAAGAGACAAGATTCATGCAGAATCGGGTTTTAGGAAAAGAAAACTTTTTATTTTTCCTTTTCCTTTTGGTTTCTGGAATTCTGTTGATCTTTTCATAATTGATATTGAAAAGGTTTACCCTGTTGTTGATTATTAAAAGAGGGTTAAAATCAATAATTCTACCTTATTTAGGTTTAACAGTTGGTCGTACGTGAATCCTACTCTGTATATAGGTTCTGCAACCCTACATTCCTTTTTTGCTTCTCTAAAACTATTTTTATCAAAAGGTTGCTTGTGGAGTCAGTTTTGTGTGTTTTCTTCGCAATTCTATATTTTGATGGAGACTCCAAGCATCATATCTCCTGATGGAAAAGATGTTAGTATGATTTTTAAGCTATCAATCATGAAGCAAAAGGGTAAATCTCATCCCTCTACAACTTTAAAGAGAAAAGGGAAGAATATGAAGAAACCAAGGGCTAACCTCTCAAATCTTCAGAAGTTTTCTGGTGTTCTTGAAGAGTTGCAAGAAACAAGGATGGAGATTCGGCAAATAAAGGCTATCATTCTAATAATGCTTGAAATTCAGAAGGCCCTGGTTTGGCATCAGTCAAGAAGGTTCATTGGAATTGACTCCTTTCATCACGAACCTTTGTTGACGACAAGGAGTTCGGGGATGATAAAGAATTTTTCAAGAATCTTAATGTCTAGGAAACTTCTTATGAGAATTTATTCTTGTGTTTTAAGAAGGATAACTAGGGTTTGGAATAGCAAATATTGTGATTACACATAGCTATTGCCAACTATTTTCATCTTGCAATGTTTTAGATTTATTTATTTAAATTCTAAGTTATTTGGAAGATGATTTTGCAGTATTAATCTTTATGGTTTTATATATTGCAAAAATATTATGGGATATGTGTGTTTACGTCCTTGAACTATGATTATCTCATATATGTCAAAAGTTGAGTCTATTATGTATTTGTGCAAATATTGATAAAAGATAGAATGAACTTTTGGATATTCCGCAGTATTGATCTTTCCATGATCCACTTCTATGTGAAAGTATAGTATGGCTCCATAAGTTTTCTTACGTTGAGCATTTCGATTAAATTAATCATTAAGGTTCTCCTGTGGTTAATTTATTCGAGTTTTCTGGATACAAATTCATGTTTCATGTGATTTATTAATGTCCAAAGAAATCATTCTTTTCTTGTAAAAGTAAGGTAGCTATTGTTGTTCTTTCGGGAATTAAATTTTATGGGGGAGAGTTCTTAATTGAACTTGTGCTTAATTGCCAAATCTTTGTGGGGAGTGCGGTTGTGGAATATTGAAGGAGTTAACTTGTATCTTTATAATCTCCTTGATGAATACACTAAGTTTCGACTATGTGAAATCATCGAAACCAAGTTGATATGTTCTCTTTTAGTCATGAATAATCTCTTTGAGAATTTCATTATGATCCCGCTAGTTTTCTTACCTTTGCCAATTTATATTGACAAAAAGGGGGAGAATTATTTTGTAGTTCACACTACATACATATGGTTTATGGATCATTATGTAAGGGGGAGTGGTTTTCATTGTGAGATGAAGTATTGACTAAGGGGGAGTGATACATATCATTGTAGTATTATTGTCAAAGTTGTGTGTTGATGGTGGTTTTTAGTTCAGGGCTAAAATTGTAAAACCTTGTATTTAATGCGCCGTCTGCAACGGTACTGAGACATTTAAAAAGTAATGAGTACTCGTGCCTCTCTACTCATACATGTATTGAGCAATTCAGTATGTTTATTCAGAATGGTGCATGTAGCAACAATCCCAAAAATTCTGTAAAACTCTCGCTTGCATTACTCATTAGTGTATGGTTTATTGAGTATTTTACTATGCTATGTTCCCCAGGTGAACCCTTAGTATTGGTATAACATGACAATTAGTGTTCACTCGCATCTGAGTAGCATGAATTTCCCGAAGTATCAAAATTAAGGTCTGCATGAAAATGCTCAATCGGAAGATGCGCTAACTGCCCTCTGAGAATAAAAAGAATTTTGTGTCAACACACAGAATTTGTTTAATTTGCTCAATTTTGTGATAACTCACAAGATTCAAGTTTTCGGCCTAATTAATTTGCAAACATTAAGTGTTTTACGCCTTGTGCAAATATCTCGAACCCTATTGGTCGAGGACAAACCTAGGTAAACTAGGAAACCGATCCGCCCCGGAGCTAGTAGGATCAAAGTCCTACCAGAAAACAAGAAACAAAAGAGGAACTGTGGCGAATAGGAGCAATGACGAAAGAGGCGCAACCACGCTACATGACCGGCCAATTCGCTCCAATGGGCGTTGCCTGTGGCCATTGGACACGCTCCATCTTTCTATTTCCGGCCCCTCTCCCATCAACCAATCGGATCGCTCACAACCAGCCACACACACTTTTAATAAAGATTGGAAGTTGGTAGGTTGATGCGCATAATTCCATTAGGAATCTAATCTAGACGACCCAAGTCAGTCTCCAAAAAACAATCACGACCGTACGATTTGGCCACTTGGTTTATTAAGTTTAGTCTCTTCCCAACGCGCCCAAATAGGCATCACCATGCCACCACAAGCGGCGTGCCAACACCACTGCTGCAATTCGAGCCAAAGCCCCGGGATTGCCTACAAGTCATCCCAAACCGCGCCTGATAATCATCACAGGCGCCATGCCAATTGGATAGCCATCCTGCCGAATTACGCCAGTATGCCAATTGGCAGGCCATGCCATTCCGCGACAACAACATGCCAATGGCTTTGGTCAAGCCAAAGGGAAACCCTATTTTTCTAGTCATGGCCCAATTATGCCACTTTGGGCCCACAACATGCCACAAGTCATATGGGACCCAGGAGACCCTAAAGAATAGTGCCCGCGTCATGATATGACTACCGATGATCTTCCATGGGCATGCCTTTGATCAAAACGGTCAAGGCAGTATTTGCCAAGCTGCTGTTGTACCGTACCACCTAGCTGCGCGCGCCATTTAGGGTTTTGATGTGCCAAACCCTAATTTGGCCGGGCCATTACACCACCCCACGCAAAATAACATCACCTACGCATTAATTTCGATGTGGCAACTAGAGCTAATGTCATTAAGCCATATTTGGGTCCAATACCAATATGCCAAGATGTGGCAGGCGCCACCTTGCGCTACGCCATTGGCAGGCGCCACCCTACCACTATGCCATGGGAAAGCGCCACCTTGCTATTACGCCATTGGCAGGTGCCACATTGTCATTACGCCACTAACAGATGCCACATTGCCATTGCGCTACTAACATGCGCCACATTGCCACTGTGCCACTATGCAGGCGCCATTATGCCATTTTGTTGCCTAGCTTGCGTGTGATTGGTCAGAATAACTAGGTCTTACACATTAGACCCACTCGGCAACTTGTTGCACATTTTTCCACAAAACTCTCGATACATCAAACATGTCATAAACTGGGGGATACTCATCAGGGTATTGGTCTAGCAGTTTACAGCGTGTGGCGTACAACACGCCCATTACAAGAAAGTGTCAGGAAAGAGCGGACGGTTAAATAGCAGTGAGAGAATAGTGGGTGTAAGTCTGACCAGTTTCCCCTCGCAATGGGAACGTGATGGTAAACCGCTTCTACACAACCTCAATTCTCTACTATTTAACTATCTTCACTTCCTACGAGATCAGGGGGGCTCAATGACTTGTATAAATAGGTTTTCAACCTATTTCGACCAGGAGGACAATTTTTGGTTAACAACAACACAAGTATCTAGAAAAACATCAAGAACTGATAGCTTACATTCCGCAAGCCATTTCCAAATTCTGATACAAGTCATAAAAACAACGACACCCTCAAAATTCAATATTTTGATCTCAACACCTTCTTCGCTTCCCTCCCTAAGATCAACCCTTCTCCTTCACTTTGTGACCGAAGCAAGTCTGGAACGGCCATTTCTTGTTTTAAGCCAGAATTGTACAGATTGATCTCTCGAATCTAAAGTACTCCGTGCAGTGCATTTGTTTAGGGTTTAGATTCGTTTCTCGGCGGCCCACCCAAATTTACCATTTTCAGCAAAATCAGTTTTTACCCCAAAACAATTGGCGACCACAATGGGAGATTAATCTCCCGGTTGCGAAATCAGTTTCCCAATTTTCATTCCAGTTTTCTCAATTTCGAAAGGGTAGATTTTAGACCTAAGCCAATCATTAACCAAAAACTCATTTCAATCACCAATTCCAACTTTCTATCTTATTATGTACCCGGGTCAGCCAAATTCTTCCAAAACCTCGAATGCTCGAGATCCGATCACCACAGAAGATATGACGGAGATGCTAGAAGACGTTATCTCAAATCAAACCAATATTGTCAAGTTACAAAATGAGACGCTTCATGTACTAAAGAATATGGAAAACCGATTGTGGCAAAGATCAGTGAACGTTTGCTCGGGGAACGCCACCATCTTTAGAAGTGACACAAAA